>OY982585.1:2266136-2866136 GCA_963859945.1 Euplagia quadripunctaria
TCAACGCTGAGAACGTAATCGTACTATTATTGATCGACATTATACCATACGAAAATGTTATTGACCATTATTGTCTTGAAAATATATTGCAATATCCATTTGTAAAATCGTATGGAAGTAAACGTGACGAAAGATTGTTCTTGTGATGAAATGAACCCTTCACTGGCTCGGTAGCTCAGTATAGATATGCGGCTAACACGTGTGCTCTCGCCCCGCGGCTGACGCGCTACTGACCGCTGACCGACGTGCGCTCTCCACAGTGAGCACGAGACAATGATTAGAACTATGATTTAGTTCTACCCTACATACACAACAGTTTTAATTTATGATTGAAGTTGGGAAATGTTTGATATTAACTTAATTATGTAAAACTATCGTTAATAAATGAAGGTTGTCCGTTGTTTTTCAGCTGTCGTTGAAATCGGTAAACTGTAAAGAATTATTTGTGATATAACCCTTATATATTATCTGTACAAAATGGTAACTATTTAAAAATCGTTGGTAGTGATATCGTTAGTTGAACTCAATGATATCCAGGGGGCCCGTAAGCAGTTGATGGTTGTTTGTAGTTTTGGTTGAAGCCTGACAATGAGCCGCTGAAGTCTTGAGGAGGGTTGTAGTTGTAGCCTCCTGGAAGATTATAGATTATTTATTAAAAAAAAAATTGGTTGCCTGTAAAGTCGGTATACGGGCGAAAGTTTTACGTGACAACGACTTTGAGTGGTAAAATAATGTTAATGTGAATATTCATTCGTATATAAATTATATATATATTATTATTATTCGTATATTAATTCGAATATTCACGCGTGCCTCTCACTCGCTCTCATTGTGAGCGCATAACGTGAGCGGAGCGTAACGCAGTTTCTTGAAGTGTCACCCGGCAAACCAATTTATAAGACGTTGTCACGTCAAAAAATTATAAGTAATACATATATATTTATATAATATATCTATATTATTGGGTATTTTATAATTAGAATACATAGGGTACACTGGAAGTTCTGCGCTCCTGGCCGCTCATAAATGTTTGAATTTCGAATGTTATATTTTTTAAATAGAAGAAACTCAATCATCGATTAAAAAGAAATTGGCGGGAAATCGCGTGTCAACTGTATTTTATCACAAGTTAAAGTTCGTCGTCCGTAGCAAAAATGAAATTAACGCGAAAATATTTTAGGGCGATAATTTTTTATGATTTTAAAAGTTCACTGACTCCGCAAGACTGCACTGCTCGTAAATATATGTAATGTATGTATGTAAATATATTACTTTACATGTAAATTGTTTTATTAATGAGTTACGCAAAACTTTCAGTGTACCCCACGCATACAAACACACACTCGTAACATAATGTGGGGCCATTAGAGTCTTAAGTGAAAAAGAGCTTAATACGGACAAAAATTTTAGATTTTTACCTAACCAATAATTTACTTATTTTATTTCTTAAGTATTAGGTTATTCTGTTTATTCGTCAGTACCAGCACCGACTTTAGAAATCTAGCTGATGGTTGCAAAATACGCGAAGAATATAGTTGTAGAAGTTTGCTGTGTGTATACATCTCTGCCTAGACCTTCACAGATCAGACATGAGCATAATAATAAGTAACTTTTCAACAATTTTATAACTGCGAAATTCGGTAGTAATTATAACAGACTAGTAGCGCCTCGCGGTTTCACCCGCGTAAGTCCCGATACCGGGGAATATCGGGATAAAAAGTAGCCTATGCGTTAATCCAGGTCTCCAGCTATCTACATACCAAGTTTCATCGCAATCGGTTCAGTGGTTTTTGCGTGAAAGAGTAACAAACATCCATCCATCCATCCAAACCTTTACATTTATAATGTTAGTGGCATTCTAATGCTTACCTTGTTGCCTGTTCTTGTACGTAGGTTCGGGGTATTTTGCTTCTCCTTCATATCGGACGTCAGCGTGGAAGCCAGTCTGCCAGTCCGCGTGGTAAGTTACTGCGATGTGATATAAAAAAATTATAAAAAGTCGACACTTGAAGATAGATAGCGTTACATCTAACATTTTGAAAATGTAATGCAACCTGCGAGAGGACATTACACGACTGACAACTTTGCACTAACGTTAGACATTTGTAAACGAGACGAGATACTATTTAGAAAGAAGAAAGAACATCCTCGGCATCTTAATATACATATGCAGCAGATAATTTTTACTTTAATCAGATCCACCATATATTGAAATGACTTCTAGCGTAAAAGAACTTATGTAAAAGAAATTATGGTAGCTGTGTCAGTGTTAAACGACAATTCAATGGCTGATGATAAAATTACTAGATGATCACAAACGCTATCAATCTTGCATCCAATATGATTGTAAGTCTCGAAATTTTAAAAACAATGGCGTAACTTATAAAAAGCCTTCATGAAATTAAGTTTGAGACTGAATATTTCATTCGTTACATGAAAACAAACACTAAAAAGCACTAAAAGCAAATTGTTTGAAAATAGTAAAGTCTGACGTCACAAGTTGTTATTTAGTACAAGTGTTCTACAGAATGTTCCGTTTAGACTGAGGTCAACTTCTACGTACCGATCTGAGTGCGTCCATCAGGCAGCTGCACTCTGTACTCTCCCCGGACAACATTACCGTCTGAACTCTCCTTGCGGTTGTAATCATTGCCAGATTGAGCATCCTTCACAGAGTATCCAAATTCGTAAGATTTTGGCTGAAATTAATACAATAATAATATTTTAATAGTTGTCATACAGCGCTGTCTAGGTCCAATCTAGAAAAGCATTACTTGTAGACAGATCTGAGAACAAGTAAGAAGTGCGATGTGGGCGGGGTACGCGCACCCTATCTATGAGCAAACGCTCATAGCTTCGGCAAACATGTGCAAACATTTTTATACTCACGTATATACATTCGCCGGGGAAAAAAACAATGATTATGCCAAGTTGCGCGGTAATTATGTATCGAAAAAGAAGTTAAGACTGCAGTGTGTTCAAAGTAAGGACATTATTTCGTCGGTAAGTCGATAAACATTGCTCATCGTATATACTTAATTGAGTACTAAATATATTGGAACTGCTAAAGCATGCAATTATCTACATTGCTTACAGGAATATTGCTATACATTTTGCACGAAAATATATGGTAAATGTTAAGATGCACACTCGTTAGCTCTCTTTACGTCCCGGTGTCTCGGACGTAATGGCAGGCAAGTATGTATACGAAACGCTACCTTATATTGATCAGTATAAGGGTGTAATTACTAGAAAAATAAATGGCGTTTAGTATTCATGAATAATAAATCCTCTGTGACGAATTATCGTAGAGTTCTGTGAAATAATTACTATTATCTAAGTGTGTGCAACTGGCGACACATGATATGGATCAGATTACAGCTGATGGCATTTCTAAATACATATTCTCAGTTCTGTAACTTGCACTTTAGGTTCTAGAACACAATTTACATTATATAGAAATACCCAGACCCAATGCAAATAGAAATTTTCACACATAGAAACACGGACTATTTACACGCATGCGTCATTCAGAAAACTCCTCCGCATCTTCGCCGACTGGTAGCGTTCCCAGAAGGCTTACAGCATTGCCATATTGAATGGCAATGCTAGTTCTGTGTACAATAAAAAAGCCCGCCTTCTTGTCACGAAAAAAGTTGGTCAGTCGCTTAGCTACATAGGAATATTTACAATGAGTGTTAATTAATCCCTGACCGCTTACCCAGCGATGTTGGCCATTTGATCTCACATGACCAATTAGATAAGATGTTTGTGTTGATGTACATATAAAGACGCGTAGCTACGCTCCATGGTATCGCTGGTTGGATTTGTTTTTTTGAGCAACCTTGTATCGATCGAGCTATTACAGTTGTTGAGCACTTGGTTACATTCAAGTTGAATTACAGGTACATTTAAATTGTCATTATCAAGCAATCTTTTGTGGGAGAGCCATGCTTCGGCACGTATGGGCCGGCTCGACTCCGCTCGTTACCACGGCCTCACAGAAAACCGGCAGTGAAGCAATGCTAGCATTTCATTTCCCCGCGTGAGTGAGGTCACCGGAGGCCCTAACCCTTCCCTCTCCCTTATTCCCGTCCTTCCCCTCTCCCCCTCTTTCCCACTCTTCCCCCCTACCCCATCTTCTCCTACTCCCACCTTAAAGGGCGGCAACCCACTTGTGACTCTCGAGTTGCAGGTGCCCATGGGCGGCGGTAGTCATTTACCATCAGGTGACCCGTCTGCTCGTTTGCCCCCTATAGGGGGCTATGCTATAGCATAAAAAAAAAAAAATCGTTCATAATTTCTAGTTTGGAAACATGGGACTTTACGGCAAATGTACGTTTCTAGTTTGTATTGATGTTAACTGCGGGCTACTATGTTTGTGTGGCTAATAATGTCAGAAAGAAAATCTTCATAACTGAAGTGTATTTACGAAATGTATTTCGACTGGCCTGTTGGTCCAGTCATCTAGGGGTTCGATTCCCACTCAGGACCCATAATTATATGATGAGCATGATCATTTGTTCTGTGTGGAAATTAACGCGATCACGAAAAGGTATTACATACCTCTAAGTTGCCTGACGTTTCGACCAGGTTGCACTGGCCGTGGTCATAGGCTGACTTTTCGTGATCGCGTTAATTCCCATAAACACGTAAACAATATTATATCATGGAAAGCGAAAGTTTAAAAGTTACTATACCGTACCATAGTACAGGCTTTGCTTAGTTTGGGATCAGACGGCCGTGTGTGAGATGTCTCAAGTTATTATTATTATCATATAGAACATGATTGATGTTTGTAATAATAAAACATAATTAAAATACAAATTACCTTTTGTCAAGAGAATTTGTAACATAACTTAACAAGTACAGTAAACATTCAACAGTAAATATTCAATTATTACATACAAAAGTGTTGATGATATTCATAGGGCTGAACATTTACACGTTTTAATCACCTTTTATACAAAAAAACCAAAAAAATATGGTTTTCTCATGGATGCCATTGTCAGAACTGGACCAAATGGGTCCACACGGGAAGCACCAGCTTTCAAATAAAAAAACGATCATCAAAATCGGTTCACCCAGTCGAAAGTTCTGAGGTAACAAACATAAAAAAAAACAGTCGAATTGAGAACCTCCTCCTTTTTTGAAGTCGGTTAAAAATAACAATTCACAAACATCCATTCATCTATGCTCACAAACTTTCCCCTTTATAATTTTAGTAACATTGGGATAGATCCTAAACAATTGTGCTGTACACAAGTGACACGATTCAGTTAATCACGATCCGTCAGGAAACACGTAACAGGTTTTGATTACTAGTGTGGAAAATTCATCATAATATATTATGTTGATACAGTCAATTGATGATAAAAACTTAAATACGTCAGTGTAAACGTCTTCCTAAACATGAATGGCAAGCATTGTCTGATCGACCATTCTGAACAAATATCCATTTAAGTATTATTCAGATATCGGTTGATGCTGGAGTGAAGACCTACGTCATCTATCGTTAGTCTGTATTTAAAATATGATCATTAGGTAGGTACATAATATTTTTTTAATAACAACATAATTAAACGAAATAAACATTCAGATAATTATATATTACTAGAGATCCCGTGGTGGTCAAATTTCGACCATGGTTTATTTCATTGGCCAACATTACTTGACCTGTCATTGTATAGACTTTGTACCATGACAGGTCAAAATATATACTGGACACTCACAGCTGTATGTACCCGTTTTTGCATTTTTTTTAACTTTGTAGCAAATATTGTTAAAAAATTTTAGCATTCGTCACTTCTTCTCTGTATAAACTATAAGTGTGCGAAATTTCATACTCCTCCATCCGCCCAATTTTCGTAAAAAGGGATCCAAAGTTTTCGCTTCACGTATTAATATATGGATTATAATGATTTATGGGAATAGATGACCCTGATAGACCCTGATCAGTACTAGGAAATATATTTGAATATATGACTGGCCTGTTGGTCTAGTGGTTAGTGACCCTAACTGCTGAGCCAGAGGTCGTGGATTCGATTCTCACCCAGGACAAATAATTATGTGATGAGCATATGATCATTTGTTCTGTGTCTGGGTGTAATTGATCTATAATATGTATGTATTTAGAAATATATAAGTATGTTATACTAACTTTTAAACTTTCGCGTTCCATGATATAATTATCTACTTATACGGGAATTAACAGTCAGCCTGTGACCACGGCCAGTGCAACCTGGTCGAAACGTCAGGCAATTCAGAGGTATGTAATACCTTTTCGTGATCGCGTTAATTCCCGTATAAGTAGATAATTATATAAGTATGTTTATCAGCAGTCTGGTTACCATAGTATAGACTCTGCCTAGTTTGGGATCAGACGGCCGTGTGTGAGATGTGTCCAGTTATTATTATTCTCTTATTCACTTAAATATACATATAAATTAATTTTTTAAATACATTCAGATTATTTAAAAAATATATTTAAAAATATAAAAAATAGTGTCCCACCGGTATCGGGTACATGGACCAAGCTACCGGTGGTTAGGGTTCCAAAGACAGAAACCTCCTCACTATGCCGTATCAAGGAGGACTGCCTTCAGCATCAGGCTCTTAATCCAACTGCCCAACGTGAGCCTCTGAAGGTGTTGGTCGAGACTTTTAGCAATTAACCCATGGGCCGAAATGACTATCGGCGCAACGATTGCTGAATCCACATCCCACATATCGACAATCTCGTGGGCTAAGTCTAAATATTTTATTTGTTTCTGTTTTTCAGCCTTCAAGAGAATGTCGTCATGGAGAATGGTGATCAACAATCAACGTTCATGTCAATCGATGGTCAACAATCATTGTTCGGCGCCCTAATCGGTCTATCACCACTATATCGACTGGCCTGTTGGCCTAGTGGTTAGTGACCCTGACTGTCCCTGACTGCTATGCCATAGGTCGTGGGTTCGATTCCCACCCGAGTCTGGGTGTTCTTTGTGACCGTTGTTTGTATGTTTGTAAAGTCCCCTGCGACACAGGAGTACCTAATTCCTAATGCGGGAGTTGTCTTTTTATAAAAAAAAAAATATATATATATATATATATCAGGCTTATTGGCAACAATAGTTATTAGATTTTACATAAACTAATTATGAGTCGGCGCCAAATATTAAAATGATTAATTACCTACGTAGAGCCTTCTCCATTTTCTACGTACATATAAAATTTTGATAATTAATCTGTTTGTTGTTTGGCACCGAATCAAAATTTGATAGTTTTAAATAAGCTCAATACTCAAGACTTAAAAGGCTTATTTAATTTTTGCTTTTTAGTTCTGTCTGTAAAACCACAGTTTTTACATCTAACTTCTAATTGTGTAGGAAAGGTATGGTTCCATCAACTCAGCTTCATGATGTGATGATTCGTAAACGCAAATACCTGATTAAGTTATGAAAAGTAAACAAACACGATTCGTGCCCATAATTTTCAAGGGTTTCTCTCAAATTTATCAGGATCCCATCATGAGATCCTGACTTCCTTTACATGGGACCATCCTTGAGGTATCTAACAAAAAAGGAAGCATCAAAATCGGTTCATAAATAACGGAGTGAGTGCTGAACATACATAAATATATATACGGTCGAATTGAGAACCTCCTTCATTTTTTTTTGTCGGTTTAAACTGAGTTCTTTTTATAGATAAACCAGCAACCCGGGCTGGCTTCGCACGGTTAGCAGAGCATATTTTGATTTTTTCCGACATTTTCAACAATCATCGTCATATTTCAGCTATTTTACACCAAACCTTAATAACATTATGCACCTAATTCTTCGTCATGAATTACTTCGTCTGTTGGTGAAAACCGCATTAAAATCCGTTGCGTAGTTTAAAAGATCTACGCGTGCATAGGGACAGACGGCAGGAAGCGACTTTACTAATACCAAATTTACATTAACGCAAGAAAAACCGCGGCCAAAAACCAGTACTATATGATTTTAGGATAATTATTTCGAAGAAAACATCAATATTGAACGACGCAATGGTCTCTTGGCTCTATGACACGCAACAGATAATCATTTTATTAAAAAAAAATATACTATGGAAACGTTTCTTAACATGATTCAAGAGTTCATTCATTCAGTCTCAGTTATATCCCTTTTAAGGCGGAGAGCATTAACTCCACTTTAAAAAAACAGATTCAATAAAAACCAAGTCTGAGTAACTTCGCAAATATTCTACCTACTTTAATTTAGTTCACAAATGTCATACAACTGTTTAACAAGCTCAATTAATATTACTACGTCACTGATCCACATGGTAGCGTGACCTTAAAACATTCATAACAATTTGCTCATTTACGCGAACCCAGCTGAGCGTGAAAATACAAACATAGTTAAAACAATAAAAATACACCTTATATCTGAATTGTAAGAATCAAATTCGAATAATACAGAAGCTGTTGATGATACATTTGAACTTGTAGAAGCTCAGATAACTAATCAAAGTATTAACAATGGCAGTGTTAAAGTTGGTTCAGTGCGCGTCGCACGTTCAAAAATGTCAACTAAATTCATATTTATTACGTTACTTGTGTGTGTTAATGCAAAATTTACTATTTATCTAACTGATACACCTGTTGAAAGAATAGGTTCGAGGTTGTACAGAAAGGAGCTTCTCACGAATAAATATGAAGGGCCAAAGGAGCTCGCTTACGATTCTTCGAGCAGAAATCTATTTTTTGTGTACATGGATAACTATCTACAGAACTCTGGACGTGCTTTCGTGAATATAGTGACTAAGCAGAGTAAGAAAGTAAATGGTATCGCAAGAAACAAAGCGACTGCAGTTGACCTTGACACTGGCGAAGTCTACTTCGGATCCGACGATGGGTTATACAAATACGATCCAATAAATAATACTGCCTCCAATATTGGACTATACAATATGAATATTTTTAAACTTATTATAAGAAATAATGAAATGTACTTAATAGATGCTAACGATCATATGATATATAAGGTTTTTGATGAAGGGGAAATTGCAGTTCGCGTCGGTAATATGAAGACTGTTATGGAATTTGAAGTTGATAATAACAAAAATGTACATTTAGTTACCATGTGTGGTGTTTTTTGTGCTTACGGCAGTCACGAGATTGTTAAAAATAGAGATTTGAATGTTGTGTATCATTTTTTCGTGGAAGACGACAAGACATTTGGTTTAACCGACAATGGAATTTATGAAATTGATTGTTTAAACGGCACTGCAACTAAAGTTACCGATTTAAATTTTTTCCCTACTAGTATGATATTTGGCGACTACGGCGACATATTTTACAGTTTAGATAATAATATATATAGATTAAGGCCAGTTAGTTCTTATCATGTTTATAATGTGTACAAGAAAACGAGTAATTAAATATTATATAACGCTATTTATGATCGTAGTAATTGATGTTTTGACTGTTTTGCTCCTAATTAAAATTATTTTCGTGTACTGATATGTGTTTGATAACTTATTGTAGTAAATTATTAAAGCAACAATTTTATGGTACATATAACACTTATGGTGCCTAATTTTATACACGATTAATAATATTAAAGCTAGTTTTTATTGGACTACATGTTTTATAAAGTTCTATACTCTGTGTTGCATTATCCCACTAATATTATAAATGTGAAAGTTTAGATGGATGGATGTTTGTTACTCTTTCACGCAAATACCACTGAACCGATTGCGATAAAACTTGGTATGTAGGTAGCTGGAGACCTGGATTAACGCATAGGCTACTTTTTATCTCGATATTCCCATGGGATCGGGACTTACGCGGGTGAAACCGCGGGGTGCTGCTGGTATTATTAATATTTCAGTTTGATTATTGAATAGAAGTATGTGTTGTACTAGGAGGTAAGGCACACCAGATTTCCGATCAATATGGAGGACCTTCACTCTACTGAAGACTTTGTATAAAAAGCACTTCTAAATGATTCTCACAAATATTGGTTCCGCTTTTGCATTGGTATGTTTGTATTAGTAATAATTTTTTATACCTGTGGTTATGGTTGTCTATATGAGATTATCACAGTGCGATTAAATAATTTAAATACACACTGTTGGTTGTTATAATTATACAGCGTGTTACAGTAACGTGTGCTCAAATTTAAGAGGCGTTATGTGTAACCGGCAAATAGTAGGTTTATCTTGAAAAAAAATGTATTTTGAAAACTACAATTTTTTTTTTTCCATTAGAAAATGTTTTCCTGCGATTTTGTATTTTTATTTTTTTATGCAAAAATATTTTCTGAAAAATCTGGACCAAATAAGGTATAGCACCTTGGAATTATTATCGGGATTAAGTCACGATTTACACATCTAATATGTATAGTCGCGAAAGTTTAAAAACAATTAAGTATACCTTTGTATAGTTTTGCAATATTTCACAAAACTAAACTGTAACTGACTTTCTAATTAGTGACATTATCGGACATACGGTAAATTCCTCTCTGACAACATTCAATGGTACCTAACTGTATTGTGTACTGGCATAACAAGTTTTAATTTATTTTCTCCCTCAAAGATTGAACTTGGGGACTGAACTGGGGGCTATCGTGGGAGAGCCATGCTTTGGCACGTATGGGCCGGCTCGACTCCGCTCGATACCACGGCCTCACAGAAAACCGGCCCTGAAACAATGCTTGCATTGCTTTTCGCCGCGTGAGTATTAGCCCTTTCCCCTATTCCCGTCCTTCGTTTCTCCCCCCTCTCTACCCCTCTAATCGCCCTATCCCGTCTTTCCGCTCTTCCCCTATTCCCACCTTAAAGGGCGGCAACGCACTTATGACTTTTGAGTTACAGGTGCCCATGGGCGGCAGCGGCAGACCCGTCTGCTCGTTTGCCCCCTATAATGGTATAAAAAAAAAACTTGGGGATGACGGTGGATGAAGACTGCTTCCAACCGGCCTTCTTGGAAGTCATTGAGGAAGGTCTACGACCAGCAGTGGCCGTCCTATGGCTGAAATGACGATGATGATGAAATGGAAAAAGTTCTGAAATCGGCATTCTTCATGTTTGTATAGGTCCGACATCTTCAGATTTCCTGGACGAATTTTAATTATTATTTACTAGCTACCCGGCCACGCGTTGCTGTGGCTAAGTAAATTGCAATAAAAAAATATTGTGACTACTAATCGCGCGCAGTATCTATGTCTGTGAATTGTCGGACTTTCCTTACAGCATATGCTGCAGAACTTAGCCACTTCGAAAGAGATGTGAAGTGAGGGCCCTATCGTAATCTCGAATCTAGCGATATCCCTAAGAAAACAGTTTCATATACAAAAACTAACTTTTGCTTATTTAATAAGATGTCACATTCACTATGTTTAACGTTAGGAAAAGAGAATCTTATACGTTTAGTTTTTTTCCCATTTAGCACTAAATTGTTGGCAGTAAACCAATCATGTACTCGATGAATAATATTATTTAGATCGTCAAAGCTATTGGCTCGTCTATCTACTTTAAAAATTAATGATGATCAGCAAATAATACTATTTTGGGTCTACTATCTAGTAACTATACATTAAGATATCATAAACTATTCACACAGTGTGCACAATTTTTTTAAAATCGGTTCAGTAGTTTAGAAGTTCATTCACACGACGACAACGTTATATGTATATTAAGATATTGATTAAACCCCCATTGTGGTATTAACGCAATGGTGCTCTCACTTCTATTGGCCTTGAAAGAGTTACTTAATGACATTTCATATAGATCTAGGCTCGTTGAAGTAGTAATTGAAAATAGAGTACAACCAATTTCTGCTCGACTTGTAAGGTTGCGTTTCCACCAGAGATGTGCTAGACCGCTGAACTGTGCGAGAATGCGTAGCGACACTGTGAAATGGTTCGCTTAATGAGCGGTGCGATGTGTACAATACACATCGACCTCTAACAAACACTGTATAGCAGTATAGCACACATCCCTCGCACACATCTCTCGCACAGATCCCTCGCACACATGTCTTGCACACATCCCTCGGACCCAACCTTCGCTTGTTTTGTACGTACAAAAACCTCACTTCGCTAAGCCTATTCCACAAGAGCTGCGCTGAGCGAGGCTAGGTAAATGAAGCGATTCTACTGGTTTTTAACAAACACATCCATCGCTACGCATACTCGCACATCTCTGGTGGAAACGCAGCCTAAAGCTCCGATCGGTAAAGCAAATCCTAACTAATATTGTTAATGTGAAAAGAGATTGTTTCTTAAACTTTCACGCCTTAACAAATCAACCGATCATCATAAAACTATATACTTGTTGTCAGGGGTACGGAAACAGACATAGGTTACTTTTCATCGAGAACATTTACAAATTTTTGTACAGTACTACAAACTTAGCGTAAATATAGTCTCGCATTTTTACCAATAAGTAGAGAGGAAATTCCTCTGGAACCGTACAGTGCGCGACCGTTTGGGTTCTAAGGTGTGAGAATGAAGGCCGTATGAACGGTGTAACGTATGAGGTACTTCCCAGTTGCTCCAAGAGAGCATTTGCTCCTGTATGAGAACGATATTTTATAGCAAAAGTTTGGTTCTCATAGTACCAGGTTCTAGAGGAATTTCCTCTCGCGAATGCTCCGGCTGTGGTCATTCCACAGCCGGAGCGTTCCCGCTCCCTGCCAAGATTTCCCGAGGGACCACTGTATGGCGTTTTTCAAGAAAGGAGTCTACAGGTCAACAGGTAAAGGGTCGGCAACGCTCATGCGAGTCCAGTGGAGTTGCAAGCGTTCATAGGCTACCATACCGCTTACCATCAGGTGGGCCGTATGCTTGTTTGTAACCGACGTGCTATAAAAAAACTGGCAGTCGTAGGACTGCACGTCAGAAGTGAAAACATACTTACATAATTATATACATATACACACACAAATCAGTATACATGTATCTGAGCGTCGCCGCGTCGGTCACGCGAGTTCTCTGCTTTTTCCCCATACCAAAACTGTCCAACGTGCCAAAGAAGATTTTACTTAAAAAAAACACTGTCTCCCTTCGTAAATCCCGTCGAAATCCCTTACTTAAGCGGAGGTCAACTTTGCATGCTACTTTTCAAATGTGTGGGTGTGGCATTAGAGTCTGGTTAACTGTGTGGGTTAAGGTTACTCACCACTTCGTTATCATGACCATGTCCGTGATCGTGGTGACCATGTTGGCCGTGGTTGTAGGAGTCTTGGCTACCGGAGCCGAAGGCAGGTGGAAGGTAGTTGTTGCTTGGTGGAGAAAAACCTGCAGCATATAATACTTTGTCTGAATGAATGTTAGCAAAATTGTATAGTAGAAAAGATTACACCAAAGCCATTATGTTACCTTAGCTTCATGATTTTAATCAACTTACCAGTACTAGGAGGTATATAGCTATTGGTTGGTGAATTGTAACTGTTCAGGGCTGGTTGTTGGTAATTGTATCCCTGGACTGGAGGCTCGCATGTTGCTGCTGCAGCCATGAGACAGATGATAAAGACCTGGAAGTTGGAGAATATAAACTAAATATCGGAACAGCCATTAATACGGGACGTTAATTGAACGAAACGTAAGTGTGAAGTTGGCACATTTCGACAGTCTGAGATGATGTTCGCTCGAGTCGATGAGAGGATTGCGTGCGTGTTTAAATGTTCTGTTCCTTTCCAGACTTTGAGCTGACAACAAGTGCTCAGAACTGTCCCACGTTTTTTTTTATGTAATAGGGAGCAAACGAGCAGACGGGTCACCTGATGGTAAATGACTACCGCCGCCGATGAGCACCTGCAAGTCAAAAGTCACAAATGCGTTGCCTGCCTTTAAGGTGGGAGTAGGGGAACGGGGGAATAAGGGGCGAGGAAAAGAGAGGGGAAGAGGGAAGTGTTAGGGCCTCCGGTAACCTCACTCACTTGGCGAAATCTATCGAACATCAGGCCGAGGTATCACTCCAATCGACCCGGCCCATACGTGATGAAATATGGCTCTCTCACTGTTAGCATGGCTCTCCCACTGTCATCTCGCGCTTCATGGGGGTGTCGCTGAGCTCTCACCAACTCACCAGTGCAATTCAATCGAAACAAAAAGGTATTCTATGTACCTTATAAATATAATCGCGATTAAGCCCCGAGCTACACATCTAATATGTATCAAAGTCGCGAACGTTTAAGAACACTAATTGATACACAATTTATTCATATTGCACCTAGCATGGTAATCACACATTACACCATCCAGGCAGGTCAGCTTACTCCACTATGGGAGTGAGCTCCCATTCATTACGTGAGAATGAGTTTAAAACATAAATAATTATGCACTTGTTCGTGAAAGGGTTCGTTGGTAATCCACGTTGAATCCAGCCTATAAGCCGATGTCGATGTATGGATGTTTGTTGCTCTTTCTGAACCAATTGCGATGGTATGTAGATAGCTGGACACCTGGATTAACACATAGGCTACTTTTTAAGGATTAACACATAGGCTACTTTTTAAGTTAAGCAAGTTTCATCGTAATCGGTTCAGTGGTTTTTGCGTGAAAGAGTAACAAACAAACATCCATCCATCCAAACTTTCACATTTATAATATTAGTGGGACTCCCGCCCCGGCTTCGCACGGGTAGTAGAGACATCTTCAACAATCATCAACATATTTCAACCAATTTACACAAAACCTTAACAAATTATGCACCTAAACCTTCCTCATGAATCACTACGTCTATTAGTGAAATCCACATGAAAATCCGTTCAGTGTATTTTTGGTTTATCGCAGACAGACAGACAGACGCGGCGGGGGACTTTGTTTTTATAATATGTAGTGACTAGCTGGGCCCCGCGGTTTGAGTTTGAGTCATGTACTTTCAGTGATTTAAGTGTTTTGTTTTCAAATACATCCTGTATGTATTTTTGATTTGTTCGCATATTGTGGATATTGTAGTTCCTGCCTTAGTTATTAGACTCCTACGCACCAGTTGCTACAAATTTAATGTCGATATAACGCTTGGTGTAATCGTTTTGTAACGCCCATCAGTTTAAACGGTGGTTTACATGGAGGCTACGGTTCTCGTAAGGATAATACTATTAACATTTTTTATCTAAAGCATTTTAAAATTTAATGTTAAAAGTGTTTATCTCTTTAACGCGTAGGAAAAAAATCTAAGGCATAACAAGGACAGTACTGAAAAAAGATAACGAGCCTTAGAACGTAACAACTTGCAAAAACTGATTTTAATAGTAACAAGTAAATAAGATTAACAGTCTGAGAGTTTACTTCAAACAATGTTTTTTGGATGCTTATAGGTTTGCACCATGTATCATTGCCGACCCTTCAAGAGCTTCAAGAAAGCATTCTCTATATCACCGAAGGCCTAT
Organism: Euplagia quadripunctaria; assembly: GCA_963859945.1. Taxonomy (NCBI): domain Eukaryota; kingdom Metazoa; phylum Arthropoda; class Insecta; order Lepidoptera; family Erebidae; genus Euplagia; species Euplagia quadripunctaria. The sequence continues at coordinate 2,281,504 of OY982585.1, forward strand.
TGTTCTTCAGTCCCAAAAGCACCCTTAAGTGCATAATTTTCTGGCAGTTAACAAAAATACGAAACAAAATAAAAAGAGTATCAGCAACTTGCTACGCACATTATTCATCTACGTGGTGGAGAATAATCATTTTAAAATTTAAAACACCCCCGACTCGAAAATATCTTCAACGATTACAAAATGCCTTACATCATTTTGGAAAAGAGCTGATTCTCTTACAGTGCTGGACCGATGTTAACCAAACATAGCTAAGAACCACCGGTAGGAAACTGACTTTCAAATGGAAAAAAAACCGCATCGAAATCGGTCCAATCATTTGAGAGCTACGATGCCACAGACAGACACACACACACACACACACACAGACATTGACGTCAAACTTATAACACCCCTCTTTTTGCGTCGGGGGTTAAAAACAAAGGCAATATGTAAGCCATTTTTTTTGTTTTTGGGAAGCCCCTCGTTTCGTCACCCCACCGGGGTTTTCGGTGGGGCGGTGTGTCGGAATCGAACCGACTAAAACTACACGGTGTGCCACACTGCGCCTGAAATAGGAGGGATCCAGGAAGGCAACATGTAAGCCTAACGTAACTATAACACACAAAGAAAATGTTGGTGGCCAGTGTACCATGAGAACAATTGTCTCTATATCGAAATGATATATAATAAGTACTTCTCAGTACTCACTGCTAATACTGGCTTACTTTATTCACACTTGCATATATTATGGTGGTATCTTCACGCACCATCTGATTTTGCAATGAGAAAAAACTGCTTGATGGTTTTGTGTTCTTTTAATCACTGTTTCTTGCGCTATGGTGCAAAGTGATTCACATTACAAAAGTATTTTAAATTCCAGTTTTAAAAATCCAGTTTCATGGAGCGGTAAGTTGAAACTCTGCGAGTCATCACCACCACCGGGCAACGAGGTTATCGGAGGCGGTGAATGGTGTGTCAGAAACCTTGAATAAGAGGGGGCTGGGAAAGGGCTGTGTTTTAAAAACTCTACTGCAGAAGATACAGCAGAAATCGGTAAGATATTACCGATTTCTGCTGTATGTGTTCTTATATAATTAACGACGTTACAATTGTATATGACGTTATAATTAACGACGCAATAAATGATAACTTCACAATCGCAAGAAACATTCATAGACGCTAACAAATTGTAAAGCCTTTTTAACCGACTAAAAAAAAGGAGGTTCTCAACTCGACCGTATATATATATATATTTGTTTTTATGTTTGTTCAGCCCTCTCTCCGTTATTTATGAACCGATTTTGATTATTCTTTTTTGTTAGATAGGGTATACCTCAAGGGTGGTCCCATGTCAAGGAAGTCAGGATCTGGTGATGGGATCCTGATGAAATTGAGAGAAACCCTCGAAAATTGGAGGAACGAATATTGTTTCTGTTTACTTTTCATTACTTTATCAGGTATTTGCGTTCAGAAATCATCATATCATGTAGCTGAGCTGATGATGAAAAAAAATCATCAAATAAAAATCTTTTTAACAAAAAATTAAACCGACGAAATACCTAAAAAGCAATAAATAAATATTATTTTTTATTATTAGTTTATATAAAATTTGATAGTTGTAAATAAGCTCAAGACTTAAGAGGTTTATTTATTTATTGCTTTTTAGGTATTTCGTCGGTTTAATTTTTTGTTAAAAAGATTTTTATACTTAAGACAACTGCACTTTATGGACCTCGTTATTCTAAACTCATATTATATTTAAATCATTCAATCAAATTGTTTACAGCGTATCATAAATAAATTATATCAGAATTTAAATTTACTAATTTCACAAGGCAATATACATAAATTGCCTTAAGAAATATCCTGTTTTTTTTTTAAAGGCAACTCCAGCATTAGGAATGACTCCTGTTTCGGGACTTTACAATCAACGGACACAAAGAACACCCAGACTCGGGTGGGAATCGAACCCACGACCTATAGCTTAGCGGTCAGGGTCACTAACCACTAGGCCAACAGGCCAGTCATAAGTAAATGTAAAATTTTTTTTCTCTCAGCCTTTACACATGTAGAGGTTGAGAGGAAAGAACCAATCAAGAAAAACTTAGAGCCAATTTTATCCATCGCCAAATTACAATAAGTATGGCAATTTTGTTATTCTTATTCATTAAAATAAAGTGCCTATTAGTTTTTTTTTGTGTGTGTAAAAAAAAGTTTTGGGAACATTCTGGGGCCTGCAAGAATACCAGCGTTGCGGAGCAATCTGCAATGATAGCTGACGCAAGTGTTAAGACGTATGTTTATTGTGTTAACTTGTAGAAGATTCAAATAAAACATTTTTCTTTCTTTCTTTCTTTCCTTTCATTCTTTTTGAAATTTGTTTAGATTGTTGCAATGTTAGAACAATCGAGGTCCGAATACACACAGTCACATTTCGCCGGACGATGAAAGCGTTTCCGTTTTTAATTACATTAACTGCAGTACAGTTACAACACAACACAATACCACACTGCCTGATAAATTGACTATTGTTTCTTTAATATTTGTTTAACTAAATACTACGAAACATTTGATTATACAATGCTGTGGTTACAATACATACGAGACGAGATCACGAGACCCCTATTAAGAAAATTACATACACACGTATGTATATAGAAATTAACAATATGTATCAAAGAAATGTTTTCTCACCGCTCTGAGATCACCACATCGTTATCGCATTTTCATCTACCATAACTACCTCTTAAAATTAAATAGTAATTTAGTTTTATTTATTATTATGTTATTGTTACTTATTTAACTTGCTCGTTAAGGGGCTCGTGGCTAAGTGGTAACAGAGTAGGTTAGTACATTATAAAGTTAAGTAATACCAGCCAGGTAGTCTTAGGATGGGTGACCATTTCTAACACATTGAAACCAATCCGTGCCTCGGAGAGCACATTAAGCCATCGGTCCCGGTTGCCATATGAACATCTGTGGCATTCCTTACGGGTAGTTGGAGCCCTAAATAGTCCGACAACCTGGTCTAACTACAGAACTTCGACATCGCCTAGTACTTGGGTTGTGGAGGTCTAATGGCAGTCGCTTCACGTAAAATATCGAAGTTCGGCCGATTCGTACTTAGACTGAAAGCCGACCCCAACTTAGTTGTGAAAAGGTACAAAAGACGATGAGATGATGACTTATTTAACTTGCAATGTTTGTTAGTTGGGTCAAATCTTTTAAGCTGAATTATAAATAAATTAAAATAAATATTTCTTGTAAGTTGTTTATTTAATAGAAAATAATACTACCTTTTAAACATTCGCATTCCATGATATAATAATTATGTATTTGCGGGAATTAACGCGATCACGAAAAGGTATTACATACCTCTGAATTGCCTGACGTTTCGACCAGGTTGCACTGGCCGTGGTCACAGGCTGATTGTGCAACCTGGTACAATTATTAATTTTTAAATTTGTACATATTGTTTAGAAATAGAAAAAGAACCTGAACGGGCCCAAAGATCTCAGAGATATCTTTACGTATAGAAACACGTTACACGACGCTTGACCTTTCTATTATAAGCAACCCTATTAAAGCAAAGGTCAACATAATTGGTTCTACTCTAGTGATAAGAGAAAAACATAATACGTCATCACATCGTTATAACAAGACGAAGAATCAGTTTTACGTCTGCGTCAGCGAACTGGTTTCTTCCTTACTTCATTTACCTAACAAACCTTTTCTTATCTCATCAGGAATCTGCTGACACAAATTATATTTAAAAAAAAGAAACAAGAATGTTTATTAAAAGAAAAACAAATTTCTGTCCAAAATGTTGTACATATTATAGAGTTTTACCGTTTTTTTTACCGCAACAGAGCAGTATTGCCAGCTTGGAGATTAGGAAGACAAGGACAAATCCCAACCCAAATTCAGGGCAATACTCATAACACATTCAAATTAAATAATCTAATGACATTGATTGAACATATTTCGTCATAAAATGACCTGTTTCGATCAATTACTAGTGTCATTAGGTATTATAGAGTATATAACTGAATGACCCTTTAACGTTATGTATTGTGAAATAATATAAATAATAGTATCATTATATTATTGTATGTTGTGTTTGTTGTGTCAATTGTGTATACTGTAATCGTTGCTATGTCATTTCATTGGACAGGCAGAGTAGCAATGTGTTGTATTTTTCACATGCTAGGTACTGCGATTTTTAAGCAGCTGATTAACCCTCTTTTTGCTGTTTTTAAATTGAAGTGACATGTATATTTAACCGACTTCAATAAAGGAGGTTCTGATTCAATCACTATGTATGTTTGCATGCCCGCGGTTTTCTTAAAAGTAATGAAAGAATTTGCATGATTGTTTCACTAACGTAATCTACATATCACTACATATTATAAAACAAAGTCCCCCGCCGCGTCTGTCTGTCTGTCTGTCTGTCTGTTCGCGATAAACTGAAAAACTAATGAACGGCTTTTCATGTGGTTTTCACTAATAGACAGAGGGATTCATGAGGAAGGTTTAGGCACATAATTTGTACCCGTGCAAAGCCGGGGCGGGTTGCTAGTCTTACATATTTTTGAATTTTTTTTTTTACCATACATTTCGTTGAAGTCAGTTAATTTTTTGGGTATTTTGTTTATTGTAATACGAGTGAGATCTATAGGTGGGTAGAGCTTTTTAGTACACAGTGGAAGAGAAAAAAACATTTTTACAAAATCTAGTAAAGTCATCGTTATTCGTAGTTGGGCAGAAAGACATTGAATCCAACCTCGCTATATTTAAAAATAATTAAAAAATAACTATACCTAACATCACACAATCCAGATTCCGATTCAACAACTTCTATAGTCTACGTAGTAAATAATTTTTATATCAGGAAAGCAATCAGCTAGGCCTGAGAGAGTTGAGTCCACTTACGATATCCTGTTAAACCAGTTAACTAAGGAAGGTGTTCGAAACAGCATCCCTTCTATCATATAGATATTAGATGCCTTATAAGGCTTCAAAGATGACGCAAGTGACGATTATGCGAGAGAGCCAAAAAGTACTATGTGGTGCTGCTGTAGTGCATTCGACTGCAATGGACGTAGCTTCGATTCCCGCTCAATGTAAATATTTTCTAATTTTCATAATTTTTCCTTCTCCTGACAATAACAAACACAAAAATAAAAGAATTAGCAAAATTGGTCCAGCCGTTCACGCGTGATGCCACGGCATCACATCATATCACGGCATCATAGGCATCATCCCTCTTTCCATTGGTCACGACCAAGGGAAACAGGGATTCATTTTCATTTATTATTCCTGTTTGTGTTTTTTCTTTTTTAGTATATTTAATCTGGTCTGTATTTCGAAAATGTTGACACATTTTCAATCTCATATGTACAGCATTGTCAGTAATTTACTTTAAATTTGGCACACTAGATATATGTTACATAGATGTAAAAATTGCATTGACATAAAATAATATAAATATTTAGATTATTTTTGTTCGAAACGCAGATAAGATTCTTCAAGCATGAAGTCCAATAATTGGGTCTGATGATAAAATGATTGATGGGCTGGTTCTTAAATATTGCAATCTTATGCAATAGTATATTATTAGTTTCCTTGCTACCGATTTCTAATATGAATAGAAAATATCATGGAGCGAGCGATGCATGAAATTTAAAACATATTCAGATATCTTTTTTTCTTCTTATGGTACGTTAAGTAATCGCTTTACATAATATTTTTGCGTTGCTCTGTAATGCGATAGCAAAATTTTGACTTGATAACGTCTTTTAAATCGATGAACGCTGCACGCACGAAAAAGCATGACTCATTGTCACGTTCAAGCGAGAGCGCGGAACAAGCGATAGAGAGGCACGATCGGCCTAAGCGTTCGGCTTGTGACGTTGCTTGTGGCTTGTTTTCTTATGACGTTATCACGTAAAATTATGGTCCGTAAACCGACTTTACAGACAACCAATTTTTTTACTGTGATATAATTCATTCAATAGGTAATTATTTTTGCAAGAATTAGTTTTTTTAGGAGGAATACTTGTAACGTGGAACATACGTTACTAGTATGTTAGTTAACCCATACTGAAGTAAATGCTGAACCAACTAAAAGTTGCTTTAGGTCGTGTACTGGATAGGCTACGAACCCGCAAACACTTGATCGCAAGTCCGACGCCATTTCGCTACAGTGTCTTCAAGATTAATTAAAATGTTTTTCTACTCATCTAGCACTTATTGTTTTGATTTTACACTTTTACGCGTTCCGTGTGTATACTATTATTATAGACACACACGGATAGCGGGGTGACTATAGATAACCTAGTACTGGTGATAGATAAGCCAAGAAGCACGAAGACTTTAAACTATGATGTCATCATTGTACCCATCATCATCTTCTTAACATTTCCCCAATTTTTTTCTTCTTCCATTCTAGCTTCCGTCATTTCTGTGCTTACTCCCTTTTTAGCCATATCTTCTTTCACGCAGTCCATCCATCCATCATCTTTTCTTTTTTACCCGTCAACTTCCATACATAAAACTCTTTGCACCACATTTTGCTCATCCCTCCACATCACATGTCCATACTACCATAATCCCCACCGCCTAGAACTTTATAAGGCGCAGGTTCGGCCGCATATGGAATACTGTTCTCATATATATGCAGGAGCACCCCAGTACCAGCTTCTCCCTCTTGACCGCATTCAACAAAGAACGTCTCGAATCATCGATTGCTAGGCTATTTCAGATCGGCTTGACTCCTTGGCGTTGCGTAGAGATGTAGCTTCACTCTGTAGTCTCTATCACATGTATCATGGGGAATGCTCCGAGGGATTGTTCGGACTTATACCGGCCGCATTGTTTCGCCATTCAACGCGACAAAACTTTCATCCCCATCACCTGGATAATTGGCAATCGACTACTGTGCGGTTCTCCAGAATTTTTTTGCCTCGTAAAACCAACCTCTGGAACAAATTGTCGCCTGCGGTATTTCCGGACCGATACGACCTACAAACCTTCAAGAAAAGAGTATACTCCTAGTCAGCAACGCAATTGTGATTCTTGAGTTGCAGGTGTCCATGGGCGACGATAGTCACTAACCATCAGGTGACCCGTCTGCTCGTTTGCCCCCTATAATATAAAAAAAAACTGTTGCTCCTCAGCTTTTCATCCACTAGCATTACTTTCAGGGTCCCTCTGATGTATTCATTTCTCGTCTGGTCCATCCTAGTCACACCACACATTTACATTTACGTCAGTAAGAGGAAGAGACGTTATACATATGTATAATAACTAATACACATAAAAAGTTGTAACCTTATTGATACAGTAATAAAGTACAGATTCATCTAGTACAATAAAACAAAAAAACTATTCAAGAGTTTGTAATTGCTTACCTTGAAATGTACCATTTTGACGTATAGTCCCTGAAACAGAAAAAAGTCAGGTTAATTTTTGACGCCTTGACAAGAACAGGCATTGTGGTGCATTAACTGTGGGACCTTGTATGATCATCTCTTTTAGAGATCAAAATAAAAAATCTAGTTCTATAAGTATTGATTATTTTCATTTGTGAAAAGCAACTTCAATGCCTCTTTCAGTGGATACTAATAAAAATGTAATCTTACATCTAAAAGATAACATCTCTTACGTTTAAAATGCATTGCTTTTTGTGTTTCAAATATATTCGTAGGCCGTTAGTGATACAAATAAAATGTCATAATTAAGCAATAAATATTCTACGGATATTCAAATTAAAAAATAATTAAATATGCTCGTAAATACACAGATGTTGATTATTTTATTACACATCGAAAATAAATGAACAAAATCTACACTAATAGGGCTTGTGTGTTGTTTGCTCAATTATAAATAAGCTAATCTCTAGAACTGTCAGTCAGATTTAAATGCTTCTTGTTGCATTGGATAGAGTAATCATTGGGGAAAGTTATAGGCTATGTAACATCACGCTACGATATTTAGGAGCGGAGCAATGATCATAAAAACAGGAGAGATTGCGTCGAACCGCTAGTAAGGAATAAGTATGTACAGTAGTGGCGGAGTATTTTTTTGGTTGGGATTTTTTTGCCACTTCTTTATAGACTGAGATGAAAATTTTTCTTCTACGTGTGCAACCCATTGTATCAAGAATTCAGATCTTTCGAAAAACGTCAGAGATATCGCATAACATAGTTTTACAGTCGGTTAACATTACATAAGTAATTAACGTAACTTACTACCCTCAACACGAACGAAATGAATTCTCATTCCAACCGGGAACTGATTAAAAATCTTATAAATTCACTCCAAAATCTAATCTTACTATCGTTGGTCGACAATGGCCATTTCTCACGTGAAAATGAGATGATATCTTTGTTACATAACATGTGGAAAATGTTACCATTAAAGTAATTAGTTACGTAAATATTTGGAGAATGGTACGTACATTGGGTGCTTGATATATTGTTCGTGACTATGGTGAAGTGAGTCAAGTGAGAGACCAAACAGTACCTGCTGCTGTCTTTGGGGCCGTCCATTAATCACGTGATGTTTTTTTAGTATCTTTTTAACCCCCCTCCTCCTGGTGATACGTGGTGAGGTTTTAAACTAATTTAGAGTACCTTAGCCAAAATCACGTGTATTTTTTTATTTCCAAATATATTAAAATGTTCAGAATATTATCATTAAATACAGATATAATTACACTACACTACACCCCTCTCCCCCTTGTGATATTATTTTTAAATTGATTAATGGACAATCCCTTGAGAGTACTCTTACTTCTGCCAATGTCATTTTTGTTCAGGAGACAGATGAATGAATTTTAAAGATCACCTGGTGGTCGTATTTCATCCATATTTCATGAAGTTTTAATTATTTGGTTTATGACTTGGCCAGTGTAACTTGTACCAAGAATCAGTGGCGTAGCGTGCCTTGGAGGGGGCCTGTATCAAAATTAGTTGGGGGGCCCAAATGAAGGGTAAAGATTTCTCACAAAAGAAACAAAACGGGCGAATCCCGCAATAACCGATGTGGGATGTTGCCAACTTTTGGGCGCACGCTTAACCCGGGAAAAAAAGAAATTACTTGTTTGACTTATGTCATTTCTGAAGTGAAAACTCTAAGTATAGGCATGTATGACAGTTTTTATATGTTTTTTTTTCGGGAAACACGAGATTAAGTGATATTGTGGATAACATTTTACTAATTTTTGCTTACACACGTTAGGGGCCTCTGTAGCCCGGGGGCCCCGTATCATTGATACGGCTGATACTGATGCCAAGAATATAATTAACAAGTTACAATTAGTGCAAAAAACTGGAATCCACTACTTGCCATGATGTATCTACTTTCAAGGTAAACGTTTCAATTTTAAATATTATTCACTCCTAAATTAAACTCATTTAGGTTATTCTTATCACTTATATAAAACAAAGTCCCCCGCCGCGTCTGTCTGTCTGTTCGCGATAAACTCAAAAACTACTGAACGGATTTTCATACGGTTTTCACCAATAGATAGGAAGGTTTAGGTGTCTAATTCATTAAGGTTTTGTGTAAAATGGCTGAAATAGACGATGATTGTTGGAGAGGTCGAAAAAAAATCAGTATATGCTTTGCAGGTTGCTAGTGAATTTATAAATATTCGAACATTAATGGAACTATAAGTAGTAGACACAGACACATTCATTTTAACAATTCGTAATAAGATATACGAGGAGGTATGTGTTCGATTAATTTGTGTCATCATCACTCAACAGGCGTCTTAACGTACCATGACAGAATAAATACATACGTGGGTCACACTGAAAGTTTTTAAAATAGGCCAGTAAAGAAAAGCAGCCGATGAAAAATTTATTTCAAAATTCGAATTAGGAACTCTTTGGGAATCTGTAGATGTTTAATGATTTCATATGTCATTTGTTATTACAAATTGGCGGCAATTTACTAAGTGTCTGTCGTGCATCGAAATGGATTTGACTTAGAGAAAATTTTCGCTCAATGATTTATTACGGCTTTCGTTGCTGTCTCAGTCCGTCCGCTGCATTGAGCCGGTATCCGCGGGCGTCCGTCGCGGGCACCCGCGGCGGGCGACGTCGCGGGCAATTAAAATCCGTTGCGGGCTACCGCGCCGGACTCCCGCCTCACGCATCGCTACTAATACAATTTTGATGGCGCGGGTCACCGCGAGTTATTAGGGTTATTTGTTGATTTACTACCTAGCCAAAAGACGACGTAGACAAGAGAAATATAGACAGCCAATCAGCTCATATGTCACGTCTAGATTTTTGCGTGGAGAATTTGTATTTAAGTTTGAAAAATTAAGAGAAGGAGAGAAGAGATTTTTCACGTACTTTAAAATGTCACCGACTTATTTTACGAATCATCGATTCGACGAATACGACGAATCGTCGGTTTAATGTGCACACCAACCTTACACGTGTAAGACGTCTCAGAAGTGTGCGTCTTCCTAATGTAGCTCTCGCTTAAGCTTCTTTAGTACAGTAATGATTTGAGACAATACTATTAAAAATACACATTATGTATTGCGAGAAAGAATATATTATTATTTGTAGCAAAATGTTCTTTAAAGCCCACAATGGCTCATCTTGTTCCGCTATTGTCTGTTATTGCACGATAGAATAAATTAAAGAACTAATTTTATGAGCTGCCATTTGATTGGACGTAACCCGCGCTTATTAAGTAAATGTCATTCAACTTGCAAAATAATACTTTTTAACCGACGAAAAAAAAGGAGGTTCTCAATTCAACCGTATATATATATATTTTTTTTTATGTTTGTTCAGCCCTCATTCCGTTGTTTATGAACCGATTTCGATGATTCTTTTTTTGTTAGATAAGGTATACCTCAGGGGTGATCCCATATCAAGGAAGTCGGGACCTGAATATGGGATCCTGATAAAATTGAGAGAAACCCTCGAAAATGGTAGGAACGAATAAATATGTTTCCTTTACATAACGTAATCAGGTATTTGCGTTTAGGAATCATCACATCGTGAAGGTGAGCTGATGCTGGAAAAAATCATAAAATAAAATCTCTTTTTAACAAAAAATTAAACCGACGACAAAAACTAAAAAGTCGAGTAAAATGTTTATAATTTTATTTTGAGTTGGCGCCAAATAATAAAATGATTAATTATACCTACGTAGAGTTTGTTGTTTGGCGCCGACTGTTCGGCTGTATGAATTTTTTTATATATGTTCACCGATATTTCCGTGATCTATGGACCGATTACAAAAATTCTTTTTTTGTTTGAAAGGGTATGCTCCCTAGGTGGTCCCATCGTCACCAAGTCCGGAATTGATGATGATGAGGAAAAACGAGGGAAACCCTCAGAAAGTAAGGACAGATGTAGTGTGTTTGTTGATTTTTCTTGAAATTAAACAAATGAATGTTATTGTTATTAACCGACTTTAAAAAGGAGGTGGTTTTTGTTAAAAAATAGTTTGAAAATAGTAACGTAAACGCACCTAATAACGAACCCTGAAAATCGACACCCATTACCGCCCGTTTCATGAAATTATCATTTTAACTGCTGTATTAAAGTTAGACAAGTGGTTGCTTTAGAGATAATATGGTAGATGTATTTGCATTGCAAATATTCATCACTTGCTTGTGAGCGTAAATAAACGATTTAAAGAATAATTGCACAGTTCGTCGATAGAGTCCGGAAATAGTGCATATTTAATAGTGTTCCACTCCCGAATACGTAATTACACTCATTTCATTTTTAGCAGAAAATACAATCGTAAAGCATTCTAATGAACATTCTAATGCTTTTGATGCCTTCTTAATACTTTCATAAACATAAATAATTACTAATTTTCATGAGATACAGCTTTAATTTGCCTAAAATTCAATATTAAAATGTGGCGGTAATAGGAACAATAATCACAATTTTCTTCCTATTACCGACCCATATCGCTGTTAGGTTTTTGATGAATATTTTAATTTCCATTTTTCTTGTTATAATGATCAATTAATAAGTAGTAGGATATACTAATTTGATTAGGTGGTATGTCAAGTTATTAGCGCCATATATTTAAGAGTATCGAGTCGAGCTGTGAAAATTAACTTTGTTCTTATGTAAATATTTTAATGAATAAAGGATGTTTAATTCTCAAATATTGTATTTTATAGCTAAAATATCATGAATATTAAATATGCACAGCTACTGAACCTATATAATCATACAAATATAGTAAAAAACAATACATTTACTCAATACATATATATTTAATAGGGTCGGTAATAGGTTAAACGATTTTCTTAAATAGAACCTATTACCAATCTACCTGTACTTTTGCAGTTTTTAAGGACAACGAACCTATAGAAATATTTAGACTTAGACTTAACTTAGAAAATAGTTTAGGCATATGCTTCCGTCTGTCGGTTTGCCTGACTATGTCAATTAATAGTATGTCAGCAATTTTTTATATATTTTTCAAATAAATATAATGTAAATAATATTATATTATCTCATAATAAACATAAAATTTTTGAATATTTATAAAATATATATTTAAACAGCAATTCATTATTCATTAAAAAACTAATATTAGAATTTGCATTGCATTAATTTTTCTATAATTTGTCATATATAGTTCATGTTAATAAGCATATTTTTTGAGACTGATTAAAGGCTGTTAAGCATTTGTAGAGTTAAGTTTTGATTATAACACCTGTATTACAGTGGATCATTTATATAAATAATTACACTCACACAAGCATTTTTATTTAAGTTGAATTGTTCTGTTCATTTTCGGCAATCGGCGGTCGGCAATAGGTGCCACAAAAACGGTATAGGAAAACACCCCATGCTTTGGATCGGTATAGCCCTTTTCTTCAGTTTATATATTTTTTTATTTTTATTTCATTTTTGCTAATTCTTTCTATATCTAACTAAAAATATCTTTAATTTCATTACTTTAAAAAAAATTAAAAATGACGCCAGTTATTAAACATGTGCTCATGTGCTTATTTTTTGCATATCAATCTGAACGTGGCTTAAACTGGCGGTAATGGGTGCGTTTACGTTATATAGGAAATTGTCATAACATATTTCTTGTTTAGGTCCTTAGTGCCACCTCGACCATTTCTGGTCTATTGTAGAAGATGTTCCTTACAATTTCCTTCGCTTTTCTTTACAATGGTATTCACTAACCAATTGACAATCTGTTTTATTTTCAGCTCAATCTTTCGAAGCATCACTTATTAAATATCGATTAGTTGTTATTTAACGGCCTTCATCGACAGTACCCTGGATTCCCTCCTAGTTTTAGATAGTCGTTTCAGGATTAAAGAGGTTACTTGTGCTTTTAAAAAAGCTCACCTTTGACTTTAGCTGTCAAAGTCATTTTTTCTACCTGAGTTATATGTCACGAGGCCACTGTATGAGCGAGGCCCCAGGTGGGTGCCCTGCTTGTCACCCCCTAAGGCCGCCACTGAATTTAACGTATGTTTAATAGCTTTTTAAGAAACCAGGATATAAAACAGCTTTTAGAATTCATGGAATGGAGAAGAAACGGTTTTGTTCCCAATAAATTGATCATTATTTTCTCTACAAATGTATGCGTCTTTCAATTGGAGAAAAGTTTCTCTAGGCGTTTGTATTATATTTATATATTTTGCGCGGAACCCTAATTCTTTTTCCAAAATAAAAGAAGCCGACGTTACTCTTTATAACAACAGCTATCTGCCAGTAAAAGTCCTGTGGAAATCGGTCCACCCGTTCCGGAGATTAGCCGGAACAAATAGGCAAAAAATTTTAAAACTGACTTTTAAGCATAGATATCGCAAATAACTGCATTAGCTTAATAAAAACTATAATTTTGACATTACAAACAGACACATCAATTTTATTTATTTGTATTGATAAGTACCTACTAGAGATCGCCTGGTGGTCAAAATTTGACCATACCTAATTCTTTACATTTTGAAAATTTTGTTTTTATTTTATTGACCTATTTGTAACAAATCAAACTAATTATTTCCAGTATAAGCTGAACTGTCATTGTATAGAGTTGCCGTACCAAGACAGGTCAACATAACGTACTGGACACTTGTAGCTTGATGTAGTCGCGTCCACATACTTCTTTTTCATAATTTTTAAATTTAGAACACATATTGTTCAAAAAATGTTCGCTTTCTAAATACTTCTTTTTAAGTGCTCTAAATTGCACATTGCTCCGTGCCCAAAATTTGCTTAAAAAGGGATATCTACAGATAAGGCCGCCAATCGTATTAGCTGCATTAATAATGTTTTTTTTTGTAATGTTTTTCGTATTTTATATGTTACACTACACGTTTTAATAAAGGTATAGATTACATATTATGTTATGTTACATCAACAATGTGTAAATAGGGGATTCATATTTCGTAAGTATTAAAGAAAGTTCAGTAAGAAAACAATACATGACAAAACCTATGTACCTAATTGATTTGCTTATTAATTAACTAGATTTGTTATTAAATGTATATCAAACTTATTTTAAAAAGAATATTACCTGTTATCCAGAGGAAACTTCACAAAATACAAAAGATAAAACAAAACAAAAATAAAATCACTTCGTTCGGAAAACGTATAAATGGCGGGCAATTTCAAACACGGAACGCACTGCTCCAGTTCTCTATGCGCACTGTTACACATAATGCAAAATGTTGTTTTTATATGCGGAGAAGTGGAGGGCGCATCTCTGTACGGCCTATTGTAAAATTTTAATCGTCCTTCTTCGTTTTTCTATCGATATGTGATGATTGTGATGTATCAATTTAGCGTGTAGGTTTGATGAATTTGACAGACAGGTAAGGCTTCTGTAATTAGTTCAAGGTAAAGAGGCACTTAAGAGTAGAGTAATGAGACGGTATTCTATTGATTCTGCTGGTTTTTATTGTATACAACCAGAGGTAGCAAACAAGTACCTCTAGGTACCAGGCTGGACGGCTCGACCGGAGTGATACCACGGCCTCACATAATACCGGCTGTGAAGCATTGTTTACATTGCTTTTCGCCGTGTGAGTTAGGTTACCGGAGGCCCTAATCCTTGCTCCCCCCTTCCCCTACTCCCACCTTAAAGGCTGGTAACGCACTTGTGACTCTTGGGTGGCAGGTGCCCATGGGCGGCGGTAGTCATTTACCATCAGGTGACCTGCCTGCTCGTTTGCCGCCTATATCACAAAGAAAACTGAGTGAATGTTGTTTGATAAACTTTTTTGCGATAAATTTAGAGATATACACAATTTGAGTTGGCCGTGAGTTTGTTTGCCCGATTTCTTCTCACAAGGCTCAACCATTTGGAAACGGGCGGTTATAGATCGAAACAGGCAGATATGATATTATGTTATCCATTTTTTTTGACGTGACAACGTCTTATAAATTGGTTTGCCGGGTGACACTTCAAGAAACTGCGTTACGCTCCGCTCACGTTATGCGCTCACAATGAGAGCGAGTGAGTTTTAAATATAATTCTTTGTATAAATAAATGTTTTAAATTGTTACTATTATTTCATCCTTCTTCCTACTATACGAATGAATATTCACATTAAAATTATTTTACCACTCAAAGTCGTTGTCACGTAAAACTTTCGCCCGTATACCGACTTTACAGGCAACCAATTTTTTTTCTTTAATAATTTTACATTTAACGAAGCAAACTATTGTTGCGGTGATTGTGTGTGTTGATCTATAATTTTTAATTATAATAATTATTTATTAATTCGACGATTTCGAATAATTGATGGTCAATTTTATGAAATAAAGATATTGAATTTGAATTTGAGTAGAGTAGGTATTTGAAAAAAAAAGATTTCCGTGCCAGGCTTGAAACTCGGCAACAATCGAGAATTCCAAGTTATTTGAAATACGTTAGTATTTCAAATAACATATGTAAATGAACTTCCTCTACAGGAAGATCGTTAATTGATTATAACAATCTACCATAATCATTTTTGATTCACGGGAAACAAACAATTACACCAATGATTCATATTTTTTAACGATGGCAATCTCTTACCTTCCAGAAAATGACCTTAATCCCATAATCTTGTTGTACGTGTCTGTCTGAATGTCAAGCCGTATCTCGGAAATCAGGAATGCACGTACTTCGCAGTATTCCACTAAGGTTATTGGACTTTTAATAGCAGTGTGGAGGGCGTGGGTTCTGTATATACTAGACTAGCACACCGCCCCGGCTTCTAATAGAGACATCTTCAACAATCATCATCATATTTCAACCAATTTACACAAAACGTTAACAAATTATACACCTAAACCTTCCTCATGAATCACTCTGTCTATTAGTGAAAACGCATGAAAATCCGTAGTTTTTCAGTTTATCGCGAACAGACAGACAGACAGACGGGACTTTGTTTTATAATATGTAGTGAATATGTAGTGACTACCTGACCAGCGCAACTTCGTCTGCGTCACATAAGCGAGAGACTGATAAATTTTCTCCGTTTTTGCAACATTTTTCATTGATGCTCCTCTCCTATTGGTCGTAGCGTGATGTTATAAAGCCTATAGCCTTCCTCGATAAATGGGCTATCTAACACTAAAATAATTGTTCAATTCGAACCAGTAGTTCCTGAGATAATCGCGTTCAACCAAACAAACAAAATCTTTACAATATTAGTATAGATTTTTAATATTGACATTAAAGTAACTATTGCCCGCGGGTTCTCCTGATAATACGACTATGAATTTGAATTTTTAACCTTCCTGGAAAAATAACTTCACCCGTAACTCCGCTCGAATTGAATTTGTTTTCCTATAGCTCTTGAACAGTACTTTTTCTGGATGGAAGGTACCCTAAGACCTTTTCTATACCCCTAACAAGGTGGATGCAAAATATCATGACGATCGGATGAGCAGTTAAAGCGTAAAAGCGTAACAAACATACAGACACCCAAACTCACTTTCGCATTTATTTATAACTAGCAGCGCCCTGCGGTTTCACCCGCGTAAGTCCCGATCTTGTGGGAACATCGGGATAAAAAGTAGCCTATATGTTAATCCAGGTCTCCACCTATCTAGATACCAAGTTTCATCGCAATCGGTTCAGTAGTTACATACATCCATACATAAGCACAAGCTTTCACGTTTATAATATTAGTAGGCAGTTCCCGCGCAGCTTCTGTCGCGTGTACATATTTATATATTTTGCGCGGAACCCTAATTCCTTTTCCAAAATAAAAGTAGCCTAAGTTACTCCTTATAACACCAGCTATATAGCTATATATGCCAGTGAGTTCCGTGAAAATCGGTCCTTTCATTTCGGAGATTAGTCCATCCGTATCCGTCCGAGCTTAAAGAAAAACTATTATTTTGACATTACAAACAGACACTTCAATTTTATTTATTTGTATTGATGATTATTATATAGTTGGGATATTCACAAAAATGATGAATCATAAAACAGGTAAGTACTTTTCGGTTGAATAACATTATTAAAGACAGTCCAATTAGTTCTGCACTACAGGGTTCGAAGCTGAAGTGGAAGAGGAGGAAACCATCATTCGTAGACAATGGTTATATAAGGCCTAGTTTTGTAACTATAGTTACCAAAAAGTCTATGTAGTTTTGTCTTGGAGCCGACTGACCATGTCAGCGTGAGTGTAGCTTTACAAGAGTTTTTTATACCACGTCGCTCAGTGACCAACAAGTACACGGCTTGCCTGATGGTAAGAGTGTACCATAGTCTATGAACCCTTGCAATTATTTTGGCATCGCAATGTATGTGTGACGGTGGGTGATGACTCCACAGATGTTGCAAGTTTTATATACCGGTAAGCGGTCAGCGATTTGAGCGCCATCTTGTTCATTATACGAATTTTATGAACAAAAATTAAACTGACTAACTTTTAAGCGGCGGTAGCGTAATAGCTAAGGCGTCAGACTTGCAATCGAATGGTTGCGAGTTCGAACCCCACCCAGTGTACTACCGACGTGAACCCACTCCTAACACGAGCATTTAGCTTAGCTGGAAGGGTTAACAAGAATACTAGTAATGTGGTGTGACCCACGTTACCAGTAGTCTTATTAAAAAAAAAAAATTTGGGTCAAATTAAGAAAAACAGCCCAATGGTCTCATAGTAAAATTCATGTGTTAAGAATTGAATGATTTTTTAATCATCGACGGGCCTGTTAGTATAGTGGTTAGTGATCCTGATTGCCGAGCCAGAGATCGTGGGTTGGATTCCCACCCAGAACAAATAATTGTGTGATGAGCATGATCATTTGTTCTGTGTCTGGGTGTAATTTATATATTATACTAGATGACCGGTGAACTTCGTATCACCTACAATTTATTTAATTCCAAGCATTTTCATATTTATTCACCTTTTAAACCTTCACTGGGCTTCCACAAATAATTCAAGACCAAAATTGGCCAAATCGGTCCAGCCGTTCTCGAGTTTTAGCGAGACTAACTAACAGCAATTCATTTTTATATAACATAGATGTATTTATTTAGAAATATGTCAGCAGTCTGGTTACCATAGTACAGGCTATGCTTAGTTTGGTATCAGACGACCGTGTGTGAGATGTCTAAAGTCTTTTTAACTTTTAAACTTTCGCGTTCCATGATATAATTATGTATTTGTTGTGTCTGGATGTAATTTATATATTATATGCATTTATTTAGAAATATATAAGTATGTTTATCGGCAGTCTGGTTACTATAGTACAGGCCCTGCCTAGTTTGGGATCAGACGGCCGTGTGTGAGATGTGTCCAGTTATTATTAGTTATTACTATTATTAATATACTTACAGGCTGACTGTTCAGGCAATTCAGAGGTATGTAATACCTATTTCGTGATCGCTAATTCCCGTGTAAATACATAATTACATATGTCTAAAGTCATTATTATTACAGATACATGTTATTTTGTTTAACACTTCTTTATATACACCGTGACCTTAAAATCTTTTTGGAAAAAGAATGTGCTCTGTATCAATACCCGACTCGAAAAAAAATATTAGTTTCATATTTAGAAAAACTCAGACCAACTTTACACTAATCTTGAATCGAACACGCGACCTCTGACATTGCAGTCGTATGCAGGCCCACTATCGCCTTTCCACAGAGGTCGTCAACAAAATGAAAATTCAAAGATTACTTTCACACGTAAGTTAAGATTCTTGGATGGATAGTATTCATGTTTGTTACCAATTAGTTAAAAGACAGCACTACGTACCGTACGTATCGGCCATCAAGAATAATTACGGAGAGCCTTGCATCATTACAAGCGAGCAGAGGCAGGTGTACTCAACTATTTGGTTTTAGTTGGGATTCTATTCTGATTCATTTATTTTTATTTAATTGACGATAAAGGTTCACTAATAAATAAGTCTAGTAATTATTATTTAGTTATTGGTATATATACAAATATATATATATAAATATATACATATTATATATATTTTTACCTTACTTATTTACTTAGAAATTCGCGTAATGAAATACTAGCAGCGCCCCGCAGTTTCACGCGTGTAAGTCCCGATCCCGTGGGAATATCGGGATAAAAAGTAGCCTATGCGTTAATCCAAGTCTCCAGCTATCTACATACCAAGTTTCATCGCAATCAGTTTAATGGTTTTT
Organism: Euplagia quadripunctaria; assembly: GCA_963859945.1. Classification (NCBI taxonomy): domain Eukaryota; kingdom Metazoa; phylum Arthropoda; class Insecta; order Lepidoptera; family Erebidae; genus Euplagia; species Euplagia quadripunctaria. The sequence goes on from OY982585.1 coordinate 2,301,119, forward strand.
GCGTGAAAGAGTAACAAACATCCATCCATCCATCCATCCATCCAAACTTTCACATTTATAATGTTAGTGGGATTAGTGGGATAATCCCCAGAAGGTGTATTCGAATATGTAAATGCCGGTATATATTAAAAACCTGTTTATTAATACATTTATCCATAGCTAACATTTGATTCTCTTAAAAAGTCTTTAGAGCACCATAAGCGATAAAATTCAGTGTACCTAGTGAATCGTATTAAGTAGTAGTACTTTTTTTATGGTATAGGGGGCAAACGAGCAGACGGTTCACCTGATGGTAAGCGACTACCACCCCCATGGACACTCTCAAACTCAAGAACCACAGGTGCGTTGCCGGCCTTTGAGGTAGGAGTACGCTCTTTTGTTGAAGGTTTGAAGATCGTTTTAACAGATATAACTAATACTGTAATAAACAAATAATAATTCTTTAAAAAAAAACCGACTTCAACAAAAAAACTATTCCATAAAAGACTTATATATGGTTTTCTCATGGATGTCATTGTCACAACTAGACCAAATTGAAATGGGACCACAGGGGAAGCACTAGCTTTCAAATAAAAAAAGAATCATCAAAATCGGTTCACCCAGTCGAAAGTTCTGAGGTAACAAAAATAAAAAATATAGTCGAATTGAGAACCTCCTCCTTTTTCGAAGTAGGTTAAAAATACTACTTAACCAACGGGCTAAGTAGTATTTTTGTTAGTTTACTATAGTATTATCATTAAATTAGCATGATATCTATCTAGAACTAAGATAAAAATAAACCACATATACATATTGTTATCATTTATGTAATCACTTGCATTTAAAATTGAAATGTCCAGAAGGTTCCAAGATATTTGTTTTAAAATAACGAAATATAATTAAAACTATATTGAAGAATTTGGAGTTCACCAATTTACTTAAAAACCAAATAACTTATGTTCGTATCGTTTGTCTCTATATTTTAATTGCACTGCTTATAGTGTATACGTACAATAGGCGGCCTTATCGCTAAGAGCGATCTCTTACAGGCAACCTTTGGATGAACAAAATCGATAATAGATAAAAGAATAACGTGTAGTTTTGGTGTAAGATAGAAGTAAAGAAAAAAAAAGGCATTTAGTCGAGAGGAATTATAACTTCATGTTATAAAACTATCGCTGTAACTAAGTTATATAACTAACCAACTATAATATGTTACTTCATTACCGTACTTTAAATACCACCCATATTCAACCAATACCGCCATCTTACACAAAATAGAACAGAAGCAAAGAAATAGGAGTATTATTACAATGGTTTGGTACAAAATATTGTGAAAACTTCTTTGCTTTTGTAAAGAATGTAACTGCCGCACTAGGAATAATTCCTGTGTCGCGGTGACTTTACAAACATTTAAACAACGTACACACAGAACACCCAGCCTCGGGACTACTGTTTCTTAATCGCACAATTGTTTGTCCCGTGTGGGATTCAAACTCCCAACACTCGGCGCATAGGGGCGAGGCGACCACTTAAACCATTGCGCCATCTATATATATATATATATATAATAAAACTAACTCAAACGTTGAACGATGACTTATTAGTTATTACCCCACCTCCAAAACAAGCTTAATGGTTCATCTTGTACCATATCAAAGTAAAATCAGAGTCAATGAAAACTCACCCAACTGTTGAACACCCCTGCCAATTCCCGCAATAAATCAAAGTTTGATAGGTACAGAACTATTTCGGTTTCACAACGGAGCACTGCGCTTTGTGCGGTGCTCTGATCATTGGCGCAGTTTTTCTATTGTAACACATTAATTAGGAGATTAGAAGTCACGATGTTGTCTGCAATTTGGTATACCACTAATCAGCTACGGCCTGTGGGCTTATGTGTTATGAATCGATAAAGTAGTAATAAATAAAAATAATACTGAAGTACGTTGAGATTTCATAGGGCTGCCATGCTAATATTCATACCAAATTTATACAAAAAAAAAACATTTTCATAATTTTAGTCTGTCTGTCTGGCTGTTATGGCTAATCTCCGCATCAGCTGGACCGCTTTTGACGGGACTTTCACTGGCAGAAAGTGGATGTCATAAGGACTAAAATAGGCAACAGTCTCTTACCTCAAAAACGCGTACTAATGTATTATATACTAAGCAGTTAATATACCATACTAAATATTATATAATACATTTGGTATCAATCACAGATCACGGATTGATTCTATGATCTGAGGTATCAATCAATTAATTTTTTTCACCAATCCATTTCGTTGAAGTCGGTTTATTTATTTTTTAAATATAATGTAACAAACTCCTATCTTTTAAATAAGCTTTATAATAATATAATAATAATAAAAATAATTGCAGGCTCGTCGCGTGTATGACACCCACAGGCCGCTCGTGTAGGAAGGCTGACAGAACGCCTTAAAAAGGGTTACTTTTACATCCTCGCTACAGCGAGCGAACCTGCGGGCAAGCATATTGCTCCTCACAGACAATCCCCTGCGCTCCCTCTCTATATCTCCGTCGTCCCTTAGGTCGCTTGTAACAATGTGGCCGAGGTACCTAAAACTGTCTACGATATCTATAGCTATGCCGTTGAGACTTATGGGCGGAACACTACGTGATTGCTGTTTAGGCGCTCTAAATACAAGAAGGACACTCTTCTTTGAGTTGTTTATCAAGCCATGCTCCACCGCATAGGTCTCGCATATCGATATCAACTTCTTCAAGCCACTTATCGAAGGACTGAGCAGCACCATATCGTCTGCATAGCTTATATTATTAACACAGGTTCCGTCAATATGGCAGCCGACATGTGTGCCGCTCAGTCGCTCGACAAGTCGGTTGACATAAATATTAAATAGCAGAGGCGAGCTTAATCCCCCTGTCTAACTCCGCATTCAAGCCTGTATTCGTCCGACAGAGTACCCACCCATCTCACCCGGTATTTTTTGGTTAGAGTACCAATATTTGAGGAGGGAGGTGTACTTCGACGGCACACCCGTATCCCTCAACTTGTCCCACAATATATCATAGGTAACCAGATCAAAAGCTTTTGACAAGTCGAGGAAACACGCATATACCGGCGTCCTCCTCGCTGTGTAGTATCCGACAGTTCGCTTCAGACTCAGAATAGCGCTTTCTGTTGAGACTCCCGCTTTGAACCCGAACTGTGCATCGTGCAACTCAACCTGTCAAGCACCTTGGCTGTTGTGGTAGCGAGTGAGATGGGCCGATAATTACCTATGTCAGACGTATCACCCGTCTTATTTTTGACTATAGGAACGACTATTGTCCGCATAAGCGGCTCCGGTAAATACGAATGACCTATGCACAGGCTGTAAAACATAGACAGTACCTGCGGCAAATGAACCCCCGCAAATCTAAAATGCTCGATACTGAGCCCATCGTGACCAGGAGATTTTCCACGCTGCATTTTTCTAATAATTTTTCTAATATTTTTAAAATCTTTAGGTGAGTGGTCCGATGCAAGGGTATCCATTTCGAATTGCTCTCGACTAACCTGACACCATTTCAATTTTGCTTTAAAATGTCTCCTCGCCTCCGACATCTCATCAAAGATTCGACCATTAGCTGGTCACCCAGCTAAATTTCACATTTGAAATTTAAGCCGCGCCTCCCGATGTGGGCTCGCTACGTGCTTATTCCACCCAAAGACATAACCACCCTTCCTAAGACACTTTTTTTTTATGTTTGAATGGCTGCTTGTGAAAGCGTATCAGTAATTTGCACATACAATTTATCAAGAATCAAGTGATGTTCCTTGTCAGTACAAAAACCATCACAACATTCACTCAACTCTTTCGGAAAATCTATTAATCGTAGTTTAGAATGACAGATATCATGGTATTGATTAATTTGCTGTACCTGTCTCTCGCCCCATACGACACGGTTTACAGGTTTTTCCGCTACCAAATCCCTAACTTTAGGCTTAAGGTTATTTAAGTTACATTCTACCACGAGTGGGTAATGGTCCGACCAATACACGTCGTAGTGCACAATCACACCAACAACTGACTCCAGTGCTGACTCTGTGACGATGCAGTGGTCCAACCATCTGTACAGCCGTGGATATCACTATAAAATGTATAAGTAGTTTTAGGGCACATACTTAAATCTACACAACACCAGTCAAGGTCCATACAAAAATCCAACATTTCATTGTAAAACAGTTCATCCGGGTGGGCATTAAATTCTCCCAGTATATAAAAAGCTTCAACTCCATTGTTCTCCTCCACTTCAATTACTGATCTAATCGCACCAAGACACATGGTAAACTCAGGTAGGTTATCGTACGAGTTTGTAGGCATATTATACACTAAAGAGTACTGCTGACCTACCTCTAACAGTTATCTTTATCGCACAGAACCGCACGTTATCACATTTTACCACGGACACCGACTCAAACGCACTCTTCGCCACAACAGCGCCACGCCGCCTCCCACTGAGCACACCCGCCGCGGTGTCGACAGCAGACGTGCCGGTGCACCCGAAATTGTCGTCAATCGTGTTGAGCAGCGACAGGTCATGCGGCAGCAGCCAGGTCTCCTGGAGGGCTACCACATCAGCCACCTCGCACAACGCTCTAATCCCTTGTAAAGATCTCTTCATAGATCTACAGTTAAAACTTATTATTTTACTGTTATAATCCATCAGATGTTGTTATTACTTGGACTTTCTGTACTACTGTTTCTAGAAGGAAGCTTTAAGAGGTATTCCCAAGGAACACTAGATTCTGAGAAATTAGTTTTATAGAATTTTTTCTATATTAAATCGATCAAACAATGAAAAATAAAATGTACTAGACATGAAAGCAGTGGTAGCATAATGGCTTTAAAAGCTGTCTGACTGCGATCAAGTGGCTGCAGGTTCTATACTAGGATGTACTAGTAATCTGTGACCCACGTGACCAGTATTCTCTAATAAAAAAAACCGGACAAGTGCGAGTCTGACTCGCGCACCGAGGGTTCCGTAAGCAAACAAACTTGTATGTAGATAGTGCATCCATCTCGTATATCGATTCTCGAAGACTAGCTTACGTCTTTTTCGAAAGACAAACTTAATTTTGCGGTTGCTATGTACGACAAAGTCAACAATCCAACCGCAAAATATAAGTTTGTAATCACAAAAACAATTTTTTATGTGATATAACGACAAATTAAAGACTTTCGAATTTTTTCCTTTACTTTTGCTATGAGACCTTGCCTCTTACCAAATTTCATGTTCATGGGAAGTACCCTTTAGGTTTTGATTTACCTACGAATTGAAATTTGGTGAAATCTAAGGCTTATATGGCCGTATCTTTTGATTGCGTTAACTTAGAAGTTTGATTTTTTTACAGCTTCAAGGGACCGCAGACTTATGTATTCGGTATTAATTTCAACTTGATGCGTCGCCGGGTTCCTGAGGAAAGGGTCTTGACAGACAGACAGACAGACAGACAGAGGGACAACAAAGTGATCCTATAAGGGTTCCTTTTTTCCATTAGAGGAACGGAACCCTAAAAAAAATTAAATGCATCTGACTTCTGTGCTTCTGGAAGGAGCTAGGCTGGCTCAACTACTCAGCTTAATCTGAACGCATAGTGGACCGCCTAAAATGAGTCTAAATGCGGAAACAGACCCCTACACACAATTATTATAATTTATTCAAGATTAAATAATTATTATTTATACTGATATTGACCCATGACGGCCACATCTTTTTAATTTTTTGAAATGAAAGCGTTTTTAGGCACGTTGGGCACTTTTGGTGTGGGGAAAAAACACTAAACTCGCGTGACCGTCACGCTCAGATGACATATATACAGATGTGTGTGTTTTCACTTCTGACTGCAGTCCTACGACTGACAGTTTTTTCCTTACGTTACGTCATTTATAACAAAGTTGTTTTACCCTTAATAATAATAGTTAATCTATTTATTTATATTATTTAAACTTCTTCGTCGACAACTGGATCTGTTTGCCAACTTTGGCAAAGGCCCCTTCCAACTTCTTCCACTTCTCTCGCTCCCTGGCTGCTGCTGCTTTTCTGATCATCTCATCATTTTTTATATTGTCTTCTTCGTTTTTTTTCCTATTTCTGGGATACGATTTAATAATGGTTTTACTCAATTTCTCAATGCCTCGTAGGTAGGCCTGCCATGACGCCGGACAAAAACTTAAAATAATCCGGCCACATGTATGAAATCGAGATTCTTTCCCGGACACCTTAAAAAAACGCCGTTTCCATTTAAATTTTTAGCTTATTAACGATCTATTTAACAATTATAATTGTCCCTTGGCACAGAGGGTTTTACCCGGACACTTTTTGAAAACCCCACCCGGACGCTCCCCGGACGCCCTCTAAACTAGGACAAATCCGGGGAAACCCGGACGGATGGCAGCCACTCGTAGAGTATGTCCAGCCCATCTCCATTTGTTTTCGCGTAATCTGTATGTGACAATTGTCTAATTTTGTGATTCTTCTTATCGGTGTATTCTGTCAGATTTACTTATGCTTAAACTGGTACTTTCTATTAATCTCTGAAAAACTTCTAATTTCTTGGCTACCTACTTGGTACTAGAGCCTTACCAAAGCTTAATTGCAATAGTATGTAAATTAACTACTCATACACACGTTCTTACTACATAATTAAACCTTTTATCTACTCCACATACGAATTAACCTACTTGCTTTTAATAAGTAGTTTTCTGCTCTTCCTAAATAGATAACCACCTTTAAGATCTAGTACCCCGTGAGAAGAACCTTGAAACTTTCTCGAATAAGCTCACCAGCACCGCACTAGTTGCGTAATAGTTTTCAACTAATTGGTACAACACTATTGTAGTCACTTTTGTTAACTTAGTATAATGGTGGTGTGAAAATTGGTTTACTTTGATATAATTAGACTTAAGGGTGTTTGGTAATACAACTTATTTTATGCAAACGAGCTAGATTAAGTCTTTCTTTTTTTTAAACAACTCCCGCATTAGGAATGACTCCTGTGTCGCGGGGGACTTTACAAACATACAAACAACGGACACAAAGAACACCCAGACTCGGGTGGGAATCGAGTCTGGGTGTTCTTTGTGTCCGTTGTGGGAGATGTCTTTAAAAAAGAAAGGCTCTGGTGAAAATTGAACCCACGACCTATGGCATAGCAGTCAGGGTCACTAACCACTAGGCCAACAGGCCATTCAAACGGTGGTGTCTTCACCACTGCTACTTACAATTCTGCTTATTATTTTTTAACAATGCTTATTGTTAGTCAATTCATACTCACTGACTCACTGTTCAACTTTGTCCACAAGTCCACACTCCTGGTGGTTAACGTGGTGCCAAGAAATTTTGTTGAGGTTGGGTCTTTTTTTATTTTATTTTATATTATTTTATTGGAGCACAAAAGAACACACATTGCATCGTAGAATATAAATGTTAATATGACAAAATTAGGTAAGAAAGAAAGAAAGAAAGAAAGAAAGAAAGAAACATATTTATTTTGCACTCATACACAGGTACAAGATATTAAAAGAGGAGTGTTACAACAAATTAAAAAAAAAGGCACCTCTGCATGAGCCAAAAATGGTCGTTAGCTCAGCGTTGTGCTACCTCATTAGAAGTAGCGCTGGTGTTATGCTAACTTAAACTTAAACTAAGTCCGCAGAATAATACAAAAGTTGAAGAGATTTGTCTTGATAACAAATCTTAAACGAGCAGACGAGTCACCTGATGGTAAGTGACTACCCTCGCCCATGGACACCTGCAACTCAAGAGTCAGAAGTGCGTTGCCGGCCTTTGAGATAGGAGTACGCTCTTTTCTTGAAGGTTTGAAGGTGGTATCGGTCCGGAAATACCGCAGGCGATAATTTATTCCAGAGATTGGTTTACTACAAACTTGCCACACAAAGTCACAAACCGCACTCGGGTTCAACCACCCGGGTCCATCATTACATTATTTCGATGGTACACATATTACTGCATTCTTGTACAAAATTTAAAATCAATAAGTATTGTTTCAAATACTGATAGTAATTCTTGTTGCCTTCCGTCATTTAAAAGCATCAATACTAAGGCTGAACAAAGATCTATGTCAGACTAGCCAAGGACGGTAAACGTTTCGTTGTCGCAGTGTCGCCACCGTTCGTTTCCCTAGTCCAAATGACACGCGGAAAAAAAAAAAACTTCCTCCATCCTATTTGTCTATTGTTTGAAAGTGCGAAGAAAGTGATTTAATTATTTGAAACTCCTTCAATGAACCTCCGATAAAATCCCTTGTGTTCCAAATTTTATACTTACACAAGCAACGCCCCGCGATTTCACGATTAAGTCCCGATCGGGATAAAAAGTAGCCTATACGTTAATTCAGGTCTCCAGCTATCTACATACCAAGTTTCATAGCAATCGGTTCAGTGGTTTTTGCGTGAAAGAGTAACAAACATCCACCCATTCCTCCATCTAAACTTTCACATCTATAATATTAGTGGGTTTGTGGGATTAAAAATAGATAGTCTGTAGAAATCGTGTTATATGGACTCTTCGCCACATATTCTCGTAGCTACCATTATTACACAAACCCAAAATTCATTGTTACCAAAGAAAATATTTTTTTTTTAATTTTGACAGGCCTGTCGGCGTGGACTTGACTGGTGAGCGCAGGTGATGGAGCCCAGGGTTTAATTTCCACCCTGCACCCAATTGAGTGATAAGCACAATAATTTGTTCTGTGTCTGGTTGTCATTATTGTATGATAAATATGTATTTAGTAATAAAAAAACTATGTCTGTCAGTAGTCTGGTTACCCATAGCATGGGCTCTGCTGAATTTTGTTTAAAACAATATAACAATAACAGTGGGAGAGCCATGCTGCGGCACGTATGGGCCGGCTCGACCGGAGTGATACCACGGCCTCACAGAAAACCGGCAGTGAAGCAATGCATTGCTTTTCGCCGAGTGAGTGAGGTTACCGGAGGCCCTAACCCTTCGTTCTCCCTCTCTCACCTCCTCTACCCCTCTTCCCCCTTCAACTACTCCCACCTTAAAGGGTGGTAACGCACTTGTGACTCTTGAGTTACAGGTACCCATGGGCGGCGGTAGTCATTTATCATCAGGTGACCCGTCTGCTCGTTTGCCCCCTATACCATAAAAAAGAGAACATAGCGTTCTCTACAATTAAACAAAACCTCATATTTAAAAGGTAAGCCAACGGTTATATCATTAAATTAATCCTTTACTACTGCAACATACCTACTACAAACAAAATGGAACAACAAGAAATAATTCGCAATTAGTCAGGAATTTACCAACATTACAATTGCTCACTGATATGAGCGTAGAAACACGTAATTTTGTCAGTGATCGTGAATAACTCCCTCGAGCTAACAAGCATCTGGCTGCAACATCAATCAGTAACCTCCTCATTATGTACCAACATCCTTCAGGCATCATTCATTGACTTCTGCAAATGTCCAAATTCCAAACGATCTATAATAAGTTGTTCTACTTCAGTTAATCCCTACTAATATTATAAATGTGAAAGTAACTCTGTCTGTCTGTCTGTTACGCTTTCACGCCTAAACGGCTGGAGCGATTGAGATGAAATTTGGTATAGAGATAGTTCGAGGCCCTGGGAAGGACATAGGCTAGTTTTTAACCGACTGCGCAAAGGGAGGGTTATGATTTTACGCGATAACGACTTCTAAGCCGCGGGGAACAGTTAGTCTGGCTATAATCCTACTAATATTGTAAACGTGAAAGTTTGTGAGGATGTATAGATATTTGTTTCCCTTTCACGTAAAAACTACTGAACCGATTGCACTGAAACTTGGTATGTAGATAGCTGGAGACCTGGATTAACACATAGGCTACTTTTTATCCCGATATTATTACGGCATCAGGACGTACGCGGGTGAAACCGTGGGGCGCAACAAGTGTTAAATAAATGACTTGGATTACGATTTTCACTACATATTATAAAACAAAGTCCCCCGCCACATCTGTCTGTCTGTCTGTCTGTTCGCGATAAACTGAATAACTACTAAACGGATTTTCATGCGGTTTTCACTAATAGACAGAGTGATTCATGAGGAAGGTTTAGGTGTATAATTTGTAAAGATTTTGTGTAAATTAATTGAAATATGTTGATTGAAATATGATTGCTGAAGATGTCTCTGCTACCCGTGCGAAGCCGGGGCGGGTTGCTAGTGTTATGATAATAATAAGTTGAGACACCTCACACACAGCCGTCGGATCCCAAACTAGACAGAGCCTGTACAATGGTGATAAGTATACTTATATATTACTAAATATGTATGTTTATATTTTAGATAAAATCACACCCAGACACAAAACAAACGATCATGCTGATTACACAATTATTTGTCCTGGGTGGAGATCAAACCTAAGACTTCTGGCCCAGCAGTCAGGACCACTAACCACTGGCCCAACAGGCCAGTCAAACTTGTAACATTTCTTACTGACAATGTGTTGTAACGAAACTGTGCATTGGCAGTGGTGAGAAAATGACTGGCCAACACCTACATTTTTTACAATTTCACCTTTCAATATCAACCCATACATCCCTTGCTGCACTTATGCGTAGTTCATCAACCATTTAGTGGGTGCTTAACTATCGTTTTGGGATAATGGCATAAGTGAGATAATTGTCGAACAAAGCAAAAATTCTTTGGAAATAAAAATTTATTTAAAAATACTTGGCCCCGCGGGCACCGCTCAATTTTACAATGATTCTACTTATCTCTCTAAACAATACTTTCAATACTCTGATAGGCATGAGTGAGAAAGTCGGTGTTGAACTTCTGTCGGTCTATCTATATATTGATACGTGAAGCGAAAACTATGGATCCCTTTTTACGAAAATTGGGCGGACGGAGGAGTATGAAATTTCGCACACTTATAGTTTATACAGAGAAGAAGTGATGAATGCTAAAATTTTTTAACAATATTTTGCTACAAAGTTAAAAAAAATGCAAAAACGGGTACATACAGCTATGAGTGTCCAGTATATATTTTGACCTGTCATGGTACAAAAGTTTATACAATGACAGGTCAAGTAATATTGGCCAACGAAATAAACCATGGTCGAAATTCGACCACCACGCGATCTCTAGTAAGCTTAAATAGGTATTTGATAGAAGCTACCTACTCGTAAACTGAGACATTTATGTTCAAATGTTTCATTCTAAAGGTATAAAGTTCCTGATTTTGCTATATTAATTAATACACAACCTACTTCGTGAAATAAAAATTATAAGTTGGTATCACTTTGATTTGAACTCATGCGTGTTGTGTAGTAACATGGATATTATAAGCACGCCTTCATTAGGTAATCAATCAAACTATATCTTAATGACTACTGTTATGATGATGATTGCAATGAGAAAGTAATTTCAATACATTTAATTGGACGGCCATGTTGTACGATTTAAAAATAGAATTAGACCACCAGTATCTGCAGCTATGGATGGTTATGAAGCAAGCCGTCGTGTTTAGCTCAAAGCAGTACATAATAGTTCAAGGATCTACCACAATGGCGCTAGTAAAGGTTTGAAATGAACTTTTTTTATGGTTTAGGGGGCAAACGAGTAAACGGGTCACGTGATGGCAAAAGACTACCTGCAACTCAAGAGTCACAAGTGCGTTGCCAGCCTTTAAGATGGGAGTATTGGAAGGGTGGGGGCCTCCGGTAGTTGTCCATTAATCACGTGAGGTTCGAAAGGGGGGAGGAAAAAAATCAGGAAATATCACAAGGTGGATGGGGGGTGTAGTGAGATATTACGTGTTTTTTTTTTTTTTAGAACGCACTATTATATCTGTTTATAGATAATATTCTGATTCTTTTTTTAAATACATGTGATTTGGGCTAGGGGAGGGTGGGGTTAGTATAAAGCCAGAGGGGAGGGCGGTTAAATAGTTGCTAAAAAAATATCACGTGATTAATGGATGATCCCTTATCCACCTTTTAATATATTCTCAAATTTCCCATCTTAAATTCCCAAAGCCCGGCTCACGGTAATAGGCTTGCCCCCTATTACGGGAGTAGACTAAATTAACCACCACCCCTTCAAGGATACAGGCATAGGTATGTATGTACAAATGAACTTCGCGGTAATAGAGTGAAAACCGCCGAGTTAAAATATTTAATTTGTTTGGCGACTAGAGAAATTGATGAAAAAATTTAATCAAACTCCTTCTAATAAATTTATGTTATAATAGTTATTTTCCTATTTAAAGTTTATTTTGAAAACTGCACCATTAGAAAGTGTAAGTTTCTCTTTCCTTGTTACTACACTCTAGCTACAGTAGCGCCACCTATATACACATTTTTAAGGACACTTTTTCGGTACACAGAAATAGTGCTTCTTACCTGTATACGTAGTAACTACTTAGTAATCTGTGCCTGTACTCTCCATATTTGTTGTGTTTGACCCTGTACCCAACAGGGTTAACAGACATCAGGATTGTTTGGTTGTTTAAACACAAGCTAACTTAAGGGGATGCAACTTCCACATAACAACATTACCACGCCCTTCCTTGTTCTACAAGTACTTTTTTCTTCTATATTTTTATGATAGCATAAAAAAATGGTACATGATTTATGGTTTTGGCGAAAAGGGCGAACACAGCAGATCACCGCTCCAATTCTAACCGCTCTTCTGGTTCAGCCTACGGAAGGCCGAAGTTAGATATATTTACTAAAGCTCTACGGGAAGGAGAAAGATATTCTCTCTTGAGGAAAAGAAGATTGTTGAGTCGAAGTTAGCATAATACTTCGGTCGTAGAGGCCGCGTCCTTCAATATCAATTATTACACGACTAATCTCATCAACTAAAGAGGTTAAATCTAAATACGGTTTTGTTTTTTACTTCTCGATGATTCTGGTGATTTACCTAATATATATTATCTTTCACATAATGATACACCGTCAATAGATATTATCTTTTTAAATGTGCTAAGGACTATGTAATCCGACATGATTCATCAACAAGATCGACTCCTTATTAAGTTATCTCGCATCTTTAAAAAAAACATAGGTAATTCATAATGTTGAAATTTTTAAGTTTGAATTTCGAACGTGATCCATTTGTCCCTGAAAGATAGTCGTATATCTGTGCGACCGCCATTATGGTTACCTATAACCGTAACACAATATTTATTTTCAAAGTTTTAATGGACCATTCAAAATTAGAATAGCCTTCAGACATAATTGGTGTCTATAATAAATAATAAAACATTAGGCCACTCACTATATCATTTAAAACATGTGATTAAATCAACATTTTGGGGACAAGACAAAGTAACCTTTAAAAAGTGTTATAATTTTAATAAAAAACGTACCCCAAGGTTTATTGACCAACTGTAAAGAAAAGAATGAATTAATGAATTATGTTAGAATGTAATACTGCTAATACTTATGGAAGCTATCTTAAAAAAAGTATTTTATGGTCTTTCAATGGGTTGTTGGATGTAAAATGTGTGACGCCACACCAAAGAGGGAGGGGTCCTACAAATGTCCGAAGACGAGGAGGGGTCAAAAATCATGAAAGTCGTGTGAACTAATTTATGGATGGCCCCTTAGGTGTTCGTAATGAATTATAAATGAAGTCGTATAGTGATACAAACGTTACTTTTATACTTTATTAAAAATGTTAACATATAAAAGCCAGGGGCGCATATTTTAAACCTGTGCAGCTGCGGCTTGACAAGCAAAGCTAAAAGGTTCAAACTATGCCAGTCGAAGTTCCGATTTTAACTACGCGCAAAACGACCCTGGTAGTACTATAGTATATGTTCAGCCAGCGGCGAACTTACACATTTGCCGCCAGTAGACTATTAAAATTTTGCCGCCCCTACCGGTCAACAAGACATAAAAAATAATGTAGGCCTCAAATTTGCCGCCCCTAAAATCTGCCGCCCTAGGCTTCAGCCACACAGTATGTATACGTGTAAGGGCGCGTTTATATGTCCTGCGCGGTGTCTTAGCGTACGCGGTTTTTGTGGAAAGATTTTAAAATAAGCGTTATGTAATAAGCATAGAACCCAAAGTCGCAATAACCTTTGGCAGAACACACTAACAATCCGGGCGGGCAGAAAACACGTACGTTTGTTCGGGCCCTGAATAGAAAAGAGTTGATAAGACTGTATTTTACGGTTTTACGTACACAATGGCAAAGATAAATAGAATAAATGCAGAAGTAGACCGTAAACTTAATTATGTTTTTACTGTGTTGCAGGGCGATGTCGTATTTGAACCAGAAATTTGAATAAAAGGCAGAATCTACGAGAGCACAGATAACATAATACCATACTAGTACGAGAGTGCGATCCGTAGAGATATGAATTCTCAAAAAATCTTTAATAAAATGCCGACATCAATTTTCAGACTGCCTACGTATACTGATATGGGTCTTTTGATTACACGTGCCCTACTAAATATGGGGCACCAAGGTTTTTGAGCAAAGTACTTATGCCGATTCAACATTATATATAGTACTAGCGACCCGCCCCGGCTTCGCACGGGTGCAATGATGATATTAAATTTACTACAGAATGTCTTTATATACATCATTCACAGCTTTTTTGTCATTAGATAATACAAACATGTTTTCTTCAGAGGTTACTCTTGAAAGAGCAACACTGCTCAAATCTAAACCTGCAACCGCCGCAACCACTATGTGCCTGCATTTTAAATAATATAGTAAATAAGCCATTATTTCTCGTAAAAAGTAAAGGATAAAAAATGGTTTTTGTGGGTTATTCCTAAGAGATAGACATATACCATCGCGGACTTTTTTGTAGAACTTTTTAAGGTGTACAATACTGTGGTACATTATTTTGATCTATTTCGTAGGGTTCAGCCAGCGTTTGCAATGTAAACGCAAAAAAAATGTGTTTATTTACGACATCACATTAGAAACCTCTAAATTTATCAGTGTGTCTCTACTATATTATGCATGTATTTTACATATAAACTTTCCTCTTGAATCACTCTATCTATTAAAAAAACCGCATCAAATTCCGTTGCGTAGTTTTTAAAATCTAAGCATACATAGGGACAGACGGACAGCAGGAAGTGACTTTGTTCTATACTATGTAGTGATTATGTTGCAGTGTTAGGCATTTTAGGAGATGGTATTTTTTGTATACAAAATTAGGTCATAATATTTATTGTTATTACAGTTTATTTACACATACTTCTAACTAGACTAGACGACAAAGTTGTATAATATTGGTGCAACGGTATGTGTAGCATTTTTTATACATAACATATAAACTGAAAAACACTACCGATTACTGTAATATCAGTGATGAGGCTCCGGCAACTCTACTCAAGACCAGAACAAGTTATCTACCAATTAAAAAAAATAACCCTGCCATAAAACTAATTAAGGATTTTTTAACATTTGAAAATGGCGCCAAACAGCCACCATATTGCTTTTTTTAGTTATAGTTCGTGTCACTCGGGATTATGTAAGGATTCTAACGATTAGGCCAGTGGAATAAGACAAAAGGGGCAATTTTTTCACTTAATTACGCACAGGTTTTAACATAGTAAAACTTGTTCGTTAGCATAATATATCAGGAACATGGTCCTGAATTTCATCCCATTTTTTAAGTTCAGAACATTGTCAAATTAAGGTTTTAATGCCAGAGCGGACTAGTAATTACATAAATGCAAGAGAAATACCGGCTACGGCTACGACTAGTCATTTATAAAGGCTATAAAAATATCTTACATTTCACTATACCTTAGGGGTCGTCCATTAATAACATCCTCCCCCATCCTAGCCAAAATCACGTATATTTTTTTAAGTTCAAAATATATCTAAAGTTTTCAAAATATTGTCTTTAAATACACATATAATCGCGCGCTCTAAGAAAAAATTAATACACGTGATATTTCACTACACCCCGATCCCCCCTTGTGATATTTTGTACGACCAATGGTTGCATTGCAGTCAACCTGTCTACGGACGCGAGCGAATCTAAAATTTATCCTTGAAATTTTGGGACAGCCACTTTAAACTCTAATGGTGGATTTACACGCACGTCACGCAGCCTGGCAAGCAGCCCGACACGCAGCCTGCCACGCAGCCTGCACACTTACTTTTTCACGCAAGCATGCACAAACAGCCTGTTCACATACTTGTGCCCGTGATTGTGCTCGTTGAATGTCGGTTTGAACGCGAGTGTGTAAACCCACCATAAAGTTTAGCCAACTTTTAAACTTTCGCATTCCATAATAGAATTATGTATTACCACGGGAATTAACGCGATCACGAAAAAGTATTACATTGTATACCTCTTAATTGCGTGACGTTTCGACCAGGTTGCACTGGCCGTGGTCACAGGCTGACTCTAAAATTTAGATCTAAACCTACTGGGTAATGTCATTGGGCAGGTTTTTCTACTAATAATTCAATTCCTAAAAAATACCGAAATTAGGGTATTTAAATGTTTGACCTTAAGGTTGGGTTAAACAGCGAACGGTGCGGGACGACGCGCCCTGTCTGACACAACCTTTAATACTATTATCTAAAACATAAAAAATATGACTATGAGTAGGTATACATTATTTTAGAGAAATACAATCTATGAAATGGATGACCCTACGGAGTTGCGATTATTTAAAAATAATGAAAGCTCCAAAGACGCTTTCGTTGCCTTACAAATATTTTTTTTAAATTCAGCGAAAGCAGAATTTTAAGAAGTTTGAACTATAATCATAAATTTAAAATACCCCCGACTCGAAAATCCCTTCAACGATTACAAAAGAGCTGATGATCTTCGAACGGCTGAATAGATTTTCTTGAATTATTTCTAAGAACACTCTCGATCAAGTCACCTTTCAAACAAAAAAAAAACCACACTCAAACCGGTTCATCTGTTATGGAGCTATGATGCAATAGACATACACACAGACACACAGAAACACAGACACGTCAAACTTATAACAGCCCTCTTTTTGCGTCGGGGATTAAAATAGAAAGAAAGGCTTGTAATTGTCTTCGAAGTTTTTATTTATTATTACTATCACTACCTACATATTATAAAACAAAGTCCCCCGCCGCGTCTATCTGTCTGTCTATTCCCGATAAACTGAAAAACCACTAAACGGATTTTCATGCGGTTTTCACCAATAGATAGAGCGAAGATTGAAGATGTCTTTGCTACCCGTGCGAAGCCGGGGCGGGTTGCTAGTACTAGTATAAATTAAAAGCACTAAAGTAGTGGTACCTATGTATTGCACATTGCACACACACAATACAGAACTTCGTACGGCACTCAACCAGCAGACAAAGGAACAGATGTATAAAAGAACTTAACGTACAAACAAATATGTATTTAAATTATATTACAGACAATACATTATTACAATAGCTCATCACAATACCACAGACTCCATAGAGTTATCCAATCCTAAGCAGACATGACCTTGCTTTCTTCACAAATATAATTCCGATAAATCTCCACGTCAATCCCGTCAAGTTATAAAAACAATAAACAAAACTGTTTATTGTATGCTTAGTTGGGGTCCAAGGCATAGACTTTAGCGTAAATGTATTTTTAAATATTATGAAAATGGTTTTTCTCTAGCCGCTGTCCGTGGTTACACTCACGTTTACCTACAGTCAGTAATATTGTGTGTTCATATGAAGTAACCTGTAAATACTCTTCAAATACGACTGGTAGTTCCAGTAATCACCGCTTTTATCCAAAAACCGGCCAAGTGCGAGTCGGACTCGCGCACGAAGAGTTCCGTACCATTTTACATAAAAACGGCAAAAAAATCATGTCTGTTGTATGGAAGCCCCACTTAAATATTTATTTTATTCTGTTTTTTAGTACTTGTTATTATAGCGGCAACAGAAATACATCATCTGTGAAATTTTCAACTGTCTAACTATCACGGTTCAT
Source organism: Euplagia quadripunctaria (assembly GCA_963859945.1). Taxonomy (NCBI): domain Eukaryota; kingdom Metazoa; phylum Arthropoda; class Insecta; order Lepidoptera; family Erebidae; genus Euplagia; species Euplagia quadripunctaria. The sequence goes on from OY982585.1 coordinate 2,319,055, forward strand.
GAGATACAGCCTGGTGACAGACGGACGCACAGCGGAGTCTTAGTAATAGGGTTCCGTTTTATCCTTTGGGTACGGAACCCTAAAATCTAACTCTTCAAGCTTTATGAGGATAAATTTATAACAGATATGCAATATCATATTTTACCTATGTCATAATACCTATTCCTACGAATTCATTGAAGAATACAGAAAAAAAAAGATATTTTACTCTCAGTCGTCTGTCTCTCATTCTTCCGACTTATGTTCTGACGAACTCGGGAGTGACCTAGAAACTATGCATGGATTCGCCATCTCTGAGCTCTTCCGGATCGATGGACCTGCAAAGAAAAATATGTCTAAAACTACCCAGCATTCCGTAACGTAATCCGAAAGCGTTTAGGATTAGTGGAGAAGGACTGGTATAAACCAACAACGTACAGAAATAAAGTTGACGTAGTAATGGTAAGTAGAGCAGCCTTCACCTGCCTAGCATGTAGAGTGGATGAGATGCTTATGTTTGCGCTGCATTTACCCTGCTCAATGATGTGAGATATACCAAGTGGTTTCAGTCGGTTGGACCCTAACGTAATTACTTCATTGTGCCATCCTTGATTTGGCACTCAATATTTGCCACCAGATGAAAAAAGAGACACCACTCAAATAAAAACTTAATACAAAAACTATGAGGATATGTTCAAAAGCTAAAAGTTTTAAAAGTAAATTATCAATTTTAGGCTTACAAATTAGATTCAATAACAAACGCTTATTCAACTATTAAACCAAAAACTGTGTATCTTTGAGAACTTAAATACACACAATAATATATTATGTTACTGTGAAAAAGTTCCAATGAGTCCACACTTTTCATTAAATAGGTATATTTTACTATTGTGTACTATGACTTCTATCCAGAAAATGCCCAATCTTAAATACTCTTTTTTTATTTTTCCACCTCTTATCGTATCCGCTGTCGCTTAAGTTTATGACTTGTATCATCACTTTTTGAAGACACCGGACACAATCGACCCATAATTGCAATCCAATGACCTTGCTCTAAATCCCATAATGTATTTACTGCTTCCATAGATAAAGTAAGCAATGCAGATATATCATTAGGCAGTAAACACTTTACTCTATTATGTAACACTAACATTGGAGTTCTTTTCGGCTACCACGTATTGCTACATTACATTCAACAAAAAGGACCTTTATTTAAGGAATAAGAAATAGTACTCACATGATTGATAATGTTGTATTTTCAAACACTGTATTTCCAATCTCCGAGGAGGTGGCACTGTTTCTCTTTACTACAGGCTATTCTGTAGCCTATTCAAGACAGTACTTTAACCGCTAAGTGTAGTTATTATTTAAGTGTTTGTTTTTATAATTATAAGTTACTTAATGTATTGTACTACAGCTCCTTTTTATGAAATAAAAGGTTTATTTATTTATCAGAGGCACCCAACAGAAGAAGGACCTCCAACCTACAACTGATTGCAGCTAATACAATCTACTGTTGTCATCCGGCGTTGAACCCTGTAATTACGTGCAGGAATTGTAATTACTACTTGATCTTGTCGTGTTTTATATTTAGGATTTTTTAAGTTTTTATAGAATTTACAACGTGTGAATGATAACTGTTAGGTATTGGTGCAAGTGTCTCAAGGTCATGTTAACTTTAGTTCACTAGAGAGCGGGTTGTATGTTTATTTATTGAAAACTTCATGCACCTTTTTGTAAAAAATGCATATAAAATGCATTTCTGGTATATTATGCCATGTGTAAATAACTGCGCTATTTCCAAAAACTTTAAGTCGAACTATTTAATTTAATATTGAAATTGTTTAACTTGAGAACATTCTAGAGAGGAGGAGCCTGTCTACCGCTGCCGTATACGTGAGAGAAAGGGAAGCCAGACAGACTGGCGCCGTAACGCGTTACGTAACGAAGTGCTTTACCCTCCCATTAGAAGTTATCACTTCAAAAATAGGAAGTAGGTAAAATACTAAATACAATCTCCTCATTAATCTTTGTCCGCAGTACACAATCATAAAGGCTCATGGTGTTTTTTTAAAGTAGATCATTCCGTTTGTGGGCGGCCGAACTTTAATTGCGAAATATTACAACATTTGAGATGCGGTCATACAAAGAACAAAACACATGTACTGACAAGCGGCCATATTGCACCGATTGCGCGCCCATTGTTTTTATTGCCGCCATCGGGGAATCGTAAAAGTGTACAATTATTTTTGTTGTGGTCTTGAACTCCACTTAGTACCTAGTACACTACAGACAACAAACCACCACTAACGTAAACATGTTGCTTAATCGGTGGGGCTACCTAGAATACTAGTAATGCGCAACCATAGTGCTAGAATTCTTTTTTTTTTCTAGGGATGTATTTTCTGTTGAAGACCCCTTTGAATTTCGAATAATAATATAACAATAATAATAATTTGACACATCTCACACACGGCTGTCTGATCCGAAACTAGGCAGAGCCTGTACTATGGTAACCAGACTGCTGATAAACATACTTATATATTACTAAATATATACATATTAAAGATAAATTACACCCAGACACAGAACAAATTATCGTGCTCATTACACAATTATTTGTCCTGGGTGGGAATCGAACCCACGACCTCTGGGCGCCGGCTCTGGCCACAATATATCTTCATCCCACAGAAGACCGCCATCAATTTTTAACCGCGGCGGTTAAACCTAGATCATTTAAAAGATCTTAATTTTGTCCAATACATAATCTAAAAGCGTACTCCCATCTCAATGGCCGGCAACGCACTTGTGACTCTTGAGTTGCGAGTGTCCATGGGCGACGGTAGTCACTTACCATTAGGTGAACCGCCTGCTCGTTTGCCCCCTATAATATTAAAAAATAAATCTAACATAATATGGAAATTATAATAATATTTAATTACTAAATGAAACCAAGATCATTCAACTGCATAAAAGTTCATTAATTGATTGTTTTAATAGTTTCAACACATTTTTTGGGAATTGTTTTTGTATTATTCGTACATAAAGATACGAAATAAGCACGAAAACTCTTAAGGTTTGACATCTCTGATAAATTTATAAATAAATTGACGATAATAACAAGATGTTGTACAGTGTTTTACGTTTTCATCAATTAATGATGAAAACGTAAAATACTGTATCAACTGCATGTAATGCTTATAGTCCAAGATCCCAGAGCCACCAGACGTCACGTATTTTCTGACGAACGAAATGTGGACGATTGAGTAGTGTTAGTATGTACTATGATCGCATGCCTACCTGCTAGCTTGGTTAGACGACCAACTTCCAGGTAGCAGGTAATCAAGGTACATAAAAACATTACTTACCTCACGTAAATTCTCAAAGCTGATTTTCACGTATATTTTAGACAATAATATCGTTAAAAATAAGTCGACAAAACTCCCAGACACTTGATGTCGGCCGTATTGCTTAGCAGACGCTTTAAAGCTCCCAAAATAATTACTTAACTTCACGTAAATTCTGATGCTCCAATTTTATATATGTTCCCCAGACTACTATTTTAAAACCTTTTACAAGAAGACAGACCGATCCAAGGGGCCAATCATCCCCTAAACTCAATTTTAATTCCTCAGTGGGTAGGAGTGCGAGAGCATTATCAGCGCGCATGAGACTGAGTGAGACCGATTGCGCTGTAAAGGCCACGAAAAAATTATCAAATATCTGCTAAATAAATTTAGCAGATATTTGATAATTTTTAGAACTTTTGTTAACAAATAAATTACCTATGGCAAAAAAATAAGAAAAAAGAATTGACATGTCATAATTTAAAAAATAAAACATGCAATTATTTAAAATAAGACTAAAGTTAGCCGACGTTTTTTTTATTTTATTAATTAGAGCTATAAAATATTAAAAACAAATTGCACTATTATAATGTATAGTCTGTGGCAAGTGGTAAACGTGTAGATCCGACATAATGATCACATTTATAATTACAGCCACCAGAGGCGCTTAAGTACTATTTAGTGAGCTATTTTCAACACGCTTTTATTATCATCTGTAACTAACCAGCTAACTAACTAACCTTAGATAATTAATATTTAATGATCTAAGTAGCTAAGTACACAAATCTTATAAGTAAATTTTAAGCTACTTCTAATCGTCGTATCGGATTGAAACTTTGTATGTATTATGTAGTTTGGATGACAATACTATAATTTGGCATCTTGGAGCTCATCTGGTGATGGAGTCAGGAGGTAGATAGTGGAACTCTTCAGTGGCTACTAGAAAACCCCCCCAAATTTTTGGCTTATATGATTCGTTTTCACGAGTCCAACAGATTGGGCAACGATGGTCTGATGGTGAAGCGAGGAGGTGGATAGTGGAACATTATTTTTCTTTTTATTTCGGTTCGCAATTAAAGCATGTTTTTAATTTTACTAAACCATGATTTTATTAAATTCGATTTTAACGCCATCTATCGAGCCATTAGACAATGATTAGGATCCGATCGTTTTGGTGTTAGTGTTCAAACAAAAAAAAATTGGTTGCCTGTAAAGTCGGTATACGGGCGAAAGTTTTACGTGACAACGACTTTGAGTGGTAAAATAATAACCATGCCTGAGTGGAAGGGACGCGTGCCTCTCACTCGCTCTCATTGTGAGCGCATAACGTGAGCGGAGCGTAACGCAGTTTCTTGAAGTGTCACCCGGCAAACCAATTTATAAGACGTTGTCACGTCAAAACTTCGGACGGATTATTATGTTTTCTTTGTTATAAGTAAGAGTTAGACAGTTAAAAGAAAAGAAGCCGTTTATGTACCTACGCTTAAAGGCATCGTAAGGCAAAGTAGGTAGGTAGTAGGTAAACTCTAAAAATATTATACCTACGGGTATATTTACTAAGTGAACTATTTGAAATTATAAAAATGTCTTTAAACATGTCTGTCATCTTAAAGCAAACCATCACAGGGTTATTTTAATTCAATAGAAAGTTATAAATACGCTTAACTCCAGAATAATTTTATTTACTTAACGACCTATGCATTATCAAAGTTTTGATTAATGCCATCTACCAGTGAGTAGAAAAAACTGAGTTCTTGCACGTGCCGTTTTTTATTGGTTGGCGGTATTTCTTTGACTAAATGCGACAGACGAGTCGGCTTCCTTTGTGACGAAGTAGCTTTACTATTGATGAAAACTGTATACTATGTACCGAATAGTCTTGTAGTAAATTGTTAAAGAGGTTACTGACGATGAATATAGTATTTAGTTAATATAGTTAGGTAACATTTTATAGCTAATAATAGAACTCGAATATTTATAAATGTTACTTATTTTTTACTAATTAATTGAGTACTTTACGTCACAGTGTCTATTTAATAAATAAATACATACCAGCCAATAAACAATGTATCCGTACATTTCATCAAAGATTATTTATTATTTAGATTTTTCTATTAAAAAACTGACAAAGTTTTGTCCCAACTCAACTGGGAATAGTACCTACAACTACCAGATACCTATAACCGCTGAGCGATATGCGTTTGTCGGCATCCTTTGTACAACGCCGAAAAGCGAAATAATTTAATTAAAATCTTTCATTTCTTTTATGAATCTGAAAGTGTTACGACGTGTGTTCAATGACAGAGCTTCGTGCAATTCGTCGCAGCTTTTTACCCAGTGAGTTTTTTGTTTTGTTATTTTCGTACTGTTGTTTTTATTATCTACTTGTAAACAATATTTTCTTCTCACACGAATTATTTGAATAAAATATAATCGGCCAAAGTAGGACGGAAACCTCTCTGGAAATACGAATTCATTCATTCACAACACGTACTTGACATATTATCTACTGTTAAGAAATCTATTTATCAACAACAGGTACACCCCGAATGCAGTTTTCCCAAAAAGTGCCATACACATTTCTACTGTAGCATCCATCTTGTTTACTTTCGTATCATTGAGATGTATGAAATGCTTAAATATTTGATAATCCTATCTTAAAAATTAATATTTGAATTACAGTTTACAATTAGAAACTAAAGATAGTATTTAGACTGGGATATAAATAAAAAAGTAAGTTACTTGCAGAAATTTATTAGCTTTCCATATTCATATTACCAACTCCTTTGCTAAATCGTAAACCTTTTTGAAATTCTATTATTATATTATTTACTATTCCTAATGTAAAATCCAAATATTCGTAGTACCTACCCACGTGTGTAAAAATACAAAAAAATTAAAAATAATACTAATGAATATTTAAATGACGTCACATCCTCAAAACTTTCAATGAACATATTTTACCTACTGTACTCCGATCCCTTTTACTATATTATTTACGATAAACTGTTTACATTTATTATAATGGTGTTTTCATGATAGTTACAGATCCAAAATCAAAAATGTATCCAACGAAAAGCATGAACGAGTACATGAGCGAAATGAACAGACTATTTCCTAGAAGCACGGAAAATGGTAAGCGGACATTTTACAAAAGAATTTTATTTTCGTAATACTAAAATAGTCACATCGTTTTCAGGAATAAAAAACAGTTATTAAAACTACAACTCTTTCTCAATATAGTGGAAGTGAGTTTGTTTTTAACAATATTTTTTATAACTGGAAACATAGTTAAATAAAGTGCTTTTGTTCTTATTTTGAACTAGGAAGAAAGTGATATTTATTTGTTTTTATCTATGCTTTCTGCTTCCTATATGGTTTCCTTTACATTTAAAAAGTTTAGTGTAGTAATGTGAAGAACATTATTCACAATAGTTACTTAATTTATTAACTGCAGGATTTACTAACTATGAATTTAACCAAAAGGCTTAAACTTGGTGTAGGTAGTCTGTATGAAAAAAGGAACAAGATAATAGAAGAAAAAAGCTCTTTAATTAGGTGTAATCTTATCTTTGTTTACAATGAAAATGTTGATGCCTATCGGAAAGAGTTAATGTCCTTTAATGTGTTTACAATACAATACCCATATTTAGCTTATTTAGTAAATATGGAACACTAGAAAGCAATTTATTATTATTATATTATTGTATACACTAGTGCACATACATTTATACAGTCTGTGTTAACATATACATAGATTATATACACATACACACATCTGTATATAAATCTAAAGTGATAATATAGAGTTTACTGCTCCATGGAGTTTGCAGACAGGTACACAAACGGTATAATGTGGGTATAATGCAAAAAAAAAACAAAAATATTTACAATATTAGCAGTTCCTGCGCGGCTTCCCTCAACATATTTATATATTTTTCGCAAACCCTAATTCCTTTTCCAAAATAAAAGTAGCCTAAATTACTTCTTATAACACCAGCTATCTGCCAGTGAAAATCCCGTGGAAATTGGGCTGCACTTTCTGGAGATTAGCCTGAACAAACAGACAGACAAAAAATTTAAAAACTGATTTTTAGGCATAGGTATCAGGCAAAAAACTATGTACTTAAAAAAACTAGTATTTTAACATTACAAACAGACACTTCAATTGTATTTGTATTGATAAGGAGTTTTTTAATTAATGTTATTTTTAATCAATTCGTAAATTGTAGAATACTGAAACTGAAACATAACTCCCTTTTTAAAAACGATTTCCAACCATTGAATATATTTTCATCAAGGTTACCTATTAAAACACATAATTTACTAGACAGTTACTATCCCATAATTAATTCTATTTGATTATGCATTTCAGATATCTATCACACCCCAAATCCATCAAATGCAAACATGCATTCACCATTCCGTCAGTCAACATCAATCAACAGATCATCCAGTTCTGCTGACTCAGCTTCTTCGGAATCATTCCCTGACATGTCACAGCAGTCTGACAGATACAAACCTTTAGAACAATCATTTGAAACACCATTTGTCATTCGACGCCAAAGGCCTATAGTTGGGAGAAAGATCTTTGATAACCCAGATCGCCATGCACCAACATTGGTACCTATACCCCCAAAGCCATTTGAAGAGGAAATATCAAACTCGATATGGCAATCTGAAGATCAACATCTATTTTCGCAGACGCCTCCGCAGAGAGTCGAACAGAATAACTACAGGAAGAATGTATTCTATGAGCTATTCCCAACTGAACAGAAGGGTTTTGAATTTAGAACACCAATTTCGCCGAGGTCACCAGCATCAAACTATACAGGTTCCGTTGGAAATTCACCGATTTTTTCACCGCCAATATCAAATGTTTCACCGAATTCGGGAAAGGTCGCGTTGCCGAGAATGCCAACCCCACCAGTCTTTCAACGTTCTCCAAGCTATGCAAGTTCTTCGAATTATGATATGAAGACACCCAAAATGTGCACATTCTGTCGCAAAAATGGCGAAACTCCACTGGTGTATATGACACACACAGTTAAAGAAAAAATTGGCAACCAGAATATTGTGACCTGTCCAATATTAAGGTCTCATGTTTGTTCTACTTGCGGCTCATCAGGGGACAATGCTCACACTATGTAAGTTATTTTTGTCACTACCTTTCAGTGCTATGTAACATGTTATAAAACACCCACTAATGGCGCAGTGGTTTATTCAGAATTGCTGCTATCACAACAAACATTGTAGTTTTAAGTCCCTAAGAATTGACAAATGCATAATACACTCATAATTAATTTATTCTGATTTTGGGTCGACCTTGTGTCCGTTACTGTATGTTTGTCTTGTATGTCTGTACTATACCTTATGTCTAGGGTTACCAGATTACAGGTATTTTTTTGGCAAGTCTGAGAACTAAAAAACTACCAGAGTAACATTTTTGCCCGCAATTTCTAAAATTAAATATAAAATTATAAGCTATAAAAATTGAATGAAGTAAAAAAAGGAAATAAGAGACCATGTCCTTTAATAAAGACTAGGTTGTGCAAGGTCTACTATTCAAAGGGTCACTAGTATGGATAAATTAATATCAGAAAAATCAAGAATATCATATTAATATTCTTTATTGTGTACGCAAAAAAAAATTACACGAACAAAAATGGCATGTATAAATCTCATTTTTTGTTGTGGTAACCTTACATGTGACATAGAGTGGGGAGTTTTTTTGTTAGTACAGGATATAATTAAAAGTGTTTCTGTATAAATAAATCCTGTGCCTACTGATTTAAAATATATATTATACACACGGGTACAAATTATACATCAAAACTTTCCTCATGAATCACTGTCTATTAGTGAAAAAAGCGTGAAAATCCGTTCAGTAGTTTTTCAGTTTATCGCGAACAGACAGACGCGCCGGGGGACATTATTTTATAACTATTAACTAGCAACCCGCCCCGTCTTCGCACGGGTACACATTATACACCAAAACCTTCGTCATGTATCACTCTGTCTATTAGTGAAAACCGCATGAAAAATCCGTTCAGTAGTTTTTTACTTTATCGCGAACAGACAGACAGATGCGGTGGGGGACTTTGTTTTATAATATGTAGTGATGCAGACTACTGCAAATACATATTGAGAGGGTAGATGTTTATAATTATTGTATGTGTGGTAGAAATAAAGCTGCTCTTTATCTGAACGAATTGCATGCACCTAACATAATCTTTCTATATTTCAGCACCTACTGTCCGATCCTAAGAGTCAACAACAATGGCCAGCCATTGCAGTCCACAACCATTACCCTAAAGAACACACGCATAAAGAGTAATGGCAGAAGGCGATACTAATTCTGAGCTTACTTTTGAACCATGTCAAACGAAAATTGGGTTGACGACTATGGAGCAGCTACTAGGTGGTATAAAAAATTGAGCTTACTTTTTTAAGTTTTGTGTGCATTCCACATGGTGATATGTTTTCTAGGAATCTGTAATTTATCTCTATAATTAGGGAGCGTCCATTAATAAAGTTGGTTTTTTTTTAAACAATTTAAATGTCCTCTCTGCATGATCAGATTTAGTGACATTTGTTGGTATTTCCAACAGCCGTGCTACGGGCTTACAGCTACGGCAATTGTTACGGAACAAAAATTTTACTATGTTTATGTGTACTAATACTATATTCTTTAAAAGAGTAGTAATAAGGCATAATTATCACCAGGTAATGAATGGATATGTCCATTCTCAAATTGTTTTTAACTCAGCATGAATGACTAATATCCGAATTGGATTTAAGAAAAAAATAAGCACAGATTAGACTAATGCTTTGTTACAGTATTTATAAGAGAGAAGAGAAAGATTATTTCGATCTTTCATCAAATACGTCAAAACTATGTACTTTTTCTATACCGACATTTGCAATATTGCTCTTATATCGATACTTGCATCATGCTTTTTCAATTTTGAATGATCTTAATTACAAAAATGTATGATTTATACTATAGAAATTCAAGTGCCATAAATTAAATTATAATACTCTAAATTTTTCTCAGTTCTACTAACTAATACATTCTACCCTGCAATAGGGTAAAGGCTACTTATTAAGATTTTTTTCTATTCATCTTGAATAATTATATCAAGTCTAAAAATAGTTTTATTTTTCTAGAGCTAGTTTCTAAGAAAAACTTTACTGCTGAAAAGTCGCCTTTTGTTAGAAGTATTTTACAATTTTTATCACAGTTTTTATGACTAAGAATAATTTTTTAATGAATCATGATCTCAATGACCAAAGTACCAATTATACTTAATATTGATCTCTATTTTGATGTCTTTAAGACTTGTGTTACCTTTAAATTAGTTATATCTGAAATAATATTTTATCTATGTAAACCAATGTGCCTATGATAAACAACATCATTTTAATTATTCTTAATGGTTTTTTTTTCACTAAAGTAATGGTCTTAGTGTTCATTTCATGTTATGGTCCCGTTTCATTTCCGTTATATAAATATAAGTTTGTTTAACGAAATACCGAAATATGATTCATATACCGAATATCGATATAATTATGAATCAAATGTAGAATAATCAGAATTTCAAAAATATCAGTGAATGTCGAACATACCTAAGTAATACTTAAAATGATGTTTATTAGTTATTGTATAAGGTGTTTTGATATCTTTTTTATTTGTATTATGACGATTTTGATCACTCTTTAATCTTTTAGACTTCACTTTGACGAGATATGTATCAGAAAAAATCACGGTTTTAATATTTTGACGATTATAAACACCTTTATTTTGATCAATATTTTTATTCAACTTTTAGAATTGACAAAAATGTTTGCTAGACGAAAATTTATCGACATAATTATTACATTTCATATTTCGTGTAAAAAAACGTAGGTCTGCGGGTAGACCATTTCGCAATTGAAAATGTTGCAACCCCTTAAATCTAGGATCCTCTAGGATATTAGTTTCTAGGACACAATTATACCCAACTGCATGATATTTACCATTGGGTAATTTGAACAGAAATATTAAACGATTTGTATCATGATTCTGATATATTTTATGTTGAAATTTCACCACTGATCTTGATTTTATGAGGGGCTACCGTCCGCCCATATTATAACTTTTAATCTACAGCGACCGGTGATTTTGTAACGTTTTAGTTCGAGTAGTGTCCGACCGCTACATGGAAATGGCGGAATTTATTAACTGTATTTTATTGTGGTAATTGACTCTGTTCTATTAATGTACTAAAGTCGCGCGATTGCGTTGTGTTTAAAAGTTGTAACAAAAAGTTAAAGTTCACTGCTCTGCGCTTACGAAAAGCAACAAAATCGCCGGTTACTTATAAAGAATCTTGTTTGTAGGGACTCTTACATTGTATTCGTCATTTTGAGTGAGACTCAAAATGATCATAGTAACATATATGTATGTCTTGCCTTTGAATTTCTTACAATCTAAGATGAATCGTATTTTATGTTTATTGGTAGTGAATAAGTAGTCGGGCTTGTTCTCCGTTTACAGCTATCGAATTAGTACAAATTTGGTCAGTACAACTTTCTGTCGGTAAATGTGTGGAGAATTCGTCAACACTCGTACAATGGTACCTAACAAGCAATTTAGGTACAATTTGTCACTTGCACTTATCAGTGTGTAACAGACATAGGTAATATCAATTATGTCTGTTTACAGTGTTAATTGGGAGTTAACTACATTGCTTGTTGGTTGCTGACTAATCTCAATTCATAATTATAAAATTGTTACAAAGCGAGCAATGTAACGTAGTGTCTTACGTACGTAATGTAAAGTAAGCCATAACACAAAACTCTTGCACAGGAATAATGCTCAAATGCAGATTATCCAGGTGATTTTTGTTTTAAACACAAAACAGTGATTTTAATTTGATTGTTGAAACAGTTTAATGAAATATTAAATATGATTTCTGTTACAAACATGAATTATAACTGTTAGCTATTAAATGAATGTTTTAATTGTTATCCTGCCCATTAGAAATGGATAAATACAAATTTATTGTGCTAAAAATGTATAGAATGAAGGTACAATAAGTAATAGAAACTCGTTACTTTCAAATGGCATTCTATAAAATGTAAAAATGTTTCCATGACATTGGATGTGTTAACAAAATTTGATGATTTGACTTAAAATATGTAATAATTGTTTTTTTCTTTGACAACAAAACATTAAAAAGTAAGCATAATGCAGTAGAGAAAAGAAACGTCTCTTTTTCTTGCAAAGATTAAGATTTAAACGAAGATAACATATTTTCTAAAGAGTTTTTCTTACTGTCATACATTTTTTTTAATATATCCGTTAAAAATTTTGCTTATGGATTACATTATTAATTCGGTACAGCTAGTAGCCATAAATTAATTATTTATTCTTACCTACATTAAAATAATTTACGACGTATTTTTGTAGTCAAATCAACAATTTAAAGTATGCACCCATTTTTTTCATCTCCTTTTGATTGTCTTGTAATATTGATACACCGTAATGTAACAAAAAATTCTTAATGTTATTTAGTATAAGATGGTTTAATTTAAGCTTTTAAAGCTATTTTAACTAGAATATAAGATTAATTTCGGTACAAATGAGTATCAAAAGTTAGAATTTTAATGTTTTTTTATTTTATAGTATCTGTGCTTAATTGCATCAATAGTGTGTATGTTCTGTATTTCAATGTAATTAGCTGGTGTCAATCAATTCAAATCCCTAGAGCACATCATAGTTATGGGACTATCGTGAAGGTGAATGCGATAGCTCGATAAAAAGAGAATGCTGCTATACATGGTCCATTTATCCTTTCCTAGGACGTGTACGTGGCGTGTGTGTATGTTGATGTGCAATTGTCAAAGCTAAAAAGTGACAGTGGGACCACGTATGGCAGCATTCTCTATCACATATCACTAGGTCTATTCTATGTAGCACATAGTATGGTTTTCTATTTACGGGCCCGTGTTGGTATAATTGGTCGATTTTTTTTTGTGTAAATTTTGTATTTCTTTTTAGGATTCCGTACCCGAAGGGTAACAAACGGGACCCTATTACTAAGCCTCTGCTGTCTGTCTCTCTGTCAGCGGGCTGTATCACATGATCCGTAATAGGTAGACAGTTGAAATTTTCACAGAATGTGTATTTCTGTCGCCGCTATAACAACAAATAATAAAAATAAATTAAAAGGGGCCCCCTACTAGAAACGTATTTTTTTGGCTTACACTATTAAATCTTGTACGATGGTGCGGGAACCCTTCATGCGCGAGTCCGACTCGCACTTGGCCTGTTTTTTCATAATTTCTGCATAGAGCTCTTATCTACAACCCGGCTGTTAATAAATTCTCGGCTATATTCTGCAAAATGATTTTAAAAGGACACAAGGTCTTTACTTATTTAGAAATTACTAATTCTCCATGTTATGTAAACCGAAAAAAACTCAATATAATTAAAGTAGGTAGTATTGATAAGATGTATGTCCACATTGTACACTTAAAACAATTATGATGAAGGGATGACTTTAAAAATATATTTTCACATAAGCATAAGTTTTTCCTCTAAAAAAAACTGTGAGTAGCAATATTTTAGTTATCTATCCAGTCTGTTTACGTCTTTGTCTACCTGGACTAAGAGCTAACCACACTTATATTATAATTAAGTGTATAGATAAGGTTTTAACAGAATGGTAATATTTTGTTTAGTTGTAGTGTTTATATAACTGAAAACAAATATGTAATAGGTACTACGAAAATGTAAACTTATGTCTTCTTGACGAAAAACTAAAATACCAAACTGCTGTTGTTGATATGAAACCAAAGTAGGTAGGTACCAAATTTTGAGCTTAGTGTTGCTGTGAAAACAAACTAAAACTCCGAGCTTAGTGTTGTTGATGTAATTTCGCATAGGTAAATATATTTTACTTTATAATTTCATCTAAAAGATGACACTTATGTACACTATGTACGACTTGTATTATTTATGCATTTGTAAGTATAAACTTACTCGCATGTTTTTTTTTTTAAATAAAGTTTTTATAACTGAGTTTTTTTGTTTTATCTTGATCCTAATCTGGCCAATGTAATGCTGCGTTTACACGCCCGCGTTCAAACCGACATTCAACGTGCACAAGCACGGTCACACGCATGTGAACAGGCTGTTTGTGCATGTTTGTGTGAAAAAGTAAGTGTGTTGGCTGTGTGCCAGGCTGCGCGGAGTGCGTGTAAACCCACCATAATACCCGGATAATAATGTGGCAATACCCGGATGTTTTCCATTGCCAAATAGATAATCTCTGGTCCTCCGAGCTGTGTGCGAATGCACATTGTTATGCATCAGCGTGAAATCTGGGCCAAGACTGCAAATGGGTGAACATAAGGCCCGAGGACATCTACAACGTAAGTTTTTTTCATATTGCCATCTACAAAAACAGCTCAGTTCGTCTGCTCTTTATAGATAACTAGCAACCCGCCCCGGCTTCGCACGGGTACAAATTATACACCTAAACCTTCCTCATGAATCACTCTGTCTATTAGTGAAAACCGCATGAAAATCTGTTCAGTAGTTTTTCAGTTTATCGCTAACAGACAGACGCGGCGGGGGACTGTTTTATAATATGTAGTGATACCCGCCCATACCATCACTGTAAAGCCACTGTAACGGTGCACTTCCTGGACGTATCTCAGCATTTCAGGGACGACGATACACTACCCTTCTCGTATCAGGCCTAAATCCAAACCGGGAAATGTCGCAAAATAAAATTTTATCCCGTTTCCACTGGGTCCATGTCAAGTGTTACCTACACCATTCGTTTAGACGGGCGCGGTTCTCGGTGGGCACCTATTTGGGCATCGTGCTGTATTCATGCAGCATATTTCTCACGGTTGTAGGTATAGCTTTAAACCTATCTCCAGGGCGGTTAACATCGGCTGTGTCTTGCAGTCTGTAGAGCAGTTGTACTCTTCTACGTTCGCTCAGCAGGATCCCCTGTATTAACATAACGCTGCCAAAGACAAGTCCTAGCCAGCTCTCAGCATTTCATCAGCAGTCAAATGGCGTCGCTCCATGACAGAAAATGACTCGCCACAATTTTTTTTCAAAAACTAAATCTCAAAATGATAAAAGTGAGATAAATACCAAATTTATCCAGCAACGAAAACATGAAATCGAGAAAAAATAATTAGCTTTTATTTTAATTAATGGAAACAAAACACTTTAGAGTATACATACGATGTATACTCTAAGCAAAACAACCGAAAGTTTCTATTTTTTAAATCAGCCAGTATATGTTTCCGAGAACAAAAAAGATTGTATAGGTACCAATCTACCTACTTTGCAAAGAAAAAAATAAAATACAATAGGTAATACACAAATAATGCAGGCGTGTTGCTTAATCTTTTTGGTGTGTATTAGTATAAAAGCTACTATTAACGCCATCTATTGACTTAACATTGAGACTACTAGATTCTAGATCGATGATGATGATAAAATTTTATCAATGAAACATGGTAATAAAATAAACCATTCGCTTCAGTAATGTCAGTTTAAGAAAGGTTCTCTAACAATCGACTTTCAGCTATTTGTCGAATCGGGTGTTAGACTTAATCAAGACGTAAATTATTTTTAGTTAATCAACTTAACCTTGATGTTTCGAGATAAACATTCAATCGCTTTTCAAGTTCAAGCTCATACTATGTCATGCCTGAAGTAGCTATTTTGTGTAACAAAACAATGGAGTACAATCAAGGCTGTTTGATAGATACGGAAAATTTACCAGTTATGAAGTTATGGACGCCGTTTAATGTTGAATTCTGTGGAATTTATGGAAGGTAAGAATGGTTTATGGTGTTATTTGTTTGTACACACAATGAGGTCAGTGTTTGTACCTATGGTTTGTACTGGGCATAACAATTCATTGAAAAATATTTAGACACAAGATTTTCATTTCTCAATCAAATCTCCAGCTTATTTCTTAGTTAGGCCACAGATAACATAATACTATACTAGTAGTTACAATGAGTAGTTAGGCCTTCTTGTAATTGAATTTTGATTTACATTTTAGTGATTAAAATAAGTTACCTATGTAAATCTATATCATAATTCATAAACGCCCGCTTTATTAACTGTCAATGTCATCGCAATGTCATAAAAATCTAAATAATCAGTCTGGTTTCCATTTCTACAAAACAAAATCGAAAGTAACTGCAATGGCATGAAAATTCAAAACAATAAAAAATGTCTTCCCGAGCTTCAATCAGCTCAGCAAATCGTTCTCCTTCTAAAACCACTGCAAATCGTTCTCCTTCTAAAACCACTGCAATCGGCAATTCTAAAATCGTACCTGATGATGACAAGGATGCATCTTACTACGTTACCCCAGAATTTATATATGGTGGGCCATTCATTGCTGTTGATAAACCTTCGCCGTTTATAGATGCAATCACGCCAATGAATGTACCTTTACAAGGAACGTTTACAAGGTAGGCAAGATATGCAATTTTTTTTTCTGGGATTTGTAGCATAATATAATTTAAAATTATAAATGAAATTATATAAGATTAAAAAGAAAAGTTACCCTACTTGTTCTCAATGCCTACATAATATTCCGATTAGCTACCTAAAATGAAAAAGCAAGTGTTTAAACTTATCATTATTTTTATTTTATCAACATTTTTTATTAATATTAAAACAACATTTAAATAATCGGCCTGTCCGGCCAGCTTTCTGATCCAAACGTTAGAAATTATTTTATATGTAGTTATCTACTAATTAAAAATAGTTATTCATGTATTGCAAATATTGAAATCATGATTGATATGACATAGTAACAATAATTTCATATAGGACTTGTTGGTCTGGTGGTTAGTGATCCTGACTGTTGAGCCAGAGGTTGTGGGTTCGATTCCCACCCAGGACAAATAATTGTGTGATGAGCATGATCATTTGTTCTGTGTCTGGGTGTAATTTATCTATAATATGTATGTATTTAGAAATATATAAGTATGTTTATCAGCAGTTTCATTACCATAGTACAGGCTCTGCCTAGTTTGGGATCAGACGGCCGTGTGTGAGATGTGTCAAGTTATTATTATTGTTTGGACATCTTGCCTGTGGCATAAGCCTTACCTAGAACTTTGGAATCTCTTTAATTCATACTCTTTTGACTGCCTTATTGTCTGTTTGTATATCACTCAAAATTCATAGGGGACCTTTCTCTATAAATTCTACAACCCATCCATTTATTTTTTTCTACTACATAACTAATAATTGTTACTATTGTTTTTGCTTTTGTTCTGTCTTGCTCTTACACCTTTCATTTAACAAGCTTACCATGCTGTATTTATAGGTTGGTAACATTTATTATATTTGGTATCTATAGACTTTCTTGAAAAAATAGTTCCAAGATTTATGAATTCTTGTCTGTATTGCTCTCAGCTTTTGGCTGAATAAGATATGTTTTGGATTTAGTAATAATATTAGTTTTTCCTGTCAAGCTAAAACTTTATTCAATATCCATAAGTACCTACATGTTTTTAATTTGTTTTGTTACAAATTATTTTAAATATCCAAACGGGTAGGTAGAGTTTTTTTTACATTATAGGGGGCAAACGAGCAGACGGGTCATCTGATATTAAGTGACTACTATCGCCCATGGACACCTGCAACTCAAGAGGAAATACCCACATTTTGCCAAACTATAATTTGGAGCCATTCTTGTAATAGGGGGCAAGCCTGTTGCCGTCAAGTGGCCGGCCCTTTGTAAGTGAAAGATGGAAAAATTGGGAGTATATTGAATGGGAAAGATAGTTAAGAAAGGAACGCAATGGAAGGATTTCGAAAATACTTCTCTAATAATTACCCAAATCCATCCACAATAATAGTTATTTAAAATGTTGAAAGTGTTGTGTTTTGTGAATTTGGGCATGTAAGAAACAGTCTCACAACCACTGATATAAACTATGAAAATCACTAACTAACAGTAACTGCCAAGTTATTCGTACCTTTATCCGCACTCAAGTGATAATTCTGAAATTATTTCTACCCTTTTATAACTCCACTATTCATTAATATTTATCAATCGACCAATAGCATTGCGTTACTGGTATAACCAGTCAAAATAATGTCTATTAACTTATTTTTATTAAATAGTCAACTGTGTTATCATCTATTATAGTTTGTCCCTATTTTTAATAAAATAAATAAGAGTTTTTGATGTGGCAACAACAGGCATATCCACAAGAGAGTATGATCCTAATTCTGATGAGTATACAAAAAAAAAAGCACTGATTTTATCAATAAAATATAAACAAGGTGTAAGTGACACCATACCAAATCCTGAAATAGTGTATTCAGACCATCATTCTGAGTGGAATTTTTTTTGTCACCTTTTTTCCTTAAAAGTGATATCACAATGAGTAAACAGAACATTTTACTAAAAAAAAAAACAGTAAATACCCCATTCAGCCAAAACCTGCAATGTAAAACATTTATGCAATCAGCTGCTTGGACGGCGCCGTGCGCTGAAGATCATTCACCGTACCGAACAGTACGCGTGTTGCGTTACACTGCGTAGTTCATAATCAAACTATTGACTGTAAATCCTTAATATCGCATTTTTATGATGAACTGACTTTTGGACTGTGATAAGTATCCAAAGAAAGACTTTTTTGTAAGTTATTCGCGACGGTGATACTTACACGCTGTATACAATAATCAATAAATTTTGAATGGTTTAGGTTAGTACTTAAGAATAAGCCTTTAAAAGAAAACAAAGTTAAGTACTTCAATATTATGACAACTAAAACACCGATAACCTCAAAATAACCTTACTAAAAATTACACACTTACAAGATAAATTATGTCAAGTTTCCTTAAGTATTTTTCCCACAATTAAGTCTGAAATACTTTATTAAACTTGTCTTTGACCACCCATGAGGTATCCTACCTATCCTATAAAAAGAATCAGTGGCCATCTAATCTATACTAATATTATAAAGCCGTAGAGTTTGTTTGGTTGGTTGAATGCACTCAGGAACTACTGGTTCGAATTGAAAAATTCCTTTAGTGTCGGATAGCTCATTTATCGAGGAAGGCTATGAGCTATATAACATCACGCCACGACCATTAGGAATTATTAAATCATTATCATTGTAGATCATTACAAGTTCACGTTATCCAGTAAGCGAAGGCGCTTCGTTTTACTGTGTCGTGGTGCAGGACTAATGGAATTTGAAAGAACAGAAGCCGGGCTATGTACCTACCTACTTTCCTGTCCTGTCGAAGCCGCACCAGAATTTAGGGCCACCTGTGGTTTAATAGGGCGCGGAAGTCGGCAGGGTTTTCGGGGATTTTCTTCAAAATCGCATCTGCGTCGGAACACCATGTGGTTTTAGACTATTCGATTTTGATAATAAAATTCGTCATAGCCCGGAGAAAATGATCACTGATGGGGTTTTCCATGCTGTAACAATGCATGGTTTAAGTTATTTTAGTAAAAAGGTTTTGTTATGCAAAATGCTTGTTTCAAAGCATTAATAATAAGCTATTTGAGGAAATTCATTATGGTCATTATAGCGATTTGGCTACTAGGTCGGAAACGTAGTTTCTTAATAGAATATCTATTTATGGCACCTATATCTACTAGACTAGACACTTGTTTAAATACGAGATTAATAATAGTATTATATTACATTTCCGTGCGGTATGTAATCAATAATTTCGCGTTTGCTTATATAGCCCGGATAGCTCAGTCGGTAGAGCATTGGACTTTTAATCCAAGGGTCCAGGGTTCAAGTCCCTGTTCGGGCGGCTTTCTTTTTGCTTTTCTTTTTGAATTATTCTGATGGTTTTAAGTTTATTATTGTTTTTTTTTATATATTTTCTGTATTTTTTTACCACTATATAGTAGAATAAGTTCTTAATACGACTTTTTTTGTGTATGTGACGCGATACCCTTACCAATTTTATGAACAGGATATAAATGATTTTTTTTATATATTATATTTTATATTCTCCTCATAAAAAAAATGAATAATTTTACCAACCTCAAAGATGGCAAAATAGGTTACCCAAGTTTCATATAATTGGTGATTTAGAATGTATTCAATTCCATTTATTATTGAAATCAATAAAATTATTAATGTGTTTATTTCATTTTAGGAGCTTCGCATATTTTTCTCTTAAAGACAGACTACCGATCATCCTGACGCAAATTATAGATGATTTGTCAAAAAAAGGTGTAAGTATTTATTTATTTAATTACCAGCTGCACCTCGCAGTTTCACCCGCGTAAGTCCCGATCCCGTGGGAATATCGGGACAAAAAGTAGCCTATGTGTTAATCCAGGTCTCCAGCTATCTACATACCAAGTTTCATCGAAATTGGTTCTGTAGTTTTTGCATGAAAGAGCAACAAACATCCATACATCCTCACAAACTTTCACGCTTGTAATATTGAACAACATAACAATGTAGACAACAGTATAACAATGTAGACAACAGTATAAAAATGTAGAACAGACATTGTTTCGTTTCCAGGGTGGCGCAGACGTAAGGCAATTTATGGAATCAATAACGAAGCTAAAGAATGATTTGGTTACGAATAAAGAATTCGATCTTTTTACATTAGATACCCCTGAAGCGCATAAATGGAACATGTGGATCGGAAATTTAGTCAATAAGAAGTATTTTAATGCTACGTGGCTATTTACCGAGTGTTATGTGTATAGGAGATTGTATGAAGGATGTGAGTTAGTGTAAGTTGTTACTTTTCAATCTTAAATTTAAAATTTAAAACACCCTTGACTCGTAAATCCCTTCACGGCTGAACAGTTTTTCTTGAATTATATCTAAGAACATTCTCGATCAAGTCTTCTTCTTTGGGAGCTACGATGCTACTGACCACAGACACGTCAAACTTATGACATGCCTCTTTTTGCGTCGGGGGTTAAAAATTGGGCCGCGATTAAGACTTCGTACTTCTACGTGCTCTGTGTGGAATTTCTAAACAGAAGGTCTATTTTCCCTTCCTTCCGTTAAGTGTATCTCTTTCCGATTTTTAAATTAGGCATCATATAGACAAATTATCGATCCATTGCTCTGTTACTGAGTAAAAAAAGGGCCAACAAACAAACATTGACACGTAAAATTACAGTACGTAAATTATATTTTTGTAGCTGTGCCCCGCAATTTCAACACCGATATATTTTTAATAAAAATAGGTAGCGGAGGTGTACACCACCCTATTTTCTATTGCTATTGGAATTTATTGTATTACTTAGCTGTATTAGCCATGGCTTTTATAAAAAAAAAACACTAAACAAAAAAAAATACATTTGTTATTTCTACGACTTAATTATTGTTACTAAATTGAGTATAGCTCCCTCTAGTGTCACCCTATCAACTTAATTATTGTTATTATTATATGACATCTAGTGCCGTTTATAGACAACATCTAGTAGTTGAACGTAGTTACATTTCCAACTAACAGATGGTGTTGTAATAAAAACATCTGAAATGTTATCGTTGATTGAAAGGCTCATGCTAATTTAGACGGAAAAACGGAGAACGTTTATCGCCCATTTTGTGATTAGAAGTCGTACGCTGTTATAGTAATTTGTTGCTAAATAGGTTTTCAAATATGCAAAAACTATTACAACTAAAATCACACCTAAGATTACGTCATACGAGATGCGCCAGATAGTTGCCTACTGCTTCTGTTTACATGGCGATATAAAAGAGATTCTTGCTTATAAGTTCTTGATTTTGTATAAACTAGACCTCGTATCTATAACGTTTTTCAATTTGATACGAGCATCGTACGGACAAATCGGTTTGAACCGTTTTGAGTACAAGATTTGCAATTCGTGTCCAGCGATTATTAGGTACTAAGGGTTCCTATGTTCCGATATACACTGCGAGCACTTTTAGTGCTCGTACTGAGGAGAAATTCGTTCCGTTATAGACTGACAGTATACTGCCGCAGTATCGTAGGGAAATATATGACGTCATAAACGTGGCCATTTTTGTACTGTGAGCACTGGAGTTTTCGAGGTAAGGTGCTGTTACACTGTCACTTTTATTATGCGATTTGACAATTCACTTGAATTGATAACTGACAGTATACTGGACTGCGTTCCGTTTTAAACATAGTATAGCTAACTATAAATTAACGGCTTGGCAGTATACTAAACTGACGTCACACCTTACCTTACCTTAGTGCTCTCAGTGTATATATAACACACACTAAAGCATTCTTTCTCAAAATGGCACAAAAAATAATTTGAATTTAGAACTTGTTCATTTTTTAATATCTCTTTATCTTTTAAATGACGAGAAACTCCGTGTACACGGACCTTTATTCAACTTTATAATAATATTTTTTTTCTTGTAGCCTAATTGTTGGACGAGTATTCGGATAGGTTTCTATTAAGAAGTCGCCTGACTAATATCTACAGAAAACCGATACTAAACAGAAATAACATTGTGTTGTGTACCTACTGATTAGAAATATCACCAGAGTTGCATTAGGAGTAGGGTTCGACTAGCAACACCCGAATACCTCGTTAGAAATCCCTTCTAACAGAAATACTTCTGTGCCTACTTACTGCTCTAACCTTTTGCATGCCATTGTCTCACATATGTGACAAAAATACGATGCACCATGACTCGAAAAAAACACTAATTTGTTTTTTTTTTTATTTCTCATATATACGTGATAATGGCGTCCAGAAGGTTATGGTGAGAAGAAACTATACTAAATAGACTACCTGTTTTATGGACACGTCGTTAAGTCTGTCGGGGGTCCAGGGAGTTCCTTTCAAGGTTTGCCTGAGCCCTGGGCTATAAACACCCGTGACGGAACACCGTGTGGTTTTAGTCGATTCGATTCCGATATAACCACTTCGCCATGTGAAAGTGCATTTTTGTACGCTTGGACCTTCTTTAAAACCCTAACAAACGAAGCTTAGCTAACCTTTAAATTTAATTGTCAGTGACAGCCTTAAATCATATGACTACTTTGCTGAGAAGAAGAAACAGTCATTCCAAGACAACTTGAAGCCGATGTGTCTGGCTGCTGAGAAGGTGGTCCCCATGCTGAGTGTTAGCGACAAGGATAAACGAAAAACTGACTTTATGATGCTCTTAAAGGTAACAATTTAGCTGTTTAATTTTATGACATTTTGTTAAATTTCTAGGGTTACCCTGAGGCTGTCTTTTAGGGTTTACCCAGGTCTCCAGCGATAGTAGACCCACTTGTGACGGAACACCGTGTGGATTTAGTCGGTTCGATTCCGAGATACAACTTAACCGTGAGATGATAACCCGTGAAGGATTCCAGAAAGAATAGTATGTGTAACATGTCCAAATAAAAAAAATACGCTATACTGAGTATTTTTAATACTTGTCCTAAAAATATTCTACAATTCGAGTCATTGACATGAATCTGGTTCTTGAGTACACCAATGTACTTGAGTACTCCAATGTACTCGAGTACTCGAATGTACTCGGGTACTGCAATGTACTCGAGTACCCTAATACAGTCGAACGAGTACTGTGTGTACTGATAGTTATCACTTCCATAAATAGGAGCACACAAAAAAGGTGTCACGAAGTAGTTTCATTATTGTTTGGGAATTAATAATTACTTGACAGATTGTTTTATGATTCTCGATACAGAAGAAAGGTGAATTGGTTTGATGTAGGTTCAAATAATTACGAATCTTTCTTCTTTAGTAACCAAAATACAGTGCCCAAGGGATAAGTGAATTGATTGGCTGAAATACCTAATTACCTGAACTTAGTAAAAAATAAAACTCCCTCACGTTCTATTTCTCACCTGCAGTTGGCTCTCTGGTCGAACAAATGTGACCTCTCCCTCTCAGTGGGTGCTCCGGTGACCCTGGGAGGACCGGAGCCAGAATCAAATGCAGCTCCTCCACCGCCCCCCGAGCCACCAGTACCGGAAAAGGGTAAAGGAAAGGGGGCGGAACCTGCCAAGCCTATAATACCATCTTCTGACCCCTTCCAGATGATTTTGGACTTGAAAGATAAGGTAATCCTAACTAATATAATATAATGCGATGTTTGTTTATTAGTGTAAATTTCATTCAGAAATAAATACATATTATGTTTCCGAGTATAAAACTTCTTTAACGTGAGCTTGCAATAAATTTGACTGACTGATGACTTCACATAATGACGTTTGATGATTGAAAGTCAGGCAGAAGTGACAGTCAAAGTTAGAACTGTCTTGGAACACGCACAAAAAATCACAATAATTCATACTGCTCTATATTTACTATTTTTTGACGGTCTAATAACGTTGATATCGATGTTGCAGTTAAAAGTAATTTTATTTAACAAAATAAGTCGAAAGTACAGATACCGGCACGAGCCGTGAGCACAAATTTTCTAAAATTAACAAAAATAAACTAGCGTACAGTGCAGTAGTAAGGTAGCCAATAGACGACGAGCATCGACTGATGAACCAATCACGTGCAGCGTCAGCGAGATCAATGTCATATCGACCAATAAAAAGTTTGCTCACGACTCGTGCCGTTAACTGTCCTATTGACCGCAGGGTTTCGGCAAAAATAGTTTTGCCCAAGCTGGTTAAAAGCATTATTAGGTTAGGTTAAGTTATTAAGATATTTTATTTACATTGTAAACAGTTAAAATAGTTAAGTTGTCTATTCTCAACAGTTATTGGTGGACGACACGGGAAAGATTGCCGACCAAGTGGTTATCAAAGCGGAGAACATGCAGAAGGCCATTGAAGGGGTAAGTTTATAAATATCTTACTACCCTCAGAATAAAGAAGGGTTTCTCTTTATCCCTTGTTGAAAGTTAATATATTTCAATTACGGTCAACTGAACAAGTGTAAGGGCGCGTTCCCATTGTGTTATCTATTATCGTTTGATTATTCTATTTATAACCATCCATAGACATTATGAAATAGTATATTATGTGGAATTTTTTCAAAATAAATGGGTTTTTGTTTTGATATGAACTATGTCTATATAGAAAGCGGCGGTAGCGTAATGGCTAAGGCGTCGGACTTGCGATCAAGTGGTTGCGCGTTCGAACCCCACCCAGTGCACTACCGTCGTGAATCCACTCCTAACACAAGCGTTAGGCTTAGCTGGAGGGGTTAACGAGATTACTAGTAATGTGTGACCCACGTTACTAGTCATGTGTGACCCACGTTACTAGTCATGTGTGACCCACGTTACTAGTAATGTGTGACCCACGTTACTAGTCATGTGTGACCCACGTTACTAGTCATGTGTGACCCACGTTACTAGTAATCTTTTATTAAATAAAAATAAAAAATCAATATAAAGCCTTTCGTCAATAATTATAAATTAGTATATTTAATTCTATTTGCAATAATAAATAATATCAAATCTTAAAAAAATGATACACACTAGATTCGTCACTTGAGTCCACAGAAACATTAATATTAAATTATTTTATTAAACGTGGGCAATATTAGATATTAAACGAGTTAGCTAAAATTATTTTTTTACTTCATTAAAACTTCGTGTTAAATAAAATCGAGTGAGTAGAGTACAGTCGTCCCCAGGGTACAGTCGTCAAAATTATTTCTAAATAAATCTATAAAAAAGTAAAAAAATATTTTCAATTTTTGTTAATCATAACACTAAAGCTCCTAAAGTAAATAGTTTAACAACGGCAAAGTATGACGTCACAAGTTGTTGAACAAACATACATATCTAAATTAATATATTTCCTAATAATTGTTGCAGAATACAGTATTTAAATATAAATGCAGTTGTCACAGATTGGCTAAGTCTTTCGGCACTCAACTGTGTGAGGAGGAGGTTAGTAGAAACATGATATTATTTAAACACCCACACGCACAGACAAAAACATATTAATTAACAGATCCACATATACCTACACACACGCATACGGACGTACGAACGGGCACGCGTCCACGCACGTACGTAGCCTATGAGTGTGTGGGTATTTCGAAAAGTCGTACATACCCACGCCTGTATTTCCGAAGAAGGTAGACAGAGGTGTATTAAGCACCGGCAGGCCTACTGTTGTCAGTTTTGGTTCACTTTCATTAAAGATGATAAAAACTGGCAATAAATTGAAAGGGAAAGAAGGCAAGAAGATCAGGGATATTGGTATACACCGATGGATGTTGGAGTAGCTCGAGCAGGTCAAGGTCGTGCACCTGGGACTCATACGGGCAGATAATGCCTGAGGCATTAATGCCCGGTTCCTATAATCAAGAAACGATTCGTTTTGCTTATGGAGGGTAAAATTTCGTTGAATTTTCAACGAAAATTTTACCGTCCGTAAGCAAAACGAATCGTTTCTTAATTATAGGAACCGGGCATAAGTCTGCCTTTGTACCGTATGTGCATGAAGTTAAAATAATTATTGTAGTTTAGTAAAACTGAAAATATACGTTTTCATGGAGAACCCAATTAAAAAGTAAACAAGATTCCCAATATCCACCTCCTTTCTTCATCATCAGACCATCGTTACCACCCCCAATCTGTTGGCCTCGTCGAAACGAATCATACGAGCCCAAACTCGAAAGGTTTACTAGTAGCCACTGAAGAGTTCCACTATCCACCTCCTGGCTCCATCATCAGATCAGTTCCAATATGCCAAATTTGAATTTGAACTACATATACATACAAAGTTTCATTTCGATACGATTAGAAGTAGGTTAAAATTAACTTCTAAGATCTGTTTACATACATAGTTAGTGAAGCTAATAAACTCCCGAAAGCCGTCAGTTAACTACTTCAGTCTAACTACGAATCGGCCGAACTTCGATATTTTACGTGAAGCGACTGCCATCAGACCTCCACATCCCAAGTACTAGGCGATATCGAAGTTCTGTAGTTAGACCAGGTTGTCGGACTTTTTAGGGCTCCAACTACCCGTAATGAATGCCACAGATGCTCGTATGGCAACCTACGTATGGCCACGGAGGGGTCTCGATGTGTTAAGAATGGTCACCCATCCTAAGACTGACCTGGCTAGTATTACTTTACCTTGTAATGTGTTAACCTACTCGGTTACCATTTAACCACGAGTGTGTGTGTGTGTGTGTGCGTGTGCGTGTGTGTGTGTGTGTGTGTGTAACGAATGTTAATTAATAAACATTCATAAACAAGCTGATGCTGCTAAGCTGGGATGTGAGTCCTTTAACATCGACAGAAAATCGTATACTTTACAAGTTTCAGACACTTTTTGATAGTTTCTTCTGAGTACTTGTTGTGACCGCAAGATTAGTCGGAATAATGTAGAGCTCCCTCCGCAGGTCCCTCCCCCCCCCGCCGAGGCGGCGCCCGCGGGAGGTCCCGCGGAGGCTGCGGCGGAACCGGAACTTCCCAAGATCCCGTGTCCTGCCAAGATGACGATACCGAATCACGTCATGTTTGGTACGTTTACAAAAACTAAATTTATTTTTTTGAGCTTTAATTCTGAGTTTTATAATGTGAGTTCGTGTCTTTTTTTTTTATTTATTTTTACATAGGGTACCTTTCACCCCCTGATCCCTGCTATTGTAGGCGCAATACGTCACACCGTGTGGTCTTAGTCGGTTCGATTCCGAAACACCGCCCTACCCAAAACCCCGGTAGGGTGACGGCACGAAGGGAGTGTCCATAGGCACAAAAATAAAAAACAAGAAAAGTACCTTTCACCCTTAAAAAAAAGTAAAATACTATATCCAAGGCACAGAAAAAAAAAATTGAGAAAAAAATTAAAAATATCTTATGCCTGCGTCGTTAAGGTGTGTTAATATTCCTGTAAAAATTACTTGACACTCAATTATTTTCCTCCCAGTTATGAAACGAAATGACTTATGCCGCGTTCCAAAAATTTCGTTGAATTTTCAATGAAAATTTTCAAAACGAATCGTTTCTTGTTTATTGGAACGCGGCAATAATCAATAGATGTATATCCATCGTATTAATTACGTTATCACATTTTGTTTTCAGATATTGTTTGTGACAATGCAGGCTACGAATTGTTCGCTGATTTGTGTTTCGCGACTTTCTTGTTAGAACAGAAAATTGTACAAATGGTAAAGTATCTATTTTTCTTTTTTACTAATTAATAATAAGGCAAACTAGTGCAAAGCCTTGATGGTAAACGGGTACCGGTACACATCATCATTAGCTCAGCCATGGCACAGCGTACATAGTACAGGTACAGAAGACTCACTTCACAAAATCATTTGAATAAATAGCGACTCTTGCTCCGACACAATACAGTGCAATTCAGGTCGCAAAGCTCTAATCATTTACAGTTATATTCACGTAGAATTAGCTCACTTTCTATCGCGTAACATTTATCTCTTCTGACGATTTGAGGATGACTTCGAGGGTTGTCTTCTTTTAAAGAATAATAAATCTGAACATTTATTTACTAGTGAGTTCTATATTTTTGTGAATAAAAAACGTTTCAAAGAATCCTAGGCTGGGTTTTAATTAGCCTAGGTTTATTTGAAACGTTATTTGTAATTAAAAAAAGGTACCAACCAACTCGATAGTCTAGAAATAAACGCACCACGCGACAAGACTCGGAGAGCGGAGTGAGTATCGAAGTAATGTGCTGTCCGACCGACGCGCGACAGCCTAATGAATTGTCCCGACAAGTCGAGTCCATAGTTAGCTTGTAATTTCATACCTAAAGTGCGAAGTGGTCATCCGGTCATCCAGAAAAAAATACTATTTGCAAGGGATAGAAAAGATTCAAATTCAAATTCAAATTCAAATTCAAAATCATTTATTCAATTAAGACACTAAGTGACATTTATGAACGTTAAATTGAAGCTACTGTTAAAAATCATAGATCGACGCAAATAGACGCCACAGCATGTACTGGATTGTCGAGGTAAATTAGGTGAAAACACCAAAATCTACTGCCTGCTTGTGTCGATCTATAACTTCCAGTTTCCAAAATGCGTAGAGCCTTATGAGAAGAATACTGGCAAAGAAACTCATGGCCACTCTTTTTAAAAGTCAGATCTTCAGGTACAATGGTATTAGTGTTACATAAAAGATAAGCATGATGCAAGCTGTTGCCACCTGAATTACATTTTATTGAAATGCTCCAAAAGCTAACGCACAAACAAAAAATATCACTCAGTGATACCGTTGAAGGTTCGAACCTATTAAACATAGAAATCATTCAAGGTGCACATCAGTTACAAAGTCTACTGTTAAAACTAATTCGTGACTGGATTAAGAGGCTAGAGTTGCAGTTGAACGAACCAAAATAATAGTATAGGCTAAAGCATCGCTG
Organism: Euplagia quadripunctaria; assembly: GCA_963859945.1. Classification (NCBI taxonomy): domain Eukaryota; kingdom Metazoa; phylum Arthropoda; class Insecta; order Lepidoptera; family Erebidae; genus Euplagia; species Euplagia quadripunctaria. The sequence continues at coordinate 2,348,710 of OY982585.1, forward strand.
ACTAAGCCGACCAGTCACCCCAAGCAGCACCCGTTCACGAGTATGACGCATGGACCAGCCATCGTCTCCTTCGCCATATCAGAGGGAAAGAAACGACCCGCCCCATGACGACGCCGCAAGCAATGACATTTTAATGAGCATGACGAGCCATAGTCGAGATACTGATAAAAATCACTACTAGTCAAAATTACCATAATAATCGTCACGCATTACTTTCAACTAACAATGGTTTGTTAATAATTTAGTCTAATTATAAGACAAAGAAGTTTGTGTGTATATACCTAAAGACACCTTAAGCCCAAGACTGTTTGTCGTTTAGATAATCGTTGATCGTATAGTAGGCTTTCCTAATAAGGTGATTTTTTACAGTACGCTTAAATTTATCTACAGGAAGGTCGATTACATCTATAGGAATTTTATTATAAAAACGTATACCAAGACCTTCGAACGAGTTGTGTACCTTATGTAAGCGATGATAGGTAGCAACGAGTTTAGACTTGTTTCTTGTATTAATATTGTGTATATCACTGTTTTTCTTATAGTCATTGATATTGTGCCTAACAAACATAATATTTGCAAATATATACTGTGATGCAACAGTTAAAATACCTATATCCTTAAACAACTCTCGAAGAGAGACTCTAGCACCTAAATTGTATATTGAGCGGATGGCTCTTTTTTGAAGAATAAAAATCGTTTCAACATCAGCCGCCTTGCCCCAAAGTAGTATACCATAGGACATGACGCTGTGAAAGTAGCTAAAATAAACAAGCCTAGCTGTGTCCGTATCAGTGAGCTGACGTACCTTCCATACTGCGTAAGCTGCCGAACTAAGCCTACCTGCAAGGCTGTCTATCTGGGGTCCCCATTGCAGTTTACTGTCTAATGTAAGTCCCAAGAATACTGTTGAGTCTACAATACTTATTATTTCATTATTTAGAGTTAGATTAGTGCCTAGCTGTTTTACATTTGGCATGGTAAATCTCACACACTTTGTTTTATTTGAGTTCAGTAGGAGATTGTTAGTTGAAAACCAATACAATACATCATTTAGCGCCCTATTCACATCGTCAAAAACTGTTTTTTTACGATCGACTTTGAAAATAAGTGATGTATCATCAGCAAATAGAACTATATCACAGCGATCTTTTAAATAATAAGGTAAATCGTTTATATATATGAGAAAAAGTAGAGGACCCAGTATAGAGCCCTGGGGAACGCCCATAGTAACAGGTAATCCAGAAGACCTCGCACCATTGACATCTACATGTTGAATTCTATCTTTCAAGTAGGAAACAATTAGTTCCAAAGCAATACCATTAACACCATAATGCCTAAGTTTAAGAATAAGCGTGTTGTGTTCTACACAGTCAAAAGCTTTAGAGAGATCGCAAAATACACCTATCGCATCTTGCGAATTCTCCCATGCATTAAATATATGTCTCAAAAGAGTTGCACCAGCATCAATTGTTGAACGACCCTTTGTAAAGCCAAATTGTTCTTTGTGCAATAAATTATTTCGATTAAAATGGCTTTCTAGTTGTTGCAGGATAACTTTTTCAAAAATTTTACTTATAGCCGGCAAGATTGAGATTGGCCTAAAGTTACTTGGTTCAGTTGTACAACCCTTCTTGAATAAAGGTATTACTTTGCTATACTTCATCAGGTTAGGAAAAACACCAGAATCAACACATCGATTGAATGTTATAGCTAGAAATGGCGCTATATCAATTATAATAGTTTCTATTAATTTAACAGAAATCCCCCATAAGTCCCCTGAATTCTTAGAGTTAAGAGACTTAAACGTTTTTATAATGTCTGTGGGGTTTATGAATTCAAATTTAAATAAGTTCTTCCATTTGTTTACATTGGCCCTTAACAACAATTCAGACCTGGACGCACAAGAATTCAAGGTACTAGTTGTACTAACTGGTATATTTGTGAAAAAGGTATTAAAAGATTCAGCTATGTCTAAGTTGTTTGTTATAAACCTATTATTAATATTTAATTTTAAATTGTTATCTCGAGGTTTACTACGTCCAGTTTCATTATTAATAATGTTCCATGTAGCTGTTATTTTATTATTTGAAGACTTAATCTTATTACTTATGTATAAAGACTTTGCCATAGAACATGTTTTCTTAAAAATCTTTGAGTAATTTTTGACATATTCATGAAATTTTGGGTCAAAATTACTTTGTTTCATGGCATATAAATCATACAGCTTTTCTCTACTTTTGTATATTCCTGTTGTTGCCCAATCACAGAATGTCGTCTTTGGCCTTTGCATTATTATTTTTGACTTAAATATACTGTTAAATTCGATTTCTATCATATTGAATAAGTCGCCGTAAAGCTTATCTGGATCACTTTGAGTCCAATCTAAATTGGAAACTTTATCACTAATGTTATTACTAAAATTCAATAATCGGTTACTAGTCATGGGCCTGCATATAGTTTTGTTTATTCTATTTTCTTTTATACAAGGAAATGTAACAAATTGCCCACAGTGATCAGATGTTAAATCACTTAAAATTGACCTATTTAAATATTCCCCATTGCAAAAGATGTTATCTAAGCAAGTTGCCGAGTGAGAAGTAATTCTTGTTGGCTCAGAAAATAAATAATTTAAGTCAAATGATTCAAATAGGCTCACTAATCTTATACTGATAGGACACTTTTCTAATATATTAATATTGAAATCTCCACAAACTACTAAAACCTTACTACTGACACATAAACGCTTCAAAACTTCTTCCATAACTAACTCAAATATGCTAAAGTCACTCTGTGGTGGCCGATACACACTAACTATAATATGGTGTTCCAGTTCCACACAGGAAAGCTCAACAGTGCGCTCAACAGACAAATTTACAACATCTTTCCGGTTTTTGCACTTAATGCTATTACGAACAAAAATTAAAGACCCTCCATGAATTGACTTCTTTCTTACATACACACTTCTAGCAGAATAAAATTCATTATTTAGTATTAACTGGTGTGCTTGTAGCCAATGCTCTGTGATACAGAGCACATCAACATTATATTTTTCAAAAAATAATTCTACTTCTAAGTCTTTCCTAGATAATCCTTGAATATTTTGATGAACTATGTTTATGGTCATTGACTTTTTTACTTTATTGCTACAATTTTTATTTATTTTTATATTTTTACTAACAGTACCATTATTGAGTAAATGATTTGATATGCAAGAGATAGGCTCTATTGTCTTAGCAATTAATTTAAAGAATTTATGTCACAATGTGCGGCCAAGCTATTGCCTGAATGAATATTAGTAAAGATATTATTAATTAGCTCAGAAGGAGCACTATGTGAAGCCAAATGTTTGGCTACAGTGTTCTTACATTCTAAGGGGTGCTCTATAGGAGCTGTCAGGTTAGCCAAGTTCTTGGCTATTATTCTAAAATAATATGATAACGAAACAGTTATCTGTCTTTTAAAATAATACGGCAGATAATAACTATCTGTGGTCGAAAAAACAGTATCATTGACAATCCTATTGATGTCGATTAAATGAAATTTATTATAAAAACTACCATTAATTTGGCTTGTCAAATTAAACATAGTCATGTTTAAATTAATCCTAATATTTTTTTCATGTTGAGACAACCCTTTGCTAATTGGCAGTGTAAATAGTACTATTTTATTTACATTGAGTTCCGATAATTGTTCAAAGTATTTTATGAATGTTTTTTTATTTACAGTACCCCTATTGCCACTGAAAATTATGAGACTAGTATTTGTATCAAAAGTTGCACTAATAGCCTTTTCTAGAATCATATTATATGGTAGGTTTGGCATACAAAAGTTGCTGAATGAATATTCCTGATTTGAGTTTGACATTGACATACCTAAACCTTTACCAATTTCATCGCTAAACATTATTATTTTGCTATTGGTACTGTACAATTGATGTTGAATAGTTGTATTGCTATTCTGGAAATTAACTACATTACTGACACATGTTACTGGCAAACTGTCTAAAGAACTAGTGGTTTCATTGTGGTTATCAGAAAACAACAATGAATCATTCCTACAATTGCATGAATTAACTAGTTTACCTATTGCCAAAACTTGTTCCCTACTTTGTTTTTGTGAAATCTCATATTTACTACTAATAGTTCTCAGATGCTCCTCAAGTTTCTTAATTTCTGTTTGAAGAGCTCCTGTGTCCTCAAAATATTGTGAAGACATGTTATCTACCTCTATGGAGTACATATTAACCTGATCAATTAATTGCATCCTCTGCCTATTTAATGCTACACTATCTATAAAGAACTTATGTTTAAAAATAAGCTTCTTTGTTTTTGTAATAAATTTTTTAACACGAATGTACTTTTTTAATTTGTTCTTACTACATTTGATGACTTTTTGAGATTTATTAACTCTGAAGGAGTCATTGTCATTTGTAAGATCTATAATGAGAGCCGAATTATGGTTGTTAGCTACCAACGGTGAATTGGGAGCAACCAGCTCCTCGTACAGACTCTGATTTGATGCAGCTACTATTCTGTCCTTGAAGTCTTCAAATGATGATATGGTGTTGTGTGCTTCATGTAGCTGGCGTTCTAAAACCCTGATGCGTTTCAGAGCTTGCTCGTACTCATCTCTGCATGTGTCGAATGAGTCAACGAGGAGCTGTAGTCTGTCCCGAGCATTGGTAACCTCAACATTTTGTGAGTGCAATGAAGACAGCTTAAGTCTAAGATTATCATTTTCATGTAAAGTATCCAAGAGTGTTTGTTCACTGTCATTTCTCTCTTTCATCAGCTGATCACACCTCCCCTTGGTAGCTTTTAGTTCTCTTAATGTCATTTGGAGTTTGGCCTCCTCCTGACGTGCCAATGCTTTGCGAGTTTGAATCATTTTATAGTAGGGCTATTAAGAACTAGGAAATATTTTATAACTTTAAAACTTGGAGAATTGCAATCAACTAATGGGAGGTAGTTTTAAACAGTATAAGGTTTAATAACTGTTAATATTTCTGTAAAACTATACTTGCACTGTGAATAAAGTATGTTTATAAGAATGATAAGATGATAAATACCTTGAAAGAGATGACAATAAATTCACAGTGATCACTTAAAACATATTTTTCACAATTTCGGTTAAAACGTAACTGTCACTTTAGTAGTATCCGTAAACTTACAATTACACTTATTATACTCTTAATTACTATGAGATTTATAATTATTCTTATAATTACTAGAATGTTTAGCGTGAAATTGGTTGTACAATGTTATATTTATGCAAATAAATATATTTTTTAAATAAAAATTATCGGAAAAAATTCTAATCAGCTGTTGACAGCTTGGGGTTGCCAACCCAATCGAGATAACTAAGCAAAAGCTAATTTTATATAATAAGATGTTAAGAACTGAGCTTTCAAAATTTTTATTGAATCATGTGTGAATAGCAACGTTTTAGTAGGATTACTTCGAGTGTTTTAATTATTGTTGCTACCTGTACCATATAATATATGGTAACAAAGTAAGCGACAATTTAAGTTTAAAAACACCAATACCTAGCTGGTAACTGGAACACATCTGCAGCGCAACAGGTGTAATTTCAAAATGAAACACTTCAGAGCGCTTAATAACGATGAAATGTGAAATATTTTTGCTGGGTTTTTCCCACAAAAATTTTTTTCTTCCAGGTGGCAACCCTAGTTTTAATGCACTCTTGAGGTATTCTTGATTATCAATGAGCACTGAATATTTTTGTATAATTGTCAGGTCAGGTTCCACGTGAAGAAAATGCCTTGGTTCGTGTCTGATGTTACGGTTGCTGATTTTAAGTAAGTCGTTCATTTTCTATCTGTACAAATAAATAAAATTGAAGTGTTTGTTTGTAATATCTTAATAACAGCTTTTTACTAAATGCATCTGAATGTTTACACAGTATGGATACCAAAAAATTCTTTTTTTTAATTTTTGTCTGTCTGTCTGGATCAATTTCGATCTGACCACGGAACTTTCAATGGCAGATAGCTGGGAAATGTGTACACGCGAGCGAAGCCCCACGGGGCACAGCTAGTATCTAATAATTATAGAGTTTTACAACTTGAAAATGGATAGCCAACTACCGTTTATGAAATATTTTTTTATGGAAATATTTTTCCTAGGTTCACACTTTTTTAATTATATTTACATTTTACAACGTTTAAATTTGTTACATACATACATACACTCACGTCTGTCCCCAAATGAGTAGACAGAATTTGGTCCCACTAACTTATTATTGCCGGGCAAGACTATTGCCCTCAACCGCGAACTTTGGGTATTAAATGAGAAAGTTGAGAGTATATTAAAAAGTAAAGTTAGGTAAGAAGGGAAGCTACAGGTTAATTGTAAAATACCTACCATCCGTCCACAGCTACGTCATAGAGTCGGCTGGAACGGCTTCTTTTTCTACTGACATCACTTTACCTCCAGGACCGGGTAAGTTTGTAAATAAATAAATAATAATATCTGCTCATGGATTGATAGCCAAGAGCCTCGACCAACACCTTAAGAGGCTCGCGTTAGACTGCGGGATCAAGGATGTCCCGCACAGGGGCGGCCCTGGGGCGTGGGGAGGGGGGGGGGGGGGCAACAACACTCAAAAAGTAGGGGGTGTCCAAAATATTTTTTGAAGGCTAAAAATTTACATTTTGATTCACATTTTTATTCTTTTTACGGCGAACAACATAGGAAAACTAAGGTTTTGAATTTATAGGGGCGCCACTATGGGGTCTCGCACCACCTAAACATGTAGCTAGGGCCGCCACTGGTCCCGTATAGTGAGGTGGTCCCTGTCATTGGAGCCCTAACCACCGGTGTTTTGGTCACTTTACACGATAATAATAATAATAACAATTATAAAAAGAAAAGAGCAGCAAATGAAGTCAATGGATTTGGCCCACGAGCTGGTCCTCACCATGCATGTAGTTATAATTTATTTTACTGGCCTGTTGGTCTAGTTGTTATTGACCTTGACTGCTGAGCCAGAGGTCGTGGGTTCGATTCCCACCCAGGACAAATAATTGTATGATGAGTATGATGATTTGTCCTGTGTCTGGATGTAATTTGTCTATATTATGTATGTATTTAGAGCTATATAGGTATGTTTATCAGGTACAGGCTCTGCCTAGTTTGGGATCAAACGGCCGTGTGTGAGGTGTCAAGTTGTTAATATTAATATTTTTTAACATTTCAGAGGGTAACGTTGAAGTACAAAAAGTAACTTCGAATAATCTCAACAAACTTGGCAAACAGTGGTCGTCGCTGTTGAAAAGCGGGAAATTCATCGTTATGGTAAGAATTGTGGGAGAGCCATGCTTCGGCACGTATGGGCCGACTCGACCGGAGTGATACACGGCTTCACAGAAAACCGGCAGTGAAGTAATGCTTGCATTGCTTTTCGCCGAGTGAGTGAGGTTACCGGAGGCCCTAACCCTTCCCTCCCCCCTCTTCCATTTTTCCCCTACTCCTGCTGTAAAGGCCGGCAACGCACTTGTGACTCTCGAGTTGCAGGTGCCCATGGGCGGCGGTAGTTACTTACCATCAAGTGACCTGTCTGCTCGTTTGCCCCCTATACAAATAAAAAAAAATTGTATACTATTAACATAGCACAAAGGGGCATAGGGCACTTGGTTGTGAGCCTTTATCTACAACCATAAATTCTTGCAACTTTCCTCCTTTGCCGAGGTTTGACAGGTCTTTTCAACCATGCCTTTTCTGTTCTCGAAGGTTTCCTGTTTAGGGTATATCCGGGTCCCCTGCAATTTAGCCATCCATAAAATACGTCACACGTTAAGGGGAGGAGGTCAACGAAGTGTGCTATTTTGTGACAAGGGTTGGGGAGGGGGAGGGTCATAAGCTTCGTGACGTCATATGCCAAAAACACAAAGCATTACCTGGGGGGTCCCACAAATGTGACCATCTGTGACCAGGACCAGGGGTAGTCCAAAAATAATGAAATTCGTGTGACGTAATTTATGGATGGCCCCAATAGACATCGTGTGGTTTTAGTCGGTTCGATTTCGACATACGGAATGGATATTATATACAGATGGATACATATAAGGAAATGTTAGTATAAAAAGATAAAACTATTAACATCCTATTATTTTTTTTTAATAACCTGCAAACACCTAAGGCATTTCTTATTGTTGCGCAAGCAGGTAGTTTTTTGTATTTTTTTTAAGATTCTTGGAAAAAATTATTTTCGCATCACGTCTGCATCAAAAACTTTTTATATTGTTGTGTAAATATTTTTTGAACTGAAAACTTCTTTAGCGGCGTTGTGCACTTTTTAGGATGGGTAAAAAATGATAAACTCGCGTCAGGACACGTGACCTGATCGAAAATTCGTAAGACGGAGCCGAGTTTCTTATATTTAAAAAAATATAACATTCGAAATTCAAACATTTATGAGCGGCCAGGAGCGCAGAACTTCCAGTGTACCCTATGTATACATTTAGATATGTTATTACCTACTTTTTATTTTTAACCTAATTATATATATATACAGATGTGTGTGAGTATGTATATGCAAATACATTGTGAAGTTATGTTTTCACTTTTCACGTGCAGTCCTACGACTGACTGTTTTTTTTAATAACCTTGTAGGACGAAGACTACTGGACGTACCCCCACCCCTACTGCGAGATGAAGAAGTATGACTACAACTTGTACCGCAAGTTGCAGTACACCGTCGGTGTGATGTTCAAGGGAGACCTCAACTACCGGAAGCTGCTCGCCGACAGGAAGGTCAACCCTTACTCTGGGTTGGAACCGAACCTACAAGGTATTATTATTTTATCTTACACCTATTAATCTATTGTGACCGGAAAATAAAGAGGGCGTTGGTGTCGCTTATATGACTTCCCCATACAATATTGACTATTTACAATCGAGATATTAGGTACTAGAGAAGCCACTCAGAACAAAATACATGTTCCGTTTTTATTTGAATTAAAACTAAATACCGCTGCAGCGCTAAAACAAGCAGCGCTCGATCGTTTTGAGTTGTAGTTTTCTCGCGAGCGTAAGGTCCTAAGCGCCGTGATTTTCGTGGCGTTTACGCGTGTTGCGCAACGAACTGCTACAAAGATTTGTTGTCACTGCGGTGCAGGGGCCGCAGTTCGCGTTACAAACTTTTTCTTCGCGGTGTCTACTCTATACGCTAGTAATAATAACTCAATGCTATTTACTAAAGTAATTATCTTTTATTAAAATTCAATAGATTTTCATTTAAATCTTATAATGGGCTATGTTAAATAGACCATTTAATCATATCATAGTAAGGACATAAACAAACATACATTAAAATACCATAATACCTCCGACTCAAAAATCCCTTCAACGATTAGAAAAGAGTTGATGATATTTGAATGTCTGAAAACATTTTCTTGAATTATAACTAAAGACACTGCCTTTTAAACGAAAAAAAATGTTTGTCTGTAAAGTCGGTTTACGGACGATAATTTTACGTGATAGGGTCATAAGAAAATAGTGGAAGAGAGATAGATGCGTCACAAGCCGAACGCTTAGGCCGATCGTGCCTCTCTATCGCTTGTTCCGCGCTCTCGCTTGCACGCTCGGCTCAGGCGGAACGTGACAATAAGTCATGCTTTTTCGTGCGTGGCAGCAGACGTTCATCGATTTATCAGACGTTATCACGTCAAAAACTAAATCAAAATCGGTACATCTTTTTAGGGCCTATGATGGCCACAGACAGGCATACATCGATCGCATCGAAGGTTAAAAAAGATTTCTTCAAATCCGACTTCTAATCTGACGTTTTCTCTCAATCAGTTCCTGACACAAAACGATATTTATTGTGTTCGCAGGCTTTATTCCAGCGCCTATAATAGCTTTACGGACTGTTAAATCTGAACTGGTCTGTGGTCTACCGAAGGGCAAGTACGATGTGTTGAACAAGCTGGACCCGCACTGGATGCAAAAAGGAGACTATGGGTTAGTACTGTTACGGAACCTTACATTGACCCGCGGGCGCCATCTATTGTCGAGTATAGGAAGTCATAGATTACCTAAATTGAAACGCACGCCACCTTAAACAAAACTAATAGTCTACTCTACTCTCTACTAAACTCCAGCGGGGCTTTGAGTTTTCGGGAAATGGCACGAACTCTCTATTAAAACGTCTATAAGGCATTTGTAAATATAATAAAATAAATTGAAAAATGCTAAAATAGTAACTATTATCACGTGACTGCAAACGCCAGCCAGATCCATTACGTCATTAACCGCTGAACAAGATGACAGGTGTCAGTTAGTATTATACTTTTAACTACATTTTTATTTCAATACTACTGTATGGATCATGGTCTTTATGGTCAGTTAATCGGATAGTGATGTAATCAAATGCGATTTTTTTATGGTATAGGGGGCAAACGAGCAGACGGGTCATCTGATGGTGACTACCGCCGCCCATCGGCACCTGCAACTCAAGAGTCGCAAGTGCGTTGCCGGCCTTTAAGGTAGGAGTAGGGGAAAGGTGATAGAGGGCAAGAGGGGGAAGGAGAGGGGTTAGGGGAATGGTTAGGGCCTTCAGTAACCTCTCGCACTCGGCGAAGAGCAATCCAAGCATAGCTTCACTGCCGGTTTTCTGTGAGGCCGTGGTATCACTCCCGCAGAGCCGGCCCATACGTACCGAAGTATGGCTCTCCCACGATTAATGAGAAATTAAAGTAACTTTTTGTTTATTCTTTCCAATTTAGTTTTTCGTCATTGGAATATCGGTTTTCTGTGTTAAATAAGGGTCTAGCTATAAACTAAAGGCAGTTCGGAAAATTCGTCAATCGCCAATGAGTATAATGAGTGCTTTAATTATACAATAACCGTGCACATCATTTTGGTGCCCGCTTTCAAAGTAAGAATAACGACATCCTGCGGTATTCATTCATCTCGGTTAGCCGGCATTGGAATCTTCTTAAAGCTTATATTACCCAACGCTTATATTGATGAAGGTGCATCTTCTGCACTTAGATCCATGGAAAAAGACATTTAAATTTCCACAAATCTTAGTTAGTTTTTGAAGTGAAAACTTCTTTAGACACGTTTGTGTACTTTTGCTATGGGGAAAAAGCACTGAACCCGTTGACCCTCACGCTAATAATACATATATAGATCCACTAGAGGGCGCTAATCTAAACATTGAGTTCTGTTAGCTCCTTATTAATTAACGTCACCAACCTGCTAATGTGACGTTTTAAGTTCGTCGTTTCGTTTAGGCTTTCACTTCTGTCGGCAGTCCCATGACTGCCTATTTTTTATGTTTAATTTACATTGCATCTCAGTAACTTTACGCATTTAAGGAAAGCTGTCGTGGTTGTTTTTAGGGTTCTGTCCGTCCGTCTGTGTGTCAGCGGGCTGTATCTCATCATCTGTAAGAGAGACAGTTGCTTTTTTAAATAGTACCTACATAGTATTAAATCTTGTATGATGGTGCGGAACCCTTAATGCGCGAGTCTGACTTGCACTTTGTCAGATTTTTTTTTTTTACAGTGAAGCAAAAATTGTTTTCGTGTACCAGTAGAACTTTTTGTCTCATTTTTAAGGTCCATGTTTAATGATGTACTGTTCATATTCCAGTGTTATCCAATACTGTGCTAAGGGAGAGCCGCTGAAGGTGTCGGACAGGCCGTGCCTCGACTACTGCGACACGTGCTTCGGAGTCATCTGTCCGGAACATGACACGGATATGTAGCTCTATGTATGTTTTTTATCATTGGTCTTTTTTTGAAGTGAAAACTTCTTTAGGCACGTTTGTGCACTTTTGCTATGGGGAAAAAGCACTGAACTCGTGACCGTCACGCTAATAATACATATATAGATCCACTAGAGGGCGCTAATCTAAACATTGAGTTTAGTCAGCTCCTTATTAATTAATGTCACCAACCTGCTAATGTGAGGTTTTTAGTTCTTCGTTTCGTTTAAGTTTTCACTTATGTCGGCAGTCGCATGACTGCCTATTTTTTTATTTTTTGGGGTTTTGATTCATTGAGGATATGTTAACCCCATCGTACCTTAACTCAAAGATAACACAAATAACATTAATCATTGGTTACTTATGAAAATAACCTTGCAAAGCTTGTCCAGACAAAGAACACATAAGCTAGGAAGGTGATTATTTGTTTTATAAAAAAACATTGGCGTTTATATGTGTTCAAATGGCAAGTCAAAAATAATGGCTTTATAAATAAACTAGCAGCGCCCCGCGGTATCACCCGCATAAGTCCCGGTCCCGTCGAAATGTCGAGATAAAAAGTAGCCTATGCGTTAATCCAGGTCTCCAGCTATCTACATACCAAGTTTCATCTCAATCGGTTCAGTAGTTTTGGCGTGAAAGAGTAACAAACATACATACATCCTCAGAAACTTTCACGTTTATAATATTAGTAGGATTATTCTTTGAATATAAGGAGAATATATTGTTAACCATAAAATTGCCCTTGCTCCTATTATATCTCATAATGACAGTTCGTTTGTCGTATTTGACCAAAGTAAAAGAATTTACCCCAGCCTTTTCGTAGGTGTTCGGTTGCTTACTTCCGTTGAAAAATTCAAATATTCATCTAGCATAAGTTTATTTAACTACCTACTTACATTTAAGAACTCTTTTTTTCTTTTCAGTAGCTGCACGAACTCGTTTTATGCTGTGAAGTCTACAAAAAATAACACGCTATATATATTTTTCGGCACAACCTTTTCAATTCACTTTACTAAAAAGAAATATTATTACAAACTGTTTTATATTTACAAATAAATTAGTTTTTTTGTTATTCTTGTTTTTATTATTGAAACCGTAGTATTGACTGCATTGGGTAACTGCCTCCTCAACATTATTTTTTATTGTAAGTATGTTTATCAGTAGTCTGGTTACCATAGTACGGGCTCAGCCTAGTTTGGGATCAGACGGCGGTGTCAAATTATTGAAGTAAAACTCGTTACCGTCACGCTAATAGTACATATATAGATCCACTAGAGGGCGGTAATCTAAACATTGAGTTTTGTCAGCTCCTTATTAATTAGGGTGAGTGTGTGTCTTTCTCTCTGTGTGTGGGTGTGTTTGAGTATTTGACTGGATTAAGCAGATTCTCAGCTACATCATGGCTAAGGGTAAGAAGTCAGTCAGTAACAACCTTCTTACAGTGGTGATTATTTTGGCAACAGTATTCAATACTTTGTTTAGGTGGTTATACAAGAAGAAAAAAAGAAGAAAGCAAAAAAATCTCCGACGGAATGTTGTCTTGCGAATCTATCTCATTTAGGGGTAGTCTAAACCTAGTGTTGGTTGAGTTCGGGTGTTATTGAAGAATATTCATAATCAGTTGTTAAAGTATGTTGTCTAAGAATAACCTGGAGAATGAACAGTTGTCGCACAGTTAAGACTTCGCAGTGGTTATATAGTTCCTTGGTAGGAAAGCGGAAAGGTTTAAAAGTGCAAACCTTTAGGACAGCTCTTTGTGGTCTATATAATTGTAATCAAATTACTCTCACATGCACATTTGGACATTCACGGTAACATATGAATTATCAAAAAACTTACTTTTGATCAAATTTACGAATATAAATAGTTAAATATTTAACTGTTAAAGAATATATTTGTTGTTTTCAAAGGTATATCACTTTTTTCTCTTGTTACTTGTAATTATACATAGTCATGTATAATTACAATCATTCCTTATACATAAAAATCACTCACTATTTTCTCACTTCAAAAATGTTTTCGGGGTACCAAGATTTATAATTTTTGAAGTGAAAACTTCTTTAGCAACGTTGTGAACTTTTACTATGGCGAAAAACACTGAACTCGTGACCGTCACGCTAATAATACATATATAGATCCACTAGAGGGCGCTAATCTAAACATTGAGTTCTGTCAGCTCCTTATTAATTCATCTTTAAAAATATAATTAGTTCAATAAAGTACTTATTGTGTGCGCAATTCATATGGTAAAATAAAGAAAAATATAATTATAATTAAGGTGAAAATTTATAACGCCTATAGTGCTCAATAGCGAAAACCTTTATTCAAAATTTCGTTGACGCGACACGTCGTTTTAAATTTTCACTTCTGTCGGCAGTCACATGACTGCCTACATTTTTTTTTATTATTTAACGCCAACGATTACCACCAGTTTACTAAAAAATAAGGCCAGTCCATCCTAAGGTTGCCTGGAAGAGATTGCTTAGAGCGATAAGGCCGCCCTTTATACACTATTGATGCGATACATCTCCTGTTTCATATTTTATGTAAAACACTGGCGTACAAATAAAGCGTTGTCTATTTTATAATATACTAGCAATTCCCGCGCGGCTTCGCTCACGTGTACTTATTTGTATATTTTGTGCGGCTCCCTAATTTTTTTTCCAAAATATAATTAGCCTAAGTTACTCCTTATAACACCAGCTATCTGCTTTACACCAGCGCTATATATCTCGAAAACCTGAAGACGCACAAATTATATTTTTGGCCCACATTTTTGCACAAATATAAGCTCTCTGTCCATGCACAATAATTAGTTTAAAATTTTCCTGCTGGAACAACGTTACTCCAGCAGGAATTGTTTTTTTCCGTTTTATTCTAAAACGACAACATGCACACTTTTTTTATGCGGCGCACATTTACAGCAGATTACGCAATAATTATACGTTCCACTCATATCACTCTAGGAACCACTTGCCTGCTGGGGGTAAGGTTCACTAATATTGCTGCTGATTACGCAAAACGGTCGATTATTTTCCGTCGTAATAATTAATTTGACTCAGTGTGCACTTTAACTTACAAACTGAAGTACCTATGCAAGAATCACTTTATATCATATTATTATACTGTGTTTACGTAACTAGTGAATAAAACATTGCAATATCTGTATTCATTAATTGTTGTTTAGACTCCAGGTACACTGGGTTAATTTAGTACTTTAAATGAAATATAATTGTAATGTGATTGATGGAATAGCAAAGGATCAAAGTATAAAAAATCGTCATAATACTTCGACAGTACGATTATTGTGGCCGTGAGCTTCATACAAGTAGTCTTCACCTTCGAGAATGTAGCAAGCACTGCCAGTAGTCGGAAATAAAAATCATTTTATCCAAAAAATATATAATTTATTGTCATATAATTACGGTTACAATAAAACTGTATATATTAGACACAACACAACATATCTAGCTCAATAGATAACGCTAATTTCATAAATCGTTTGTATGAATGCCATAATTTTTTAAGATAGATGGACAACCATATGTAATGGATGGGCAGTAAGCGATTAGCATAAATATGACTAGTAGAGGAAAGAAATTAAAAACAAACAACAAATAAACCATTGCATTAACTATTTAATTTATCAAGAGATTTGATTTTATTCAAAAGTCATGTTCAATTTAAACGCAACTGATAATTAAGGATAAACAAAAACAAATGTTGTTTTAAAAACCTTGTTATTTTCAAGTATAATCATACATTTGTACAGAAAGTATTGGCATACATATTTGTAGGTAAGATACATATTTAATTATATTTTTACCTCGCTTTTCAACTGACTGATTCTCTCTGACTCCTACCAGACAGCTCAAAAATAACTATCATTGGTTTAATTAAAAGAAATAATTTTGATTCATATTAATAATAATGATAAATTCGTGTTTCACATATTTTACTTTTATTGTTGTACTGGATAAGACATATTTTTTTCTGAATATGTACTTTATATCGCACGCCTAGATTTTAATAATAATAATATTATTTCATAAAGCAATTGTAGTACATAATAGGGTTAACACAGAAATCAGTATACAATATACAGTACATTATATAATAGTGCGTACAATAAGTGGTTGAAGCGCTGTCCTCCTAGCTAGGTTATGGAATAACCTGTATTAAAGAGTAACAGTCCACGAACCCTTTTGTGTATGTTTGTACGTATGAAGATACTTTCCCTTTCATCGTAAGTTTTATCTTGCAGGAATGTATTTAGCGCCTTTTTGCAGTTATAATATGTTAAGTTGATTCTATGAGATCTAAACGGGTACTCAAAAAAAAAACACCTTTTTCACAAAAAGCGAAAAACTAATTAGTGTGTGTTAATTTTTGAGTTTGCTTCCTCTTTCTGTGCGAATGTTATGCCGCTGAATTTTTTTTTGGTATTAGCCGTGAATAAAAAGGACATAGGGTTTAACTAACTCCTATCGACCGCACCTAGGTTGAGCTAGAGCTAGGTGTAACTACTTCGGTTTTTAGCCGTAACCGATATCAAATATTGAGTTCTTACTACATTACATCATTTTTATAATAAAATCAATGACAAAATATAAATGCACCTTTAAATAACATAATGCTAGTTGCAATAAACTTATTTATATTCAACTGTGTTACTTGATATAAGCAATTAATTGTTAGCTCATATTTACATTTTTAATATCCTTTGCGGTAATATCATTTCTATACACATACACATCTCATGTAGTTATTACTTTTTATAGTGTATTAAATAAATGAAAAGTTTAAAAGCACAAGCACATGGTATATTTGTAGGGTGAATATTCGTTCTTTTCAATTCTTAATTTTTCTGCGTCATTTTTCTCGTTCAGAAATATAATTCATCGTTGGTAATTGTCCTAAAGTACTATATTATTTAAATCAAGTACGTGTCATAATGATAAGGCTTTAAATATTTTCAGTTTATTTTAAGAGATCATTAAAATTTTTAAAGATTTTCGTGTTGCTAGCAATGATTCGGATGTAAAAAGAACGAAGAATCACCCTGTAATGAAATCAACAGAGATTAAACATAGTAATGTAATAAGTCTCTGCAGATTATGCAGCTGTATGTCTACCCACAGCAGACGCTTCTGCACATTTAAAATAAAATTTTGAACCGTTTATGAGCATGCCTTTTGTAGAGGCAAAACACGTGTCGAAGTAGCACTTCGAAATATTGCATTCTAAAGAAGAATTGTCCCTCTATCTTCATTGTTTAGATTTCTACAGGTTTGTTTAATAATGCGTTACTTACTACATATCTTAGTTATATTTAAACTTTAGCGACTTTGATACATATTAGATATGTAACTCGAGACTTAATCGCGATAATATTTCCGTGGCTGGCGTGAATATGTTGACATGTCTAAAATTGCAATTGGTCAGTTTTTTTTACGGTTATTTGTATATGTTAAGATTTCAAATAACGAGTATTATTTTGGTGACTGAGTGTAAGTTGATATAAGAAAATATCATATCATATAATGTTAATTCACAAAATCATGTGAATCGTTAATTTGACATGAGGTTTTGTCAAGTTAGACATGTTAAAATGCGAGATGTCAACATATTTACAAAGTCGATTGCTGAAAATGTATGTATATTTGGAACTGTAAATTTTTTTCATATAAATTCCTAATGCGTAGGAAGTATTACGACAATAAAAAAAAACATGCAAGTCGACATGTCAACGTGTTCACGCCAGCCACGGATTTAGAAGGTACAATACCTTTTTTGGTTACGAGAGCCTGCGGGAGTATAAGATAGAATACAAGTTTACAGTGTTTCCTATAATCTTTGAAAATAGACAAACATATTCATAAATAGGATTTAGCCTCCGAGAGAATGAGATAGAATACAAGTATCACTATTTCCTTTAATCATTGTCTTTGCGCCTGCATAGTACTAAGCCTTCAGAAAATGTGTCAATGTCAACGTGGTGTCATTTTTGTGCATTTGCGTATTAAAATTCGTTGGTTAATTATTTTACACACCTGTGTCAATTTGACCTATAACTTTTATATAAATTATCTAAACTTAAATTTATTAACATTAGTAAATTATTTATTTCTCATTCACTCGTAAGCTACTTTTCTGAAGTGTCATTTCTGCCGTGTGCGAATTGCATACACACACTTTTTTTTTTTGGGATCGGGGTGGAAAAGTCCCCCGGTCGAAGGAGTCTGTTGGACTCTTGCCGACTAAAACCACCCCGGTGTTCCGCTGCTTGCCCATGGTCGGTGGAGCGAGAATCGCCATTGCATTCTTCCGCAATTTATTTCTTAACCTAACACTTCTATTAGTTACTACTTATTGCTGTGTTGACTGTCTGTCTGTCAAGACCATTTTCTGAATAATCTTGAGGCACGATTGTATAGAAATTCGTTTCTTCCTCTTGAGGTACGGAAATATAACTTGAGTTGAGGTTAAGTTGACAATTTTAATCCTTTGTGTATAAGGAAGACTATAGTATAATTATCATATGATAACCTTTAAACGCCATGGTCACATTATGTGTGACAATACTAAGATGCATTTAGCACCAAAAAACATTAATTTTAGTTTGCTTTTGTTGTTCGTTGTTTTATTAATTTTTACATGTATATTATTTATTTTTTATATAAAAAATTATAATTCCTGCACTAGAGATGATTATAATAGTTGTGGAGGTCAAACTTATAACATTCTTGCGGGGGTGAAATAGCAAATTTTAATATTTAAAGTCAAGATAGTGTTTGTGGATTTGACAAAAAAATTGTTGTGGAAATCGAATCATCAACATATGTTGCGGCAAATACTATAACCATTGCGTTATCCGTGCTGCCATGTGACAATGGATGGACAATGTTCAACAGATTTAAATACTATAATATAATAACTCGTATGACAACGTTCGTTCGTTTAGTTCGTTTAAATATCAGTCTTACAATTATTTATAATAATATTTTTGTTTAATAGTAATAGTTCGCTATACAATTTGATTATACAACATAATTTCGTAGTTATCGCTCGTTTCAATACGATTTTTATACAGGGTGTTACAGAAAGGTGTGGTTATATTTTAGGGTCGTATAGCCGTAGCGCCGACAATGTTAGGTCAGCGACTGAGCGCGACTGAGCGCGACCCAGCCGCCGCCGCCGCCCGCGAGCTTCACCTGCACGAGGCGCACGAGCGCGCCCTGCGAGTCGTTGGCCACGATCTGTCGCCGGAACAGAACGTCACACACCTCACACACTTATTCATGACTAAATACGTATATATTATAGATAAATTACACCCAAACGCAGAACAAATGATCGTGCTCGTCGCACGATTATTCGTCCAGAGTGGGAATCGAACCCACGACCTCTGGCTCAGAAGTCAGGATCGTTACTTATGCGAACGCTCCACTAAAACGGAAACGTGTCGATAGTGTTTCAATCGTAGACATATAAGAATTAACCGCGCTAATAATAAGATTATCGTGTAGGTAGATGCGATAGCTCCATAAAATAAGAACGCGATTTTATGTGATACCTCTATTTTTGTATAGGACGTAACATGTGACGTATGTTCGTTAACGCACAAAAGAGACAGAAGGACCACATATGAGAACGTTCTCTTTTTGAAGTAAAACTTCTTTACACACGCTTGACTTGGGGAGTAAGCTAGTGAATGCATTACGAAAAGTGTAATCGGGCGAGGCAAACGGAAACAGCTGGTGAATGCGTTACGAAAAGTGTAATCGAGCGAGGCAAACGGAAAGAGCTGGTGAATGCGTTACGAAAAGTGTAATCGGGCGAGGCAAACGGAAAGAGCTGGTGAATGCGTTACGAAAAGTGTAAACGGGCGAGGCAAACGGAAAGAGCTGGTGAATGCGTTACGAAAAGTGTAATCGGGCGAGGCAAACGGAAAGAGATGGTGAATGCGTTACGAAAAGTGTAATCGGGTGAGGCAAACAGAAAGAGCTGGTGAATGCGTTACGAAAAGTGTAATCGGGCGAGGCAAACGGAAAGAGCTGGTGAATGCGTTACGAAAAGTGTAAACGGGCGAGGCAAACGGAAAGAGCTGGTGAATGCGTTACGAAAAGTGTAATCGGGCGAGGCAAACGGAAAGAGATGGTGAATGCGTTACGAAAAGTGTAATCGGGTGAGGCAAACAGAAAGAGCTGGTGAATGCGTTACGAAAAGTGTAATCGGGCGAGGCAAACGGAAAGAGCTGGTGAATGCGTTACGAAAAGTGTAATCGGGCGAAGCGAACGGAAGTTGAGAGGGAGATATAAATTAGTGAAGATAGAAAGAGAGAGTTACGATTCGTATATTATTGTAGGGGCAAGAGAGATGCGAGCACACATTTTCTTTCTCTCTTTCTCTCATAGCCAGTTACATTTCGTATGAAATTTTACTTCAATCGTGTGGTCTAAAGCACACTCATTTTTTTATTCATCTATCACATATCATACCCCCTTCCGCGAGTCTATTCTTATATATCGTGACCATGATTACCAAATTAGTCGCATAGAAAAGAAGCTATTAGATTCACTTACCACGGCTTGATCAGACAACTGTTCAGCGCTGACAGCTTCCAAAATTGCATTGTGAGTTCTTTCGCCGAGATTATCTGGGAATGTAAACATACAAACATAAGATTCCTCTATTTCTCTTTTATTAGCTTCACTTATAACTAAGTATGAGAATAAATCTTGGAAGGTAATTTTAACCTACTTCTAATTGTTGTATCTAAGTCAAACTATTTTTTTTTATGGTATAAGGAGCAAACGAGCAGACGGGTCACTTGATGATGAATGACTACCGCCGCCCATGGCGCAAATCAAGATTTACAAGTGCGTTGCCGGCCTTTAAGGTGGGAGTATGGGAAGAGTGGAAGAGGGGGAGGGGAGGTTGGAGGGAAGGGTTAGGGCGGCCAGTAACCTCACTCATGCGGCGAAAAGCAATGCAAGCATTGCAAGTATATAGCTCGGATGACAAAACTATAATTTGGCAACCTGGAGCTGATCTGATGATGGAGCCAGGAGGTGGATAGTGGAACTCTTCAGCGGCTACTAGTAAACCCCTCAAGTTTGTGCTCAAATGATACGTATTGACGAATCCAACAGATTAGGCTTGTTAATGATGGTTTGCTGATTGAGTCAGAAGATAAAACTACTATACTATAATTTTCATAAGCTTTGCTGGCGTTACAACTCTTACTTTGGCTGTACAATATAATAACAATAACTTTACACATCTCACACACGGCAGTCTGATTAGAAACTTGGCAGAGTCTGTACTATGGTAACCAGACTGCTGATAAACATACTTATATATTACTAAATACATACATATTTTAGATAAATTACACCCAGACACAGAACAAATGATCATGCTCAACAAGCAATAATTTGTTCTTGGTGGGAATCGAACCCACGACCTCTGGTTCAGCAGTCAAGGTCACTAACCACTAGACCAACAGGTCAGTTAAAAATATGAAAGAAAAGGAAAAAGAATATCCGTTAGATGTACTATCAAGCCTAAATATTGTTTAAAACCGTTTCCGCAGTTTCACCCGCGTTTATGGTTATTGCTCTACTCCTAATTGTTGTAGCGTGATGTTACATAGCCTATACCCTTTCTCAATGAATACTCTATCCAATACAAAAAGAATTATTCAAATCTGATTGTTATTTCTAGAGATTAGCGCGTTTAAACAAACAAACAAAACTCTACAGTTTTATTACATTAGTACAGATAGAAATCAATGCTACGTTGCTGTTCTATACTCATGGTTTTAAAAAAAGTGTGTGTGTGTACTTATGTACGCACGTAAAAAGTTATACTTTTATCTAGTTAAATAAAGTTTATTTAAATATCATAATAAATAATACTTACCGTCAACCAACCTCAAATTCTACAAACGTACTCAAAGTAATATGTAAAAACCATTTTTATCACTATCGTGAATTTAGTAACTTTTTTTTGAAAAACTAAAATGTTGACTAGCTAACTTCAGGGTGTCAGTTTTTTGTGACGGTGTGCGCGCGCATCGTTAAAAATTTACTCTCATTATTTTTCCCTAACGCGCCAAAAGAAGTATAAATAGTTCAAAAACTTACGTATAGTGAGCAGTGTGGGATCTTCATTCTCTTGAAGTAGACTCAATGTCGTTTTTTCAGCTAAAAATAATGTTTTTAAACTTTGAAAATGGCAGGCGTTATATTTACTGTTACAGCGAAAATCTTAGTATATCCTTTTGTCTTTTATGTTATATTTTAAGATTCTGTAAACCGCATCTTTGTTTAGAATATAAATATATATGAATGTATTGAATTGCATCTAAAATACATAAAAATTGTTTAATAATTATTTTTACCCGTTGAACGTCATTTTCACATATAATGTGACAAACGAAAATTTATGTTTTTTTTTTTCACGAAAGTAATGTTTTCGATGCCTCATTTTTAGTTATATTATTTTTATTTCGTGTTATGGTGCATCATATTTTGATCCCATATACAAAATTGCTTGCTCCCGGGAATTAACGGGTATTTTTCCATTTTTATCTAGTGCCGTACCTGTACTGACAACAATTCCCGGGGCTTTCGGGCCTTCATAATTTCATCACTATAAATATCAAAAATTCGCACCATTTGGCTTTCGTGCGAACCGAGATCATGGCAGCACAGCCGATACGAAGTAATAAGAACTTGGATAATTGCGCCATTTGGCTGTACTCACGAGTCTCACACCATCATCCATAAACCAAAATATCCATCATCACCTCTATCATTAAGTATCTATCAATATGTTAAGCTGATTTTTTACTCTGCGAGACTGTCAGAAAAGTACTCATTGACTTCATCCGGCACTGTTTAAGGAACTTCATGAAGTATAGCAGCGTCCCGCGGTTTCAGCCGCGTATTTACCGATCTCATGGGAATATCGGGATAAAAAGAGGCCTATGTATTAATCCAGGTCTCCAGCTATCTACATACCAAGTTTCATCGCAATCGGTTCAGTGGTTTTTAGGTCAAAGAGTAACAAACATCCATCCATCCATCCAAACTTTCACATTTATAATATTAGTGGGATTGGATACCATGTAAAATCACACTTGAGTCACTGTGTCAACGAGATGCAACTCTTTTAACTGCAGATATTGCAGTGAAACTCTTAAAACTTTAGAGAACTTAAACTCCAACTTAAGTAGAGATGTTTGTAACTTTGAAGAGCAGATATAAAACAAGTTGTCTTCTTGAATCTTCAATTATGCAGTATTTAGCAAATGCAGATACTTTTTAGGGTTCCGTATCCAAAGGGTAAAAACAGAACCCTATTACTAAGACTCTGCTGTCCGTCCGTCTGTCTGTCCGTCTGTCACCAGGCTGTATCTCAGGATCCGTGATAGGTAGACAGTTGAAATTTTCACAGAATGTGTATATCTGTTGCCGCCATAACAACATATAATAAAAATAAATTAAAAATTAAAGTGGGCCCCCTACTAGAGACGTATTTTTTTAGCTTATAGTATTAAATCTTGTATGACGGTGCGGAACCCTTCATGCGCGAGTCCGACTCGCACTTGACCGGTTTTTTTTTGTATGAACAATGAAGGTTTTGGCTCTTTTAAGACATCAAGTAGTTGCACATGTACTTACGATCTTGTAATATTAGTTTCTTATCTTCCGATATTATATTGCATATTAGTTTTGTGTCTTCTAATTCTTCTGATTTGACTGAAAAAGAAACATATATATTTTTTTAAATAGTGATGTCACACAGTATCCAATATTGAAATGATGAAAAACATGGCTAGAGTCCTGAACATTTATGTACAGTATCCAATATCGGATCATAAATAGCCGAACTGAGGGGCAGGTCTCTTTTTTTCGTCGAACAGCGAGCGGAACGACCTGATCAGTATCATATTCTTAATAAAAAAATTTAAGTAATATTTTTGTGAAAAGGTTGTTTTTTTTTTTAGGTCTTTATACATCCATATACATGTTAACGATGGCAATTTACCCCCCGGGAAATGGATGATGGGCAGAATACCAGATCTACATCCGGTTCGAAGGACCAATTGCGATGTGGACAACAAATAAAAGATTGTAATATAGCATAAAAATTATAATAGTAAGTGCCACAATGACCGCGGGGCACGTCTGGTGGAGCCAATGTCTTTACCCAATTCGGTTAGATCGCGAACTGATCGTTATGACGCGTGCAAACCACACTGTATATTTGCTGAGGCAGCTGCTTGTACGGGCGTTGCACCCTACAAACAGCATATCAAAAATCTAACTGGTGAGGTAAGTAGGGCGACTTTGAGTCCTGTCCAAACTCTTAAACATCCACATGGGATTTTGTATAATTGCTTTTTCCCGAATTGAAGCCTGAGGAACAACCTTCACCCCATAGAGGGATAAGTTCCTGATAAATTGTTCATCACAATCACAATTCATGACAATTTATTCCAATATTTATTTTAAAAAATATGGTTCAGTCACATTTTAAAGGACACTCTCTTCACAAACTGTACAGTGTAACTATATAATATAATTGTGATGTTTGTAATAAATAACACATTATTTTTCAATAAGTCATATAATACTTTGTTATAATACTCACCAAAACTCACAGATTTGACACTATTATCTAATTCGTTTGCTTCAAAAATCTGAAAATAAAATAAAAGTGCTGCTCATAACCAACATACATTGAATTCTAACTACATTTATGTATGAAAGAACGCATCATGCGACAGATAGATCTTAAAATATTTTTGAGACAAATGTCTTATTTAATGAACTCGAGCCACTATCAAACCTTGCAGTTTTTTCTTTTCTTAAATCTCTTCACCATCTTTTCAAGTTCTCAGTGAACAAAATAATAAAATTAATATTAAAAATTTTCTGACCAGGTACAAGAATTTTGTTAGTTTACATTTCAGAATCTTAATAAGTTAAGAATGTCTCAAGTTCCTGCCTTCTGTTATTATTATCGCGACATTATTTTATTTAACTTTTAAAAAATTATTAAATTGTGCGATTCAGCCGATATAAAAAAACACACATACCTAATGTGTGTTTTTTTTATATCGGCGAAATAAAAATCTCAAATTATTATGAGATTCCAATAATGCAATTTGTAAAATTTTGTAATTATAATTGTCTGATAATTTTATAAGTGTCTGATAATTTTATAAGTGTCTGATAATTTTATAAGTGTCTGTACTTTTTCTACTGCATGTTGTGGTTCTTATTTAATTGAGAACACATGACACATAATTTGAATGATCAAGATGAACAGATTCAATCATATATTTCTCCTTTTCCTTCTTAATCCTTAATAAATAAATGAAAATCGAGATCAATTAAACCATTTTGAGCATTGTCTCTTTCTACTGCATTGGTAGTAATTTATAACAATAATAACTTGACACACCTCACACACGGCCGTCTGATCCCAAACTAAGCAGAGCCTGTACTATGGCAACCAGACTGCTGATAAACATACTTAAATATTACTAAATACATAGGTAGATATAATAGATAAATTACACCCAGACATAGAACAAATGATCATGCTCATTATACAAGAATTTGTCCTACATAGGATTTGAACCCACGACCTCTGGCTCAGCAGTCAGGATCACTATCTAATAGACCAGCAGGGCTGTCATAAATGTCCTACCATAATAAATATGTCTTACCGTTTCAAATTTAGCACCAGACTGCAACTCAGATGTCTCACTGGACACGGAAGCACTAGGGGTCTAAGGGAAATAATATATAGGATTAGCTATCGAAACTTGTAGAGTAATATCTACATTTTACACATCTGTCATTCTGTCATTTCCCTATTATCTTTACTTATACCTTGTAATAAATAACTATAACTTAAAAATTTAATAAACCCCTGGCACAAAACAATAAAAATAGTATGAACGGCCATCTTGGATTTGAAATTTATTATAGTGTATAGTATTCTACTAGTCAAGCCCTTTCATATATTGAGGGAGATACCCATATTGAGGGAGTTTTGAAAAAATATGTAATCCGCCATTTTGCCGATCGATTTTCATCAAACATAGCTAAGAAAACACTCGACTAAGTCACCTTTCAAACAAAAAAAAACAAAATCAATTCATTCACACACACACACACACGCACACACGCACACACACACACACACACACACACACACACACACACACACACACACACACACACACACACACACACACACACACACACACACACACAATGTTATAACACCCCGTCGTTTTTGCGTCGGGGGTTAAAAATAGTAGTAAAATAAATGACGAACTTAGTACAGTCTTGAATAAACCAACAAATTGGTTAATGCCGCGTTCCTATAATCAAAACTCGATTCGTGATTATAGGAACGCGGCATAAATGAACACAATCTAGAAGTCAATGTCTCAAAAACAAAAATAATAACTTGTCACTAACATCAAAAACAATCTCTTAAAATTGAATTCATTTTAAATAATAAAAGAGAACCAGTTAATAAATCTAAATTATTAGGATTAGACATCCATTCAAATATAAATTGAAATATTTCATATTAAAAAAACTAATTCGGAGCTTTTAAGTAAGTTGCGAAGTTAAGAAAAGTACTTATGTAGAAACTGCTCTTGTCACCTACATAGTAGGTGACAAGAGCAGTTTAGCTTGTCAGCTCCTATGGGGCAACAGGACTGGTGCACCCTCGCTCTTTACACTTCAGAAAAACTTTTCACGAATTATAGCGAACATAGAAATAATTGAAAGTTGTCCAAAAAATAGTAAAAAAACAAAAATGCTTATCATCATCACTACATATTATAAAACAAAGTCGCCCGCCACGTCTGTCTGTCTGTTCGCGATAAACTGAAAAACTACCGAACGGATTTTCATGCTGTTTTCACTAATAGACAGAGTGATTTATGAGGAAGGTTTTGGTGTATAATTTGTACCCGTGCGAAGCCGGGGCGTGTTGCTAGTTTCTAAATAAATTAAAAACACTTAATAGAGAAATGGACGTCCAACGGTGGACATCCTGTGGCTGAAATGATGATGAATAGAGGAATGCTACTATATCATAAGCGAATATTGGAATGAACCTAAATTAAAGTCTATAGAAACATAAGTACTCAATATCTACCTATTGTTTTATTTACAATTCATATCAATACAAATAAATAAAAATGGAGTGTCTGTTTGTACAGTTTTTTGCACGATACCTGTGCCTAAAAATCAGTTTTTAAAGAATTAGGGTTCCGCGCAAAATATATAAATAAACGCGAGCGAAGCCGGGTAGGGAACTGCTAGTTTAGCTGCACTGTTAAAAATAAAAGGATTATCGTCCTCTTGCTGCTTGCTGTACCCGATGAGATTCACAATGATAAATGAAAGAAATAGTCAATGTTAACAGATATAGGATTACTTTGAATCACAGCCAGAGAGCGGCAGTGCGCAGGAGTTGCCGAGGAGCCTCTCCCGCCAACTCCTGCGCTACTTCACTTAATTAATAACGACTAACACTGCGGATTCAAATGTATACTTACATTTTCTGTAACTTTGATAACTCTCGGTTGGTTAACTACTATTGATTCTGCTAAATGACCCTGGAAAGAGATGGAAAAAATAATTTTATTATATAATTCGTTGTGGTAAATACCACATACGACCAAAAACTGCAATGTAATCAATCAAACATTTAAACATTTTATGCAATCAGCTGGTCTCGACGGCGGCGAACGTTGAAGGTCATTCACCGTACCGCACAAACATAATACCTACGTTTGTTAAGCTTACATTGCGTAGCATCAAATGAAACTAATGACTATAAATGCTTAATCTTGCATTTTTATGATAAACTGACTTTTGTATTAGGATAAGTATCCACAGAAAGACGTTTTTGTAAGTTTTTTGCGTAGCTCAAACTTACACGGTGTATATCATATTACACAGCACTGTCTAGACTCTAGACCTTAAGTAGACAGTATAATATGTATCGTGTAAGTTAGGTTAAAACTTCCGAAAAGTCTTTCTGTGGATACTTATTATCATCATCATAAAATTGCGAGATTAAGAATTTACAGTCATTAGTTTGAATTTACGCTACGCAATGTAAACGTAACCAACGTAGGTATTATTTTTGTGCGGTACGGTGCAATGACGTTCGGGGACGTCAAATACAACTGATTGCATAAAATGTTTGATACCACACATGGCCAAAAACTGCAGTGTAATCAACATTGCAGTTTTTGGCATCAACATTGCACGAAGCGGTGAGTGTTCTATACTGACGGGAGTGATGGGCAGTGGGTACTAACGCTAGTGTTCATATGCGCATAGAGCAGTTGCTTGCGCATGTACCCGGCGCCGCACGACACGCACTCGTAGGGCTTCTTGTCGCTGTGCACGAAGCGGTGAGTGTTCTATACTGACGGGAGTGATGGGCAGTGGGTACTAACGCTAGTGTTCATATGCGCATAGAGCAGTTGCTTGCGCATGTACCCGGCGCCGCACGACACGCACTCGTAGGGCTTCTTGTCGCTGTGCACGAAGCGGTGAGTGTTCTATACTGACGGGAGTTATGGGCAGTGGGTACTAACGCTAGTGTTCATATGCGCATAGAGCAGTTGCTTGCGCATGTACCCGGCGCCGCACGACACGCACTCGTAGGGCTTCTTGTCGCTGTGCACGAAGCGATGAGTGTTACGATTGTCCGGCGAGTTGAACGCTTTGCCGCAAATCTGCAAACACAAAGAAAATATATTATTCCAATTATATTCAACTATAAAAACACGAACGTTCCGTACAATCTTGTTCGAAAATTTCTCGGAGACTTTGTGTTTATTTGATGTTAGTTTCGACTTGATTCGCGGGGTCAAAAAGGGTCTTGAGTCTCGACATAGACAGGCGGACAACAAAGTGTTTCTATAAGGACTTTTTTTTCCTTTTGAGGTATAAAACCTTGAAAAAAAATGGAAATTAAGAAATATTGAAAAGTGGCACCAAAACATCGTATTCTGGAGAAAATAGAAAACGAAAATGAGGCAGACAGCTTCGAAAGTAAGAAGACGAAATAAAAACCAATACATGAAAAACGTCAACTAGGAAAGAGAGTCTAAACAGAGTCTAAGGAAGGAGTCATATATCAAAGTTAGGTAAACAGAGCAAGTTTGATCTCATCTACTCACTAACCATCAATATGATATTTACATTATTTAAACATACTGTATAAAACGGTAGACGACATTGGTAAATGGCTAAAGCTGAGCTGCAATCAAGTAGATGCGGCTTCGAACCGCATTACAGGACACTCATACTACTCATACGAATACTCCTTATACACAAACAATTACCTGAACGAATGCATATGTGACCCAAATGAGAATCCTTTATTAGTATATTTTAGTAGAATTAAAAAAAAGAAATAAAGAAGAACGCCGATGCCGAAGATGCAGTAGGCATGGAGACATGCACTCTCTTTAAAAAAAAATAGGAAGTCATGTGACTGCCGACAGAAGTGCAAACTTAAACGATCCGACGAACTTAAAATGTCACATTACTCTCCTACTCACTCACTCACTCACTCGCTCAATCGTCGACTCTGCCCCCTCTACCCACTCTGATCACTCTCCCTCCCCCTCTCCCACTATCCCACTCTCCCTTCCTAGATTCCCTCCCTACCTCCATCTCTCTCTCACTCCCTCCTTCCCTAGATTCCCTCCCTCTCTCCCTCCTTCATGTCTCTCTGACGCTGTACATGTAAATATAAGAAACTCACCTTCGTCTTAAGAATTTTCGATCTCGTCATAAATTTTTTTTTTAATATATTACATTCGGGCACATTTTCCATAGATTTTCAGTCAGTTTTTCCTTGGACACATTTTCCATACATTTTCGATCAGGGTGCACGTGACCCTGAATTCTGACGAAAGTTTAACATTTTTTACCCATCTCAAAAAGTGCCCAACGCCGCTAAAGAAGTTTTCACTTCAAAAATAGGCAGTCATGTGACTGCCGACAGAAGTGAAAACTTAAAACGACGTGTCGCGTCGACGAAATTTTGAATAAAGTTTTTCGTTATTGAACACTATAAGCGTTATACATGTTCACGTTTATAAAAACTATAATTATATTCTTTATTGAACTAATTATATTTTTAAAAATTAATTAATAAGGAGTTGACAGTACTCAATGTTTAGATTAGCGCCCTCTAGTGGATCTATATATATATATTATTAGCGTGACGGTCACGAGTTCAGTGCTTTTTCCTCATAGCAAAAGTGCAAAACGTGCCTAAAGAAGTTTTCACTTCAAAACTTTGGTTCAGTTTCAAATTGGCTGTAATCTGGAAAGGAATGTCGTTTAAACCGGGTGTCTCAAACACACCTCACGCGTTTTTTTAATATTAATTAGGATTACTAGGTAATGTATATTTACCTCGCACACATAGGGCCTGTCCCCACTGTGGATGCGGATGTGCTTCTTGTAATGTTCGGGGTACACGAAGGACGCTCCGCACACCTTACACTTGAGTGGGCGCTCGCCCGTGTGAGACGCCTTTATGTGGTACTCTAACAATCTGGATACAATAAACACATATTCATTCATATACTTCAATAAACATATTTCCCTGTGTCTTATACAAGGTGATACAGAAGGTTATGTCATGCTTTAGAAATTTTGTGTACAGCCGACAAAAGTTTAATTAGTCAGATGTTTTAGAATGAGAGAGAGAAAGAGAGCCTCCAGTAAATTGTAAACTCCAGTCGTGCGTCGGAGCTGACACACCTTTTTTTGTAGACATTTTCGAACAAATCTAGATATTAAATAAGTACCTATCCATAACAGCTCTCTCTCTCAGAAAATATTAGCTTTGTGTACTTCCATACAGCAAAGAAAAAATCTTGAACTCCATCTAGCGAACACAAGCTGAACTACGTAGTAACTATACTGAATCGCGCTATAAAAGTTTTCGCACCGATAAGTAAATGTAGAAGGTATTTTTGAATTGTCAGGAGTAGGTCAGTCAGACTAAGTCAGTCGTGAAGCTAGTTTCCTGTTCCAATACGTAGATTCTATGGAGAAGAACAAATAAGAAACTCCAAGGAGACTCTCTTTCAACATGTCTTTTACAATTTTCTGGTTACATTGCTTATGAGCGTAAATGAAATGTGAGGACAATGTAACATATTATTCTATAATACTTTAAAAAAAACCGACTTCAACAAAAAACTATTCCATAAAAGACTTATATATGGTTTTCTCATGGATGCCATTGTCAGAACTGGACCAAATTGGGACCACGCGGGTAGTACCAGCTTTAAAAAAAAAAGAATCATCAAAATCAGTTCACCCAGTCGAAAGTTCTGAGGTAACAAAAAAAAAGTCGAATTGAGAACCACCTCCTTTTTTGAAGTCGGTTAAAAATTTAAATAGACGCACAAATGACTACTATATTAATTAAGTAATAGCATTAAACGTTGAGCCACAACTTGCGAGGTATGATCACCTATCCTGGTTGGAGAGGGACATGACATAATAATATGTTTCCGGTGCAATTTAACAGATTAAAAAGTAAAAAAGAGTTCACCATCACACAATCGCTACCAAGCCCAATCTGTCGCACTCGGCGGAACAAATCGTATGAGCGCAAACCACTGAAGAGTTCCACCATCCACCTCCTGGCTCCGTCATCAAGTGGCGAGTAGGCGAGTAACCTTTATGCGTTAGGACGAAGCACAAGATCATACGATCTACGTCACATATGGCGTGATGTTCTCCACGTGTAAAGGATTAGTGCAGTAAGCCCCGCCTACCGCAGTATGGCCGCGTACTCCCTATTGCACTACCAGCGCGGGCGCATCTATTTTTCTATGGCTACGCCCACATTCAGAAAGTGCCAGGACGGAACCTTTTCTAAATTTATGTCAAGCGTGAACCTTTATTAGTATTAATTATTTTTGTGTATAAATACTGTGTCGCATTGTATGTGAATTCATTCCGCATTTTGTTATCGTCTTGGTACAAAATAAAGAATTGTTTACTTTGTTGCTCAAAGCCTTTAATTGCTGATAGTCGAGCAAGTATTCGTTGCTGCACTCCGTTTCGCTTATATTATTATAATATTATATTTATTATAAGCAAGCGGTTTAGGATAACCAACCTAATCACTTCAATCAGATTAGCTCTACGATGCCAAATTATAGGTTTGTTATCCAAACTACACATATGTGTGCGGAAGTAGGTTAAAATTGACTTCGAATATTTGTTAACATTGTTAATTAGTTACAAGTGAAGCTTATAAAAGCGTGTTAATAACACAAAAACCACTCAATTATAATTGCGTGCTCAAAATATGTTTAACGACGAATTGAATTGATATTTATAGTTTCTACATTCCACATGCTTCATGAAGTTTGTTCATACCTTCTGCGTTTAAATCTCTTAGGACACATGGTGCATTGGTGTCTCTTGTCGTCTAGGTGTGTGGCGCGTCGGTGCGAGTGCAGGTTCGAGCGCTGGGTGAAACGAGCGCCGCAGATGTCGCACGGGAAAGGACGTTCACCTGGAATTGGTTGTATAACTTTATATTAACCATGCTAGAGTGAGAGGACAGAGGACAAAGGCACCCATATTTCGTCTTAAAACTTATAATTTCAAGATTTTATGTT
This sequence comes from Euplagia quadripunctaria, assembly GCA_963859945.1. Taxonomy (NCBI): domain Eukaryota; kingdom Metazoa; phylum Arthropoda; class Insecta; order Lepidoptera; family Erebidae; genus Euplagia; species Euplagia quadripunctaria. The sequence continues at coordinate 2,381,183 of OY982585.1, forward strand.
AACATAAATCGAAATATACATACATTTACAAAAAATAAGCATTAGAACTCTAAATCTAAGTGTTTATTAATAAATAATATTGCAGTATATGAGAATCCGAATCCAGAAGACTCGAGTTGATATCCTACACCGCATCACCATCCGTGAAGTCTGTACGTACATCTTCGTGGACTTTAAATAATTTGTTGTTGTTGAACAAGCAGCGATTATTATCTCCAGGTATGTGGCAAATGCAGAAGCATTCCGTATGACGTCACTCTCATAGTCCAATAGGACGACAAACTGAAGAGGGAATTTTTTTAGGCACGCGTGTAAGATCATCAACCTTCTGACTCTGAGCTGACACCGAGTTTCATAAAAAAAAAACTTTTGTAAGTGCCGGTAATTCAATCCGAGACCCAGTTCTTTACATCGTTACACCAGCTAAGTAACCTATAATATAATATACAGCGTGTAAGTTTCGCGAAAAACTTACAAAAACGTCTTTCTGTGGATATTTATCACAATGCAAAGGTCAGTTGATCAAAAAAATTTGAGATTAAGGATTTACATACTTATTAGTTTGATTTTGCGCTACGCAATGTAAACGTAACAAACGTGTGGTAAAATTTTTGTGTGGTATAAGTAGACCCCGAAACAACTAAAATTTGACCACAGCTTTTTGTAGCACACTGTATAAAGTATTCCAATATAAATGTATGTGCAAGTACCAGTGTGTGTCCGCATGTGGTCTCTAAGCTCGGCTCTCCTGGCGAAGGCCTTGGAGCAGACGCTGCACACGAACGACTTGTTCCCCGAGTGGACCACGCCGTGCACCTCCAGGTTGTGTTGGGTGCTGAAGGCCTTATCTGGGGACAAACGGTATTTATATGTAAAAATACTTTGGATTGGTTAAGAGTTTCGACTGCAACATATAGATATTAAGTACATAATATATTTTAATAACCTATATTTATTAATTATACTAGGGTGGTGTAGTGTATCAATATAGCACGCCTGCACAGGAACAGTAAACTGGCTCGACAACTCACTAATACGTCTGCTCTCGCCCGCTCTCTGACTCACGCGGTACTGACTGACGTGCGTCCTCTACAGTAAGCACGAGACAATTTATATAACTAAAATTTAGTCGCGCCAACTGTCAGACGACTGACAGTTTTGTCAAAATCGCTAAGGTTACAATAGAAAAGTTAATTTGATCGTTAAGTTTCTAATATTCCACAAAACTTTCTTAATTTTATCTTTCATAAGAACCTTCTGACAATAACAAACACAAAAAAAAAGAATTAGTGAAATCGGTCCAGCCGTTCACGCGTGATGCCGTGACCAAGAGAAATAGGGATTCATTTTTATATATATATAGATATGTATTTAGTAATATTTAAGTACGTTTATCAGAAGCCTGGTTACCTAGTACAGGCTCCTCAATAGGCGTTCCAGAATGCCGATAAACATAGTTAGATACATTTTAAACACGTAAATTAATTACTTAATTTGTGGAAATACACACCGCGCGTAGATAATATTATTGTTATGCAATGCTATGTTGCAGTCATGTTTGAATAAAAAAAGTGTTAAAGAGCACATTTCTTTTATTTTCTTAATGTAGAAATATTCTTAATTTTTTTTTTTAAGGCATAGGGGGCAAAGAGCAGACGTGTCACCTGATGGTAAATGACTACCGCCGCCCATGGGCACCTGCAACTCAAGAGTCACAAGTGCGTTGCCGCCCTTTAAGGTGGGAGTAGGGGAAGAGGGCGGAAGAGCGGGAAGACGGGAGAGGGGGATCAGAAGGGAGGAGAGGGTTGAGAGGGGAAGGACGGGAATAGGGGAGAGGGAAGGGTTAGGGCGTCCGGTAACCTCACTCACGCGGTGAAAAGCAATGCAAGCATTGTTTCACTGCCGGTTTCGAAATAGTCCGAGTATGTACTTTTCGTAAAAACACTGACTTAAATCACACGGTGTATAACAGTAACACATTCGACACTGAACTGTGATAACAATTGACTAATTCGTGTCTCAGTACCTTGCAGAGAACAGACGTGTTATCGGTTAAATTCTTAACGCTCTGTATTGCAGTAACGGATAATATTCTTTATTCCATAAGTGATAAGTGCATAACTCGTGTGTCTCAGATACTCGTGCGCGTATAAGTCATCTCGCTCCAACACCGTAGCGATCTTTTTCTCGCATCGCTGCTCCTGTCCGCGAACTGTCATCGCTGTATACGGGCTAACAATTAGGTATCTACAATATAATTATAATGGCAACTGCTGGATCTTCATGTCCCGATATACCCACTGCGGATGATTCAACAAACATCAACAATCCTCGCCGGCTTAAAAGAAAAGGAAGAGATGATGACCTTGCAACGATGTTTGAGAAGTTTTCGATGGATATTACGTCACAACTAGCTCTTTTCAACTCAGATCTATGCAGTAAAATCACCAACATCCAGCAAGATATTAATACAGTAATAAAAAAGGATCTCGAGCATATAAAATCAGATATCCAGACTATTAACACGAAACAATCAGAATTCTACGCCGATATATGTGATTTGAAGGATACCTTAAGCTTCCTCGACAAAGAACATAAAGATCTCCAACACAGAGTTCTGCAGGAATGCTACTTACTAAAACAAGAAAATGCTAAACTTGCATCCGAATTAAACCTAATTCAACAGTGCGAACGCTCTGATAATCTGGAGATATCGGGTATACCTGAGAAATCGAACGAGAATTTAGTTGCAATAATTACATCCATTGCTCAATATGCGGGTACACAACTATCAACAGCTGACATAGTATATGCAACAAGAATCCAACCACGCACAAAAATACCCGGCCGGCCAAAAATGATTGTGGTGAAACTAAGATCTAAACATCAACGAGACACTATATTGTCAGGAATACGCTCCAAAAAAGGAATCACCACCGCGAGTGTCGGGATATCGAGTGATGCAACGAAAATATTTATCAACGAACACTTGACACAAACAAACAAGATGTTATACAAAAATACTCGTGAGAAATCGAAAGCAAAAAACTATCAATTTACATGGATTCGCGATGGAAAAATTTTCGTGAGAAAAGATGTCTTATCACCCAAAATCATAGTAAGGGATTCAGACGATTTGAAAAAAATTATCTGAACTCCACTACTATTTCCATATATTTAATTATTTGTAACAGTTTTTTTAAGTTTGCAGAACTATTTCTACTATTACTAAAATATTTCGGTAAACAAGTACATTCCGGTAAGCGGCATGTGTTCTATCATAAAAAGTATATTTTTCGGTCATTTGTTTTTCTCTCCATATGTATGTACAAATATTATTGTGGTATATCTATAATTAATTTGAATTGCAATGACAGTTACGTAGGTTTACATATTATTTATATCGCCGAGTGTAGCAGCTTAACATATTCGTTATACGAATGAATTAATTCTTTAATTAAATAATTTTAATGCAATACACATTCTCGTCTAAACTAAATATATTATATCAAAATGCGCGCGGGTTACGTACCAAGTGCTTAACGTTACACAATAGCATTTTATTACAGGAGTATGACATTATACTTTTAACCGAAACTTGGTTACAAAATGATATCCTCGACTCGGAATTATGCGATAGTAGGTACGACATATTTCGATGCGATCGTGATATTAGCTCCACAGGTAAACAGTCCGGTGGCGGAGTAATGGTATGTATCCGTCATGAACTTGGTGCGGAAATTAATTATAATTGGTCTTGTAATATTATTGAATCGCTCTGTATCACCATTTCTTCCCGTAAATTACAATCAACTGCTAATCTACATATTGTATTAGTTTACGTACCACCGGATAGCGTCTCACTTTCTCGAAATATTCATAATGTACTGACAGCTTTTAATCGTTTATTTAATCAGAATAGTAATGATTACTTCTTGTTAGTTGGTGATTTTAATTTGCCATGCCTAGAATGGACAACTAACGGATTTACATTAAAGCATATTGGCACAACAGAATCACAAGATAGTGCACAAACGCTAGTTAATGATCTACATTTCTTAGGTCTTAGTCAATTTAGCTATATTACTAATTGCAGTGGTAATGTTTTAGACCTTTGTTTTTGTAGTCTTCCAGTATCAGTTACTCAAACTCAACCCCTAACTAAAATTGACCCTTTTCATCCACCATTAAAACTGGATATATCTGATCTCCAAATAAAAAAATTTAAAGAAAATATTGTGCCACGTTATAATTTTCACAAATGTGACTATGAAATGATAAATAATTATCTTAAGGAAGTTAACTGGATAGATATCTTAAATACTGAAACTGTCGATGATGCTGTTGAATGTTTTTATAACGAACTAAATAAGTGTTTTGTTTCATATTTTCCATTATCTATTAAAAGACATTCTTATCCTGTTTGGTATTCAAATGCTTTGATTAATATCATAAAAGAAAAGTCTAAGGTACATAAAAGGTGGAAGAAGTTTCATAATCCCAGGGATTATGATGAGTTTTGCTCTAATGAGGGACCGTCAGCATAAAACACAAAGCCTATGTTTTAAACGTTTTACAGAAAAGGCTGAATGTCACATCAGACACACGCCAAAATATTTTTGGACATATGGTAATCAAAAAGGGGTGGTTCAAGTTACCCTCAGCAGTTCACATCATGTAATGATGCCAACTCTATATGTTCGGCATTCAACGATTTTTTTAAGAGTGTTTTTGCAAACTGTACATCACCACAGAACCTTGATGGTACTTCTGATAATACTAATATACACGCTGAAGTTCTGTCACACATTTGCATTACTGAAGATCACGTTCTTAAAATATTGCGTTCGTTGGATATTTCGAAGGGATCGGGCTGCGATGGTGTACCTCCGATATTTCTAAAATCTTGTGCTAACAGTCTAGCTCTTCCGGTTACTCTACTTTTTAAACGCTCTCTGGAGCTTTCCATATTTCCAACACCATGAAAGAGAGCCCTTATTGTACCCATCCACAAAAAAGGCTCAAAATCAAGGATTGAAAATTATCGGCCAATCTCTATTTTAAACGTACTTGCTAAAATTTTTGAGAAGCTGGTTTATGAAAACTTGTACCACGTAATATCGAAGGGTATTCCTGAGTCGCAGCACGGATTTCTTAGAGGGCGTTCAACTTTGACTAATTTGGCGGTATTTACGGATTTTATTTTGGAGCACATGGAAGGGGGAGGGCAGATTGACGTGATTTACACAGATTTCGAAAAAGCTTTCGATGGTGTGGATCACGTCATTCTGTTACAAAAATTGCAATCTTTGGGTATCCACGGTGATCTATTGAGATGGATAAAATCCTATCTCTCTAATCGCTCACAGGCAGTTGTACTGGGAGGTTTTAAATCAGATTACATTCAGATTCCTTCAGGCGTCCCACAGGGCTCGCATCTTGGTCCGCTTTTCTATAACGCATACATACACGACATCTATCGATGTATCGACAAGGCTTCTCACTTGTTATATGCTGACGACAAAAAAATATTTATGAAAATCTATGATAATGCTGACTGTATATATTTACAAAAGGATCTTGATAATCTTTATAATTACTATACAATGAATAATATAACTGTCAATATATCTAAATGCCAGTGCATAAGCTTTAGTCGAAAAAGAAATATTTTAAATTATAACTATAACTTTAATGGTGTGCCAATAGAGAGGGTTGATTCGGTGCGGGACCTAGGGATTACGCTTGACTCAGAAATGAGAATGACTGCTCATTTTGATAATATAATTAACAAGTCGTTTAAAAATCTTGGATTTGTAATGCGTGCCTGTCAGCCTTTCAAAAGTTTATTATGTCTTAAACTAGTTTATTATGCCTACGTCAGAAGCACTCTAGAATATGGTTGTCAAACTTGGTCACCATATCATGCAATACATACCAATAGAATAGAACAAATTCAAAAGAAATTTATAAACCACTTGAACAACAAATTTAATAAGCCCACCGTGGATTACTTTGAGAATTGCCGAATGTATAATTTACTAACCTTGAAAGACAGACGATCTGTGATGGATATGGGGCTATTTGACATAATATGCGGTCGCGTGGACTGCCCTGCACTACTTAGTAAAATAAAATTTAAAACTCCTGTTTATCGAACACAGCATACACAATTACTAGATGTACCGCCGCATTCTACATCATACGGGCAAAATGCTGTGATGTCCAGAATCGCGCGCGCGCACATTTAATTCTGTAGACCCTTTTCTTACATCCAAAAAAACATTTATGTCTAAAATTAGAAAAGTTATAACTAACGCTGAATAAAACAAATTAGGTACCAAATTTAAATCTGTTACAATTTTATTATACTTATTACTAGCAACCCGCCCGGGCTTCGCACTGGTACAAATTATATACCTGAACCTTCCTTATGGGTCACTCTGTCTATTGGTGAAGGCCGAGTGAAGATCCGTTCAGTAGTTTTTCAGTTTGTCGCGAACAGACAGACAGACGGACGCGGCGGGGGACTTTGTTTTATAATATGTAGTGATATTTCATAACTTTTAATATGATTCATAATCGCACAAGATGGCTTAACATCAAAATAATATGTACGTACATACACAATAATTTGACTCAGTGTACTGTGAAGCAGTGCATTCTTCTAGTTATTACTAGCAGTATGCACTGTTTCGAAGTGCACCATAATAATAAAATATGTATACCACAGAATAATTATATTCTATATCTTAATGTTGCATATGAGAGAAAAAATAAAACAAATATTTTTCTTTTATTTTCTTGATGTCTATACGTAACAGTTACTTACCAATATGCAACCTACAAACCGGTTCCGATTGACCGAGCGCTCAATGCCCGCCCAGAATGATAGATAACACATGTTTACGCGGTAGTACTAAACTGTTCTTGTATTATTTTTATAAGTTCTGCAAACAATTTAATTTGTACTTAAATACTTTAAAATAATAACAATTTTATTTAAAACAATAATTATTGACGGAAGTATGTTCTTTGCACCATTTATAAGTTTGTATTAGGTAGTGGATAACTGTAATTGGTCATAATCTGGTAACTATCTTATGTATGCATGAGTTTGTAACTGACTGTTGTTATCCTTAATAAAAATAAATAAATAAATTCAAAAATATAAATAATATAACCACTTACTACATATATTACAGATGAAATCCTTAACACCGGAGTGAGTTTTTTCATGTTGAGTGAGATGTTGTTGCGTCAAAAATGATTTGCCACACTGATTGCATTTGTGTGGGCGAGGACGATTCTGAAAATATTACACACAAATTATACTTGACCAGTTTTGATGTGAACTTGTCTATGGAAGTATTTCTACTGTGTAATAGACAGCACTTAATTTTTTTTTTTATAATAATGGTGTTTTTATAAAGAGGAAACAAAATAATGGAACGGCTCTTACGAAGCGAAAATTAGTTTGTAATAAAGCATGGCCGACCACTTTAGTTTGTCGTGTAATTATAAGGTGGGTGGACCATGGAGGGTCTTTGGAAGGAGGACTATTAAATAGTCGTAGTTATTGCCATGCGGTGACAAATCCCTTCTACTCACACATACACCCACCGAACTTAAGAGAAAGAGTAAAGAGAGAGTCGCTTTGACTTCGGTTAAAATTATAAAAGGCGCTCACAGCAAAATTTATATTTTCAAATTAATAAACCTTTTTTTTTACTCTGAATTGATGTTTATACAAAAAAATATATTACTTAATTTCCATTTTAAAATGTTGGCAGTGTTCTCAGCAAAGCCAATGGTTCCTTGTAAGGCCGAACAAAAAATTTACGTTTGGCCTTGCTAGAGCAAAAGGACTAAGTAATGGGGCTCATTAGTTTTAAACTTATTAACATTTCTGATTACAAGACTGACTATGTGTCAATACAAAGGTTGTGATTTTAGTAATTAGTGTTGTTAATTACAAAAAAAAAATCTTTTTATAGATAATATTATTGTTTTGTCTTCTTAGGAACATTTTGGCCTTATTAGGGACCGAGCCATGAAGGCCAGTTTTATAATTTTTCATTTTGTTATAAAAGTTATTTGCAACTTTTGATATCTATAATAATTCTCATAAAAATTGTTAATGAAACATTTTTACGAATACTTCTTAGTTTGTGTTCGAGTAATGTTCTTGAATATTTTCTATATGAATTTAATTTAGTAAGAATTTAATGTTAGAATGTATTGTAGTTTAAGTGAAAGTAGATATTTTGATGGTCACAAAGTTAAACGACTGATTTATTTATTATATCGGCTTTGTATGGCCGCAGACGTTGGCTCCCGGCCTATGCGACACAGGTACTTTCCGAAACAGCCGTGGCCGATCAGCACCTTCGTCAGTCGGTAGGAGAGACTGCCTTGCTGCCTCTCCAGCCAGTCCTCCGGGCGTAGGGCCCGAGGCCGGCGCGCTCCAGCAGCAGCACGCGGCTCTATCTACTACCTAGTATATATAACGTACCGCGTGTGTCTTGACGTGCGCCTGGTAGGTGTACTTGGAGGCGAAGGTCTTGTCGCAGAGGTGGCAGGCGTAGGGCCTGAGGCCGGCGTGCACGTTGGCGTGCTCCAGCAGCAGCACGCGGCTCCCGAAGGACTTGCCGCACAGCGCGCACAGGTGGCCCGCGCTCGCGCCCGCGCGCCCCCCCTTCAGCGAACTCGCGTGCTCCGCTGGACGGACGAACGACCCATTATTGTACAGGTGTAAGGTACCGGTAAGGATGCAAAAGGCAGTTCATCATAGTACATCGCACTACGCAATGTACGGCTACCAACGCGATTTCGACGTGCGAGTATGGGCGCCGAACGATCACGCGAGGACCATATAACCTTTTAATCTGCGCTAGCGAGACAACAGATCGCGATGAGATGTTTATAATGTCGTTCGATTAATTATATTGCGAATTTTCGACGTTATGTGTTGAGATGGAGTAGATAATGTTCAACAGTGGTCGAAATTCGACCACCGAATCATAAAAAAATATTATTCGCTCAATAGTAAAAAGGAGGGGGTACAATCATTCCGCGAAAAGTCAAATTGAATTAGATGATTCTGCAGTCATTCTGCGCACGAAAGTTGTCGAGGGAAAACGTGACATTTATTTACATGAAACGTTGTTACTTTATTTAGAAACTAGAAACCCGCCCCGGTTTCGTACGGGTAGCAAAGCATACTTTATTGATTTTTTATGGCCTCTTCAACAATCATCGTCATATTTCAGCCATTTTACACACCTTGATGAATTAAACACCTAAACCTTCCTCATGAATCACTCTGTATATTGGTTAAAACCGTATAGTACGAGATCCCGCTGCGGGATTGGTGTGCTCATCGACTTTTTGTTTAAAACCAAATTTTTATGTTTATTTATAATTAAGAGAATATATATTTACTAGGGTGCCTATTAAAATTTGGCCGCCATTATTTTTAATTAAATTATTTTTAATTGATTTTTGGTAAAAAATTTCGTTTATTTATTTTTTAAATAAAATAACGTCTACATCACGGTAATTAATATGAAGATTCTAAAAAATCACGGTTGCCGTTGCGCACCTGGCCGCACCTCTTTGCAGCCAGGTGAAAACAGGTATGATTTCGATAAATTTATACGTTTATAACCTATTTTCATTAATTATATGTCAAATTGAAGCTATTTTTTTTTTATTAATTATCATATAAAGTTGCTTAATTAAATCTGGCCGCAAATAAGGGTTACTGGCTGTTAAAGATAATAAATATTTAAGGTAGAGTGAAAGAGAGTTAGCGCGTAACATCATTTGTCAGACGAGGACAGCGATTGCCGGCTGTGCGACGCTTTTAAGTCACGAGTGTGTGATGCTTATAGGATATTGCAGTAAAATTGATGCTAAGTTGTGGTTTAACGAATGCGTTAGCAATGATCGCAGTTGTAGTATCCATCGCATATTTCAAGTGGGAATACAAAACTTTGTCCTTCTCCAACAGATATTGCGAATATTGTTCGATGTAATGAAATTTATAAATCAAATTTCGACAACTACCCTACATAAGCAGACTATGGTAGACGTTATTTATTACGGTTACGCATTGCTTTTTTAATGAGTGATGAGTTAACAGCAGCGATAGTCATGAGGTACTATGTTGTTATTAGTAGTGCGGGGAACCGAGCGTATTATTTTAGTTCTGCTAAAAGAAACATTTAAGTTAAGGCATTTGTGCCTGGACTAGAGGGGATATCTGTATTCCAGGCATCAACGCTATTCCTATTAATGATACAGGCTAAACTATATGCCATTTACATTTACAATATACAGTTTTTGATGAAAATAAATACAAAAAGATTAAAAATTAATACTGTCCTCTCTGTGCATGGAGTGCGGATGTGAATGTGTGAGCGTGATAGGGTGAGTAGAAAGATTACCCTGGTACATTTAACAGATTTTCTGTTTCTTCATATGATAAATTATGTATGTTAATATATATTAATAATGTTATGATTCATGCGCCGACGCGAGTTCGCGCGACCAGCCATCAAAACAGTCGGTCCGATGTCTCTTACCGCAACACACGTATATCGTGCTACGATACGCTCAGTTCCCCGTGTCTCGTTTAAGCGTTACCTACTGTTACAAACTGTTCTCTTCTTCCTCTTACACTCCTTCTGTTTACTCTGACTTCTGTGCTTGTGCTTCTACTTATACACAGATGCACACCCCGCGGAGCGTGCCGGTGCGGCCGACGGGAGTCGAGCACGTCACATAGTGACTAACTAGGATTTAAATCTTGCCAGTTTATTTTAAGAGAATAATTATATTTCCAATAACCCTTCGGATGCGGGAGAGGGCGGGAGAGGGCGGGAGAGGGCGGGAGAGGGCGGGAGAGGGCGTGCACTGACCGATGTGCGCGGTGTAGTCCACCTTGCGGCGCATGATGGCGGCGCAGAACTGGCACAGGTACACGCGCGCGTCGTGGAAGCGCTTGAGGTGACGCATCATGGACTCCGCGTCGCCCGACACCAGCGGCGACGCGCCGTCTGGGAACGGAACGAACAGCACAATCGTTTACTGCACGACATCATTTTACGTTTAAATTATAAAACATTATTAAATAAGTATAAGAATTATAATTTCCAGGACTGGTATTTACAGTTATTACGTGAACATTTCAAAGAAGGCCGAGTAGTTTCGGGCCCGACGGGGCTCTTTGTCAACGAGCGAAGCCACCCGTCGCATTGCTATAACCGTCAAAACTAGACAAACCGGACGTGTATGTCCGTAGTCTATTTATTGATGTGTATTAAGAAACAACAGGACAATGAACCCGGTATCCATTACCATTTTTAGCATCACAGAGTAGACACTGGAAGCCGTCGCCCTTCCTCAGCACGAGGTTGTTGAGCGCGTGGTCCCGGCGCTGGTCCACGCTGTGCACGCGGTACATCTCGCCCGACTCCACCTTGATCAGCGCACCACCTGGCACATACACACACTGTGCATCCTGTATTATACAGGGTGTATTTACACCCGTTTTTTCATAAAAGTAGGAGGAATGTGTTTACACTACTACTTTAGTTAAAGATTTTAAATCGTACATACTTTTTTATTTTGGAATATAGATTTTTCTTCTACTAATAATATCAAAGTGGGAGTTCTATCTCTTTTGCATTGAAATTGCATATGATGAAATCTTTCGATTTTTTAAATAAAAAACAATATGCAACAAAAATGAGGTTGATATGAAAACTAATATAATTAATTAACCAGGCCATACCTTGTTCCTGAGCAGCAGCTAAAATAGCATTGGCAGTTTCTTCATCTCCAGCCATTTGGAGTTCTATGGCGGTCTCATCATTCGAATCTGTAATAACGCATTTTTATTATTTAAATAAACATTGCGTCACGACCTACCTACTGCACTGAAAAATAGCCGCTAAATACTACTAACAAGGCTCAAAATCGCCAAACGAATTATGAAGTGCACTACGTTATATGCAATAACTTGACAATGAGCTGCTCATAGAGAACAGGCCAACGATGAGCAAGAAACCTTAAAGACGCTGAACCTCCCCCTGTTACATGTACCCACAAACTGGTCAAAGAGGCACTGAGCCATTGAAGGAGAGCTCACTAGACCAATCTTTGTGAAAATCTTTAGGATCTATAATCGGAAATGAATGTCCCGCAACAGAAATGATGACATGTTATTGTTAAATAATAATAATACTTTATTGCAGGCCTTTGTTACATTTTACAATAATTAAACGATAATGGCTACAGTAGTATAAACTGTGTCGTAGCCATTAACGCCCACATCCGAATCTTGCGGTATATTTATCACTAAGGTTAGTCATTGATTGAACAGTATTTACATAAGTGAATGAATGTGTTTTACCTATACTGTGTAGATAGCGTTTGTGTGTATGTTAAGTGTAGGAGAGTGTATGTCTGTGTGTGTGTAATGTATGTGAGGTGTATGAGTTTATGCTATGATATCTTAACACTGATTATAAGTTAGGGAAAGAAGCCACACTATTAGTTTGCTCTTACATTTTTTATATGTCAGGGGATATATATTAAGCAACCTATTAATCCTATTATAAAGTTTGGGGCTCAAAAAGTAATACTGACGGGATGCCAGAGTAGTCCTGTGTGGTATACTAGAACATACTCTGTCGGATCTACGAGTATTTTTAATGAAATTAATATCATACGGGGTGTCAGTATGCTTACGCAAAATAACCTGCAGTATATATAATTGCCGCACCGTCAGTACCTTACAGATACTGTAAAGCTCGGTCGTAGGGAATCTTCTAGGCTTACCAGTCATCACTTTAAGCATACATCTCTGAGCTCTCTCCAACCGAACCATATACGTTTTGCAACTACCACCCCAGGACGTAATGCAATAACCGATAATAGATTGGACAAGCGCATAGTAGACCATCTTCATCGTGTTAAGATCTGTAACATTTCTCAATTTTTTGAAGATATACAGCAACTTTCTAACCCGTGTAACAATTAGGTCAATATGAAAACTCCAAGTAAATTTATTGTCAACTATTACCCCAAGATATTTAATCCAGTTAGTGCGAGCCATAGACGGACAACTGCAGTTGTAGGTGTTAAGGGAGTTACATATATGAGCCTTGATTACAAATGAAGGTGGCGGTTGGGAGTTCGAATTCAGGGAAAAAGTCATGAACTTGGTTTTGTCTAGGTTAAGGGTAAGTAAGTTTATTTCGAGCCATTGCATTACCAAGTTCAAAGCGGTTTCAGCATTATTACGCGCAGAGTCCCAGGTAGGTCCACTTACTAGCAGGACGGTATCGTCGGCATAAGAAATAATTCTACAATTGTTAAGTTTAAGGGAGCAGAGTTCATTAACATAAATAAGGAACAGGGTGGGACCGATTACACTTCCCTGGGGAACCCCATAGGTCAGTGGAACTTCAGAGCTAGTGATATTATCTATTATTACACTTTGTGTGCGATCCTTGAGATAGCTGGCAAAAATTTCAAGAGCTGAACCACGTATCCCCAATGATTCCATCTTGTGTAGAAGGAGGGGAATAGAGACAGTGTCGAATGTTCTGGATAAATCCAGAAACAAAGCAATGGTCTTTGTATTTTTGTCAATATTATTTATGACACTATTACTTACATCCAGGACAGCATCTTCAGCGGATTTTCCACGTCTGAAACCATACTGTGTTTCCGCGAGTAAGTGATTCTTCTCTAAATATTGTATTAATTTTTTGTTTAGAATTTTTTCGAGTAATTTTGAAAGTGATGACAAAACAGAGATGGGCCTGTAATTATCGACACTGTCTCTATCTCCACTCTTGTGTATAGGGTGGACAAGTGCCTTCTTGAATACTTTTGGAAAGACACCTGTTGACAGACATAAATTAAAAACATGCTTCAGAATTGGTATTAGTATGTGCCTTGAGGTTTTGATAACAGATGATGGGATTCTATCCCAACCTAGTGCCGTGTTATCTTTCAGAGCTAATATAGTTTGTTCAAGTTCAGACTCATCAACCTGTGTCAGAAACATTGAATGTGGCACAGGCGTTCGATAAAAAAGTGCATTTAGCTGATTAGGGGTTTGTTGACGGCCAGAGCGGGATATAATGTTATTCGCCAGTTTAGCTCCTATCCCTGCAAAGTGTTCATTTACTTTACTAACGGCTAAAGCCGGGGTCCCATGATGTTTAAGTAGTGAAATAGGTGCAGATTTTACGCTAGTGGTATTGGTAATTTTTTTGAGTATGTTCCAGGTAGTCTTGGTATTACCCCGGGCCTTCTGTAATTCTAATTTGTGGTAATTCTGTTTAATAGTAATAGTAAATAAGAATATAAACTTAAGTGTACTCTAGATGACGTCACTTCCTCAGTTTCATTTGTCAATAAAAAAAATGTACCGCTTATTTCACAGCAATTTTTTTAATAATCATTTTCATAATAAACCGTTTATTATGAAAATGATTATTAAAAAAATTGCATGGTAAAGTAATCAATATTTTTCTTTTTAACCACAAAAAACCTTACAGTTATATCTGAAAATAACAAAGACTTACCGTCACCCTGCTCATCATTGAGCTCATTGGTTTCATCTTGTTGCTGGTCATCATCAGTCATCACCAGCGATATCTCCCCACCCTCATACATGAACTTCTGACCGGATACCATGCGGAGTATTGAGCCATTTTCACTGTCCACAACTATCGTATCTACAATAGAAAAAAAAAACAGTTACTATTCTCGTTTTAAATGTAAAACATTTAAAAAATTGAAGGCATTCTACAAAATTCACGACAAAATGTTTAACTATTTATACAATATAATAAAATAACATATGCACAAAAATACGTATATAATCACTACATATTATAAAACAAAGTCCTCCGCCGCGTCTGTCTGTCTGTCTATTGCGGTAAACTGAAAAACTACTGAACAAATTTTCATGAAGAAAAATGTGAAGCGGGGGCGGGTTGCTAGTTTCAATATATATCAAACTTAAGTTTGCGGCATTCACAGCGACAAAAATGTCTTATATTGTTTCTGGGATTCAAGTCAACCTTCAAACATACAGTGAAAATAAAGGGTCTTAACATCCTATCCGCAGTTTAGCCGTCATGTTTTGGCTACATAGAAAAAACCGTTAATCTTTCCTAAAAATATAAGTTCCCAATAACCTTGTCGAGAAGCCAATAAATTCCCATGGTCCCAAGTCCCACTTATACTTTGTCAACCATATCCCAGCCCGTAGGTCTGGACCAACCTACCAATAGATAATTCTTTCAAAAAACAAAACCGACTTCAACAAAAAAAACTATTCCATAAAAGACTTATATATGGTTTTCTCATGGATGCCATTGTCAGAACTGGACCAAATTGAAATGGGACCACACGAGAAGCACCAGCTTTCAAATAAAAAAAGAATCGTCAAAATCGGTTCACCCAGTCGAAAGTTCTGAGGTAGCAAACATAAAAAAAAATTAAAAAAACAGTCGAATTGAGAACCTTCTCCTTTTTTGAAGTCGGTTAAAAAGACTTCACTATAGCAGTGTTATTAAGCCGCGGTCCTCTGGAAGGTTGATGTTCTTCCATCAGGTGATCCAACTCGATCAGATTGTCAAGGGGTGCCTGTGAGTCAGCATATACTTACGTGCCTCTTCATCATCATCAATCTCGTCTTCCCCCTCGTTCAGTATCTGCAGCTTGCCGAGTATGTATTTGTGTTCTTCATTTGTACTGTCTAAAGACTGTAGCTCTTCAACATTTAGGAATTCTGCCACTTCAGAGGAGACTTTGGAGTTGGACTGAAAAGTACACAAAAACAATTTGTTTTTAACACGCTATTATAATCTTGGAAGCCAATTTTAACCTACTTCTAATTCATCCTCCGAGCCTTTTCTCAACTAAGTTGGGGTCGGCTTTCAGTCTAACTATGATACGGCCGAAATTCGATATTTTACGTGAAGCGACTGCCATCAGACCTCCACAACCCAAGTACTAGGCGATTTCGAAGTTCTGTAGTTAGACCAGGTTGTCGGACTCTTATTTCTACATTTCTTATGACTACAACTACCCGTAACGGATGCCACAGATATTCGTATGGGATCAACCGGGATCGACGTCTTAAAGAGCTCTCCGTGGTCAATCTTTTAAGAATGATCACCCATCCTAACACTGACCTGGCTAGAATTACTTAACCTTTGTAATGTGCTAACCTACTCGGTTACCCTTTTTTTTTGTGGGTGTGGAAACCCCCTCTGGTTTAAAACCACACGATGTGCCGTACAACATACTTAAAATAGGAGGGATCCAGGAACAGTTTTTATTAAGACATCGGACTCTTAGCGCTTCCCCGCAAAAGCGCGGGCGTCACTTCCGGATAAAACCTCCACCACCTATAAGTGTCAGTGACGGCACAGTGCTCTCAGTGACAGTGCCGTCACTGACACTGACAGGTGTGGATGAGAATGTATGAAAGAATAATTACTACGGTGGCGGTACTGTGCCGGAACTGTGACTTCATTGATATGTGTGAATGGGCCTTTAGGCGACGTCCAGGCACACGCGGACGCCACATCATAGATAACACAGATACAGGTCAAGCTCATATTGTGTTAAAAATATTAAGTACCTTAACTCCTTCGACTTCTAACACTAGGTTATTACTGTCAGCCGACGAAACAGGCACAAAGGAGATTGAGTAATCTGAAACATAATGATTTTGGATAAGTACAGAGGAATATTCTTAAGAGAAAGATAGAAAACACATTTATTTTGTACTCACACAGGCAAAAAAAAAAAGTTGCATAAGACCTATAGTGAAATTCACTCACAGACAGAGAGCCATAGACATCAGATAGTTTCCACAATGAGAGACCAAAGAGTTCGTATATATATAAATAAATACCCAAAAAATCCTTATAATAATATTGTAAATAATGTGCATAAAACGTATGAACATATCGCTGGTTTGCGAGAATAACGACGGAACTAAAAATTATTGATTTTGGAGAATGACAATATTTTGTGATTTCCGCTAGAGTATTTTATTCTAAATATATAATGAACTTGTCGCTTTCTAACGAACGTTATCACGAAATCGGCGTTGCATCTCCGTTCACCATAAAATATCAAAGATTTATGATCATTTGGCATACTTAGTTCAATTTGACTGAATTTTGAATTACGTCGATATTCTCGCAAACCTAATATACTGTCTAAAAATAAAATATTAACAATAAAATTAAAATAAATAAAAGAGTAAAAAAGAAACTGTATAAAATGAAAGCCATGACATGCAGAGACTGAACGCTCCATTTGTGCCTGTTTTGAGAGGTTTGTATTCCTAAACAAGCAGTCATTACTACATTTTTAACCGACTTCAAAAAAGGAGGAGGTTCTCAATTCGACACTTTTTTTTTTTATATATTTGTTACCTCAGAACTTTCGACTGGGTGAACCGATTTTGATGATCTTTTTTTATTTGAAAGTTGAAAGCTGGTGCTTCCCGTGTGGTCCCATTTCAATTTGGTCCAGTTCTGACAATGGCATCCATGAGAAAACCATATATAAGTCTTTTATGAAATAGTTTTTTTTTGTTGAAGTCGGTTTTTTTTTTAAAGAATTATGTATCTCGCAAAAAAAAAAAAAAATTACACATTCAATGGCAATGGTCGCGTGCCATTACGCCAATTGTTGGGGGTTCTATTCCCATATGTGGCAAAAGTTTGTTTTCTTTATGTTCATTGTTTGAATGTTTATACAGCCCCCTTCGACACAGAAATCATTCCTAGTGCAGAAGTTGTATTAAAATAAAAACTTACCTTCATCAATCTCCATAGACTGATCATCATTTCCTTTTTCATCACCATTGCTTTTAACATCTCCACTAGTATCTTCATCATCATTCCTAGTTAACACTGCCTCTGACAAGAAGTTCTTTGGCAAAGAATTCACATCGAAATTTAATATTGAAGTTTTTGGTGATGAATGACTCTGTGAGGTGATCATATGTTCGATGTCATCTTTCAGAGAAGGCGTTAGAGATAGTATGTTTGTGCTTTGTTTTATTGCTGCGTTTGTGGTCGTCGTAGTCTTAATTGTTTGAGTGAGAACTGACGTTCCAACTGTTACTTTAAGATTAAGAGTTGAAGCATTTGCTGTCTGAAAATGAGAATGTACACATTAACATTGGTTGCTTTGTTAAGTTTTTAAAAATTTAAACAATACTAGCAGCGCCCCGCGGTTTTCCCGTGTAAGTCCCGATCCCGTGGGAATATCGGGATAAAAATTTGCCTATGCCTTAATCCAGGTCTCCTGCTATCTACATACCAAGTTTCATAGCAATCGGTTCAGTGGTTTTTGCTTGAAAGAGTAACAAACATCCATCCATCCAAACTTTCAACATAATATTAGTGGGATAGATCTCCTTTCTTCAAACCGTGGGATGCCCAATTAATATTTTGGGTAGAGTGGGCAATGCTCAAGGGAGATCACTAGCCTGTTGGTTATTGACACTGACTGCTGAGTCAGAGATTGTGGTTTCGATTCCCACCCAGGACAAATAATTGTGTGATGAGCATGATCATTTGTTATGTGTCTTAGTGTAATTTATCTATAGTATGTATGTGTTTAGTAATATTTAAGTATATTTATCAGCTTTCTGGTAGTACAGCCTCTGCCTAGTTTGCCAAGCGGAAGTTCTTTTTTCTATTTTTAAAATAAAAACTGCATGCATCCAAAATTAGGTTCTTACAACACTGGGGGATGGCAATGGAATAGGATATTGCTTGCTAGATATTGCTTGTAAAAGAGTGGCTGTGAGTTTGTCTGTTTTCTTCTCACAAGGCTCAACTACTTTGACACGTATGTTTATAGATCAACATTGGCAGATAGTGATCTTACCTATTTGCAACGCGGTATTATTTATTTTTATATATTTTTTGCTTTACTTTTCACAAAGCAACATATTCTTCCGGTGACATTGTTGCTTTCAATTTTTAATTTTTAGTTAAAAAGAAAGATGTTTTCAAACAATTTTTAAAAAAATGTATGAATTGAAGATACTTTACTTTGACAGTATCTAGATATTGTATAACAGAAATTAATATGAACTTCAATAATACCAACCTTAATCTGTGGTAAAATAACATTACCCTTGGAGAAAGCCGGTAATTTTCCCACTTTCAACAACAAATCAGGTGGTATAGGCTGCAATTTTGATGCTGGCAACACCAGTTTTTTACCAAGGATGACTGGTTGCTTCTTTGGTGAAGCAGCAGGAACATTGTTCTTCGAGGAAAATGAATTTTTGTAGTTCTCATAGTCTAGATTATGACTAGTGATAGAATTCTTGAATTGGTCTAGAATTTCAGCTTTTAAGTTTGTTAACCTGGAATTTGAAAAAATTAAGAATTAGGTAGAGTAGGTAGGTAAAGACAACAGAACGCCACTTACACAACTTAACGAAGGTTTAATGATAGCAGAAGAGCAGGGGTTTCAGCTTTTAACCACTGAGTTATTATTACTAGCGTCTAGAGTAGACACCGCGAAGAAAAAGTTTATAATGCGAACTGCGGTCCCTACACCGCAGTGAAAACAAATCTTTGTAGCAATTCGTTGGGCAACAAGCGTAACGCCATGAGTATAACGACGCTTAGGGCCTTACGCTCGCGAGAAAACTACAACTCAAAAACGATTGAGCGCTGCTTGTTAATATTGTGGATTTGACTACAAATTATTGTTTTAGCGCTGCAGCGCTTTTTAGTTTTAATTCAAATAAAAACGGAATTGAGTTGTGTTGTTTCAATGCAGTACACAAATACCCAATAGAACTGCTAATTAGTGCTGGATCAGAAGTGAACAGGTGCTTTCTCAGGCCCCGCAGTCTACACAGCAATAAAATATGCATATGTGCATGGTTATGGGCTGCTACAGTTTTACATGCTTTGGAGTTGCCCAGAGATGGATAGCAGGCCAGGCATTTCTATATTTAAAAAAAAACAATTGATTAAAAGCTCAAAACCAAAAAATTTACAGAATCAGATTATCTTGTACTTTCTAAGTCAAAAAGATAATCTAGAAATGGTCTATCCATTTCTAGATTATCACTTAGTCAAGTAAGTAGTATACACTTTTGTCAAACAAGTAAATAACACCCAAACACCACCTTTTTTTATGTGGGAGAGCCATGCTTCGGCACCTATGGGCCGCCTCGACTCCGCTTGTTACCACGGCCTAACAGAAAACCGGCCGTAAAGCAATGCTTGCATTGCATTTCGCTCCGTGAGTGAATTTACCGGAGGCCCTAACCCTTCCCTCTCCCTTATTCCTCTCTCCCCCCTCTTCTCCTACCACCTTAAAGGGTGGCAACGCACTTGTGACTCTCGAGTTGCAGGTGCCCATGGGTGGTGGTAGTCATTTACCATCAGGTGACCTGTCTGCTCGTTTGCCCCTTATGCCATAAAAAAGAACCACTACCTGCTTATTTTTGTTTCTAAAAAGCATAGCTTCATAAGCTCCTTTAATGGACACAGTTACCAGTTTGGGTGACTCGTTGACTTTGCTTAATCCAAGCACACAGCCCCCCAGGTGCTGTTACATTCAGGAGATTAGCAGTAAACAACATGAGTATCTTATGGAGCCCGCATTTAGCTGTTAACACCAAACTATGTATTACGGCCTTAATACTTACCTAGTATGAATCATATCATATTCCATACATGACTTATAGCACTTCTTGCATAATATGTTTGAGTGTACATTGTTTTCCTCAAGGGTTATGCCAACTATGTCGCTTACAACTTCTGACAGCTTCTTACCAGATTGTAGTGAGGTCTGAAAAGTTAACAAATAAAAATAAACACTTTACAAAATTTATTATAGTTTCACAGTCATGTTTACTTAAAGTAATTAGATATAACTAGAATAAGTCAATGCATATTATTTAATAACTAGCTTTCGCATGTGACTATGCCGGCGACTATGCTGGCATAAGAGTCAAATTCATTTTCAAATTTCAAATTCAAATTTCCCATCCCTCTGGCACACTACACTGGGTACTTTTGGTACCCAATGTCCTTGTCTGTATCCCGGCAATGAGCATGCAAAATTACATGATAATCAAATTAATGGTACAGCAACAAATAAAATATGAACAACCAAACAGACTTTTCTAATATTAGAAGATATTCTAGCCCTATCTATCTAGACCCTAAGCATAGCTTACACTATGGGTTCTAGAATACTTAATTACATTACAGACCAATCCAAATAGACATAATTGGTGCATACAAATATTTTCAATTAGCAGGAATTTAACCTGTGACCACTGATTTTGTGGTTGAATGTACTACCACTATTGAACAGACCATCCATTTTATAAAACATTCCAATAATTAAACATAATTTTTTTGTAGCATTCAGTGTCCATTATAAGCTGACTCTCATCTCATTTTGTCAATCAATAGCCTTGTTGGCAATTGAGCCCATCATATTAAAATATTGTACAGAAAGCACAGCAATTTTAAATCTTTCCGAGAACCGTCAGTATTTTTTAATTCTTTACCCAATGATGTTATTGATAATTACTAGCCAATTGACTAACTAAGAACTTGAATATTTGTGTTATATATATATTGTTTAATACTCACTGGAGTAGGCACATCATCTTTGGAGACAAAAGAGACTGTCAGTTCATCAAAAATATTGTAAATATTTCTTAACGATGAGACAACTCTGTTGTTACATATTAGGCAACATAGGGCCATGCTGAAATAAAATTTGGTAGAATACATATATGATTTTTATCAAGGCCTTACATTAATTATTTAATTATATTGAGCCCTTCACATGAGCATAAATCAGTGGACAGTTAAAATATGATCGGTGGGTGTGTACGACTATTTATTTAAGTAAACCTTTACACAATCTTTTTACTTTCTAAGTACGGTACATAATAAATTATAATATTATTCAACAGTTATAAATAAATAGCTTTAACCTTTGATTTTAAGTTGGAAATACAGTATCATACATGTATAAGACTAATAATTTTATATTATTTTAATATTTAGTATTTACTAAGGATTAAGCCTTGTGAGAATTGTAATTATTGAACTGTTTTCTGCTTGATTATGAGAGGCTTATGGCATATCCTATCTAATCTATGGTGCTTAAAATATAATCTTAAGATTAAAAATAGACTGCCTAGAAAATCAATAGCTAATTATTGTTTTAAAGCATTGTATCCTATTAAAACATGAAAATCCTATCCGAAAATTATATCCTATTTAGTAAATATTGTTATAAAAAAATCTAAGTTATCTAAATTATCTAAATCACTGACAAGTTTTAGAGAAACATTTATTGTGGCTATATAAACAGTAATATACCTAGTTAATAATGTTTTGATTACTTTAAAAATACTATTTCGCTAAATACATTTTTAAACAGACTGTGTACGTAGCATAAACCTCTCTTATGTAATTAAGCGGCACTTTACGCGTTGTTTATTTAAGCTTTTAAGACTTTTGTCAATATTTACATCCTTATCAATCGTTGATAGTTTAAAAACTACCATCATAAGCGAAAATATTCAAGTTTTTATAACATAAAAATTGGTGTCCGGGGATATTATACATATCTCTGGCAGCCATTTTGAGATACCTGATAATTTTATCAATAGATCTATGTTGAAAAATCCTAATATAAACGCTTATGTACACATACCTGGCCGGTTCTTAAAATTTCTCCGGGAAAATATTACTTTCTGAAGGTTTTCATTCGGTTTGGGTTGAACAAATATGTTGTCAGCAATGGACCGCAAGCAGCCACCATTACGTTTTTAATAATTTTGTTCCGTTTTTCACCGCAATTGGCGCTGACGGACTGTTTCCGTTTAGTAAGTTCTTTGTGAATTAATGTTATCGATTCTGAAATAAAGTAAACTTTTTTAGTTTAATCAAGCAGTAGATAGTTTAAAACCCTGTATATGTTTGTTGATAATTATAAATCCCTAACATTTGTTCGAACCATTGATAAAAAGTTCCTGCATCTATGGTTCGGACCACTGATGGTATTTAAATATTAAAGTTGGTTAATTGGAAATATAAACTATATACTGTATATTATATGCATAAGCATGTGGTGGAGGTACTCGCTGGATGCAAAACGCGTCGTGCAAGTCCAGCAAGCAATTAATAATAATTATGACGTACGTCAAGACTGTTCACGATTGTTTTGCATCGTGCATCGTGCGTGTTCTTGGCGGGACGTACGTCAGACACGATGGTGAGTACGGCCTTTTAGTTTTAGAATTATAAAACACTTGACATTGGCGGGATTCCTGCGCTGATTCTTCGCGTGGGAAAGAGTCCATAATAAAATAATACATGTTAGGTACGTTTTGACATTTTTATAGCATTGAATGGCAAACGATGCATTTGGTCAGCTGTAAAAACTTCGTTAATAACTCAGTGAAAAAGGGAACAAATTTCCCCTTTTCACTGAGCTTTGTTCAATTCACCGGTATAAAAGTCGTGTTTTCTCGAAATAGTTGTTTTTGTATTATGACACTTTTTTTGCCGGGTGGACAATATAATACTGAAAGTCGAATCATGTCCACCCATGTCCATGTCTCGGTAGAGAGTATATGTGTTCTGTGATGTCCACACTTCCACAGAACGCATATTTGTACTCTCTGCCGAGAGGTTATGTCATCTAAGGAGGAGATTCGTGAATCGCAGCTGAGATTTTGATTTCTTCTTAATTTTTAAAAATAAAAATGAAGAAAAAGTAACTTAGATCTCAACCTAGAAATATTGTTTTAATGGGCATCGTAAAATATGCGAAGAAGAAAGCGTAACCAGGGTCGCCAACCTTAGACCTTTTTTTCTCGTACATAAACACCTAAAAATCGCGTACTTTGGCTTTCAAACCTCGTACATTAATAAGCATTTAAAATGTTATAAAACCAAAAATAAGACATATTAAATGAGTGTAAATTTAGCAGATATTTGTTTACTTGAAAATGTTTAAATTAAACAAATGATATGTTGAAATTTTGAAACAAAAATGCTGATTTTTTAAATAAAAAAAAATAAATGTTAATTTTGGTTTTCCAACTTTTTAATGAGTTCTTAACTTTTTAATTTTAACATGTCTGCTAAATTCACGCTTATCATATTTAACTATTGATTGAGGGTGGCCGGCACGTCAGACTACTACGATCTGTGAAATTACCTCATTACATTTAACTCTTAACAATCTTAAGTATATAATATGCCTGACCTAATATTAAAATGACAAAAATCAAAGAACATACATAATATATCTACTTTTACTTTTCATTTAGCAGACCCCAATGACGAAAAAATAACCATTGACGCTGTAAAATAGTGTCCACAATAAAAAAAATAATGCTATAAAATTAAATAAATCAAAATCTCGTATATAATTGTACGAGCCTGATCGTATCCTCGTACCTCGTACAGCCGACCCATAAACTTACGTTAGTATATTAAGTTTATGAGCAGACCACAAATCTCGTATTTGTATGAGGAACCTCGTACGGTTGGTAACCCTGAGCGGAACTCAAACGCAACCCTCAATTTTAAAGCGTATCGAAGTGTTGAGTTACCGTTAATTTACCATTAATTTTTATACTTTTAGTCTTTCAATTCATTCTCATATAATTTTTACTTCTATACAGGGATTCCTAGTACCACTGTACAGTGATTCATTGGTATTTATTTATTTAATTTATAATAATTATATATGCAAATAAAACGGCCGTTCGGCGTGTCCCCCACGCCAAGCCATAAATTCACCTCAAATACCTACAAAAGTCATAAGGATTCGAAGATCGTATCGGTAACCAACTATTGCTGTTTATCCCCGATTTTTGTATAATAAAATATCACTTAAGTACTTACAGCATGAAGTTTTATTCAATTTCATCTTATTTCCCAAGATCGTCATTATCTTGGGAAATATAAATATCTATGTGGAATCGCAAGGATGACTGTTAACTGTTATATCATTCCCTCCTTGGGGCACAGAAAATATACTCACAAGGAGCTTTAGGGTATGGTGGGTTTGGCATTTGCCAAAATTCCCGCATTCGCTTTAGAGATGTAACAGTGTGACAAACTACTAATCGATGATAATTGGAATAAACGAGGAGGGACTGATGAAAGTTCTTAATTTTATATACACACGCTTATTATTTTATAAAGTGGGTCAATTTAACTTGCAAGATGTGATTAAAGACAGACACCAGACAAACAGACAAAATGGTTTGAGTAATAAGTCGTTATCCATTTTTTGAGTAAATTTTTCGATGACATTTAGATATAAGTAGTTTCCTTTCTTACCCATTACCAGCTGTCGGTTATTGCCGACTTTGGCGTGGTGAGCACGTCAAATATTGCATTTCGAGATGATGTTTTTACATCTGGTTATTCTACTATGAAATGAGATTAATTGTTTTTCCTGAATACTATACAAATAATAGATTATAATTTTAAATAATAGCGAAAA
Source organism: Euplagia quadripunctaria (assembly GCA_963859945.1). NCBI lineage: Eukaryota > Metazoa > Arthropoda > Insecta > Lepidoptera > Erebidae > Euplagia > Euplagia quadripunctaria. The sequence goes on from OY982585.1 coordinate 2,406,773, forward strand.
AAAACACAGAAAAGTACTTTATATATTATTAAGTTTATTTTGTAGTGCTAAAATGTCGTATTTTGTCGGTCATTGCCGACGGTGGCGTCGTGCGCACATTTTTGTCGGTCGGATATAGTCGACCGTGGCGTTCAAAAGGCTAATACAAAAGTTTTACCGAGGGTCACACTTAATGGCGGGTATACGACGACAATATGGTTAAATAGTTAGAGGTCCTACGTGGTATACATAGTCCTTTCCCTGCAGTAATTATATGGTTAAAAACTTAAAAAACTCTACTTATTGCGCTTAAAGGTTCTAATTTTGTCTAACAGATGGCATCCAGGAAAATGGACTCATATAACTTTTTAAGAGAGTGCATTGTTGCAGTACCTACCTAGTTCATAAGCAGTGGCATAACAATAGGGTAGCAGAGCGGGTAAATTGCATCGGGCCTCCGGCCCTAGGGGGCCCGTGAACTCAACAGGCACCAAGAGAGACGGTTTTGTACCTAATGCCATTATTAAGATTGAGCAGAAACCATCATCTGTTTTACCACTTTAATTTATTATTTGTTGCAATAATCATTAAAATTTAAAAGGAACGAATTTCCTTATTGTACGTTACACTACAGCCGCTCGGCGGATTGCGGTTAGCTAAAAAAAAAGTGTTAGCGCAACGAAAAATGCTGACTGCGAGCCCATCCGATGAATTAGCCACGGGTCTCAGATGGTATAGTTACGCTACTGTTCATAAGTGTTTTTAAGTTATACGACATGGTTGTTGCATCACTATCTACCACTATTACCAACGATTTAAGTAAGGTTTAATATCTAACATTTGTTGTCTATTAATAAGTTTGGGGTACGATGAAGCTATCGTACCTTTGTAAGGTAAAAGCCTCTAAATAAAATATAATAAAAAATTATTCAATTACATATACAATGAAATATGTTAATACTAATGAAACAGCAACATCTTTCAACTTAGACCACCGCCTTATCGCAGGAATGCAGAGAACTCGCTCCATAGTTATTGACTGGTGATGGTTGTTTTAATTTCGTTCTACCCGCACCGGGATAATATTAATATTATTTGCTAAATATTGTTCTCATGTAAGTGACGATTGTCTTAATGAGAAATAAAGTTCTTTAAACCGAAATAAATGAGAATAAAAAAAAAAGTGAGTGCAGTTGCTCTGCGGGTTCCCTTTAATCGGTCCATTATTGTAATATTTTCAGAATTAAAAAGAAAATAACACATTTCTTATTCAAAAAAACATTATTTATTTTTTCTATACAACTTTACATTATTTTGCGTCTCGAGTGCAGCTCTCTATAAATAATCAATTTGATAACTCTAAAAATGTACAATAACAACAAAATTTCTGAGAATTAAAACAATGTACTTACTATTTACATATCAACATACTTTCTTCGCCATAATTTTAAAATATTTATACAATAGTTAATTACTTTTATGTGTTGTGCAAAATTTGAAATGCATTCGTGACATATATAGCTTATGTTACTGTAGTGTCAATCTGCATCAGTTTTAATAAAAAAAATGTTTGTTTTTTAAATTTTGATTTTTTTACTTTATCGTTACCCTATTCAATATTTAGAATCAATCTTACTTGAAAAGTACATAAGAAATTTAGTAGCACACTTAACATTCAGTGATGATGATAGAAATAAATTATTGAAAGTAGTTAAGTGATTATTTTGCATCGGTCCACAAATATCTGGTTGAGAGTTAAAGTTGATTTTCGAAAAATTTATTTTATTATTATTATTTTTTAAAAGGCTTGAGGGGTTAGACTACTTACGAGAATGTGCTTTGTGATTGTGCCTAAAGGAAATATACACTGAAGCCTCATATTATATACATTCATTAGAAGTTGCATTTACGACAGCTAAATCCAAGGAAGTTTCAGAGAATAGTTTGTCAAGCAGGGTATATGATGTAAAATCGGCTTCAAGAATAAGAAAAATATTGTACTTATAAAAAATTGAATTGTAATGAGCTTTTTAGGCAACGTGTGTACAATATTTTATTAAAATAATTTTCTCTTCTTACTTAACGTCTATAAGAGGCTTTAAAAATATTAATTTTATTAAAAACACTTCTTGAATTTAAATATTAAAAAGATTATACTTACAATTTAGCCAAGATTGATTTATCCTGTTTTTTGTCTCTCATAAAGTGTCGCCTTACTCAAGAGAGATGTAATAGTTATGGCATACTATGTTTTATACCTTATAAATACAATTTCAATAACACTGCGTACATCGCCTCGCAATAAGAAATGTATATTAGTGTGCATTAAAACTGATGCAGAAGAAAGACTTACTACGTGTCGTAGAGTAAGCTAAGTTTATTTATTGCGTATTATATAAAACCATATACTTATTATAATCCGATAAAGGCAAATATATGAAGGCAACTGGCTGTTATGGCCGGTAGAAGCCGTAAGCAAAAAATGGTGCTCATTGTGATTCGTTTCTTCTGTTAAAATGCTGTGCAATTAAAACGAGGGTAGTTAAAAACTTTTTGGTAAAATTATTAATTTCCCGTTTTAATTACTCATCATTTGTTTTACTGTACATTAATTAATATTGATTGATTAAATATCATTTTGTGCCCACGATAATGGCCAGGGTAGCCGATTTGTTTTGCCTATTACAATGTGACTTTCCAAAAAAAAAAAACAAAAATTTGGAGTCTCCTTTTGTAAACACTAGAAGTGTTTTAGCTTTGAGTGTATTGTCTCTTTTGTCCTCGTTATATTCTAACTATGATAGAATAGTACAGAATGATTGAACTGTTGAAGTATTTATGAATAGAATCCCGAGTGTACTCATATGTTTAGAGTAGTAATATTTCACGTTTAGAGACTGAAATTGAGCAATATTATTAATTTAATATTTCAATTTATTAATAATAAGAAGCAAAATTTGCAAAGTAACTGAAGAAATCTAAGTCTATGAATTTAAAAATGAAATTTTATAATTTAAGAGGTACTTAATAAAATACAAAAATAAAAATATACTTTGGTTCAAAATGCCATGAAAGTCTTTATTTATGAGTCAATAAACTTTTTGTTATATAAATATATGTGAAGGTAGTCAGGATGTACAGTCGCCAACACAAGTGTTACGAAGCAATTTAGTAATTTTTTAAATCGTTCCCAAAACTTGTGTTGCCATGTCTGTAGTGATGTGAGAAAAAATGAAAGAATTTGTTGTGTTGACATGTATTTTAATGTTTATCATGTAACTACAAGACCTAGTTCCAATAAAATGTAGGATAACAACGAAAAATACAATATTCATTAAAAGTGCCACTGTGCTGTCTCTTGTGTCTTGTAAAGCATCGTTTAGCGACATTATAGTGTAAAGACAATGAAATTGACTTAAAATCAGGTTGTTTACAATCAATTTTAGTGTCTAAACATGTGTAATAGCGTCATCTGAGTAGATTAGTGTCATTTGTCAGCAACAACATAATAAATCATCGCAGTGAATAAAACAATCGATATATATCGTCTGTACAATCAACACAAAGAGAAGTAAGCTAACACGACATCAAGTCCTATTACTAAAACATTTAGTTTTTTTTCCTTTTCGAAAATATTTCTAGAGAAAAAGATATGCATCTATTTACCTGATAACATTTATTAATTCAGCTATTATTACGGCTAGTTCAATGTTGACTATAACACTGTTTATGTAATTTGACATCGTAGTAATTGTTACTCTATTAGAATTAGCGAAGTATTCAAAGTAAAGTAATCTAAGTATTGCTATCCATAAACAGTAATATAGACAATCTACACGAGGTCACACCATACAAACATCTATTCTATATGAAAACAAAATATATCTGTTAAAACAGCGCAAAATGGTGTTGTCATCTTCTGTCTTATACTAAATCCTTGTGCAAGGCTTATTACTCAAAATTTAAGTCGAATCATCGCTATATTTTTTTAAGAAAACTTTTTAGAAAATCTTTACGGTTTTATTTATTTTCACTAATCGAATATAATTGACATTGCAATGACACTTACTACTAACCTAAAGAGTGCTAAACTATTACTTACATTTAGATACTTTTGGTTCTTAAAACATTTTAAAATAGTCGACAGATCGCCTACAAAACGAAACTCGTGCAAAATTAAGAAACAAGCACAAAAGCGTGGTCTACAGAAAACAAAAAATAAAACTCCGTTTTTTTTTTAACTATATTATACCTCAGTTTCTTTATTTCTTGTACATTTTCACAACTGTCACGTTTTACAAAACAACCAAGTATAACTTATAGTTAAGTTATAGAAATATTACACATACGCATGGACATTCTTTTGTTATGTCCGCGTGTTTAAAAGGAAATAAGAAAATGAAAACTAAGTACTTTTCAACATTACTCACAAACTAATATCGTATGTTTTTACTAAAAATCATCACTAAAACGGGTAAGGGTGCCGTCTTCAAAACTCATCGTAATTTTGTCTAAGTCGGGGTAATATTTTGAAAGCGGCACCGGCAAAATAATAAGTAACTAAAGTCTAATTATTCAAATTAAATGGGAATATTACTTAATCGATACCTAAACCGCTAAGTCCATAAACAAAATGCAGACGCATTCAACGGAGCGTTGCTCCACACTAAAAAAAAAAAACAAAGAAAAAATGGAAATGTAATAAATGTGTAATAATATGAAAACCTCATGTTACTGTGTCTAAAATTATATTAAGAAAACTAACTGTTAATGTCTTTATAAGAGTGATCTAGATCACAAATTGTAAAAATAAGGAATTATTTTATAATAATGCCGTTGTGAAAAATTTACCCACTTTATTTTTCAATGGTAACTTTTTCCAATACTTGCAACTCGTATTCGCATTACTACGAGGCTAATTAAACTTCTACAAAAACATGAAACTTTGTTAGTATTTTTTCATTTCATTGTAGAGACTATAAAAAAGTCATATATAGTTATATTATTTGGAGATGTCTCATTATATGCAGATAGTAAGCGGATAAATTTTTCAATTTATGTTTTGCAACGGTAACCCCCATTTCCCCCCTCACTCGTGGTGTTGTGGCTGTGTGTGTCTGTGTGCCGTCCGTTCTTGATATGTGTATGATTGTGTGCTCCACCTCAACGCCGTTAGCTAGAAGCAAATAGTTTTAAGTGAGTTATGAATGTTTTGAAGTATAAAAGTGTTGACCAAAAAATTGGTGGGCCTTTATACATGATTGAGATAAAATACCAAATACTTGGTGACAAAAGTAACTAGATAACAATGGGGATAATATACATATAAAAATGGATACAGTGAAACCATTTTAAGGCCAAAACGTAACTGTTTAGTGCCTAATTGTATGTATTGTTATATAAATGAGTATAAAAAGATAACTAAAATTAAAATCAATGAAAAAAAAAAGAGGAAAACCGATATTGAGCAAAAACTGTTAAGTCATTCAGCAGTGAAAAAGACATGTAAGTAGTTGTGTTTCCTTTTAACATTGTTTTTCATTATTTGTCACTGTGATATGTAGTTTTTAAACATATTTAATATACGGACGTACGCTAGACCAAACTAAAAAATTGACATTTCAAATCGGACAAGCGTTGGTACAAGCGTTGGTACAATCGCGCACAACACTTAATCTTATAATATTTCAATATTTTATACTACAAATCTAAATCAGTGTATTTTTAAGTACAAATCTAAATTTATTAAGCTTAGAAGCGCTGTGTCGCCACACAAAAATACAAGATTTACTGTGCGCGAATGTACATTAGTTATACACTTATTGATATCTAAATATTTTTATATAGCTGTTAATAAATTGACATAGCATAGTTACGCCGTTTTTCACATAAGATATGTCATTCCTCTCGATAGATACATTACATACTATTTTCACTACTTGTCTGTGCGAGATTCAATAACAGTTCTAATAAAATTACAAATACAAAAGCAACGCTTGCTTATTGTATTCAACACGCTTTATAATAACACAAAAAGTACACGAAAGATTGGTCAATCAATATTTTAGAAATGCTTCGTTTTTACAATACGACGTTAAGCTACACTAATCAAATGTTATCTGACGTCACAACTTGATGATCACACAAATAATCGAAATGTTCCTATTCGTTTTGAATCTCGCATAAACATAATAAAATTGAAATAAAACTTATTAAAATTTCTTAAACATTTAACACTGCCATTTTAAATTTATTTATTATTACGTGAACATGACACTTTAGTACTTGATTGTACTTTTTATAACCAATAAACTGCTGGGCAAATTTCGTGGGAAGAAATGTATTATACACGTTTACAAGCAGACAATATTGAAAAAATTGTTGTTAAGTTTGAATAGACATAAATATTTTCCCCAAAAATTATGTCCAGCAGTGGACCGATGCAAAATATGTATAACAGCATTTATATGTACATACACCAGTATTTTTTTCTATACATATGTTATTTATGATCTAACCTTTCATTCACAAAGACTTTGGCTTAATATTTGGCTTAGGATAAGTCAAAGAACAGAAAATAAGTTCACGTCTCGTAGATTTTTTTGTGATGTAGAAAGATTTAATTATTTTTATTAGAAAATCGATAAAATTATCTTTTAGGAAAGTAGGTGTGTGTAGATTTTTCACTATAAGAATAGATAATATTTCCATTAAAATAATTTAAGGCTCAAAGTATAGCATCACTTGGTAACAACATGTTGCTCCATCTTATCATCATAACAAGTTATAAAAAAACTTCATATATGCACGAGAGTACATCACATTAATGCTTAATGCCTGTGAACCAGAATCACTAAGTCAGCGTATGTACTGGAGGCATTAAGTCAGCCATGTACCAGAGGCGTTAAACCACTTATGTACCAAAGGCGTTAAGTCAGCCTATGTATTGGAGGTATTAAATCAGCCTTTGTACTGGAGGCATTAATTCCGCCTATGTACCAAAGGCATTAAGACCACCTATATACCAGAGGCATTAAGTCAGCCTATGTATTGAGGCATTAAGTCAGCCTATGTATTGAGGCATTAAGTCAGCCTATGTATTGAGGCATTAAGTCCGCCTATGTACTGGAGGCATTAAGTCCGCCATGTTTGTACCAAAGGCATTAAGACCACCTATGTAGCAGAGACATCAATTCCGTTTACGTAAAAAAAAAAATAAGTGCTAGTATTCACACCTCATACCGCTTACTGTAAAGTATTAAATAAGAATTTATTTTTTAATTTATTTAATAAAAAAATAAAACTAATTTGAATAAAATTGATTTGCAAAAATAATGCTTTATTATTAATCAACAGTTTTGCTATACTTTGATCCATTATTACTATAAAAGCTGATACCTCTACATTTTTGATTTAAAAAGTAATACGTATATATTTTTAAGATTTTTTTAGCATTTCCAAAGATTAAGCATGTTCAGGTAAACAGAAAGTGTAGTAACGATATTCTTATTTACAACGATTTGTTTATTTTTGTTAAAAAAATTATGTGAAACATATTTATTTCAGTCCCTACCTATTATATTCTTTTTTTCATAACTAATAACAATAATGACCAATCTAACGCATGAACAAAAACGTAGAAAAAATCTATGGTCTTATCACTCTTTTGAAAAAATGACGGCTCTGTATTCTTTGCCAAAAAAACTTTTATGCTTTAAATTCAAGTCATTCAAATTAGTCTCTTGAAGATCAATTTCAAAAAACATTTCAAATAAATTAATCTGTTTTAAACTCAATACAACATTTTTAATACGTAACACATAAATTTTAACAATATCTTTAACGAATTATAAAAAATCTTCAGCAAAGAGAATCAAAAATTTGAAAGTCTCAGAGGCACTCACGACCCCGTTTTTAATTCCCTACACAATGATTAATTGATATAAAAAAAATCTTTCTTTTTATCTGAACACACAGATACATAAATGTCAAGGAAATTTAGAGATGATCAATATTAAAATCTATGGTCCCTACTATCGAAGGTTAAGAAAGATTGACATTTCAATAGAAAGTTAAGTTTAAAATTTATTAGGATGGGTCAGTCTGAAACATCATGCGATAGGACTCTTGAGTAGGGCGAAGAAAAGCAACAGTCAAATAAGTTATAAGAGCCTATTTTCATGTAAATATTAGGCCGACATTCTATACACAATAAATACAAGTATCGAGATAAATCTTCAAGAAATAATATACAAAAAGAAAACTACAAAAAACAATGGCAGGAGTTCATGAGAAAATTCTATCAACATTGACTAACATTTGCCCCTAACTACGTTTGTGCAGACAAATTATTTTAGCATAACTATAGACTAAACAACGGAACTTAACAAATATTTTTTTTTATATATGGTAACACTAACTCTTTGGCTTGCCAACAACGAAAATTATGCACAAACATGGCAATGTTGCCAATTAAAATATCGATCCGACTTAACATTGGTCCGTCACCGCTAAAAAGAAAATGTACATGTCTTTTTTTATCCACACGATAGTCTCGATATTTTTATACATTTAATATGAATAAATCTTACTAGTATTCATGATCCGACATGCCGTTATTTTGGCCTTGTCTCTGGTTGTTTTGATCCTGATTTTGGTTTTGGCTCTTGTTAGGGTTCTGTCCCTTCCCCTGGCCGATTTGTCGTGACGATGAGAAGCACAGCTTCATTACAAACGGGAATTTTGCTCCTGAAAATGTTTGGTAAACAGTTTTAATAAAGTTTAGCTGATGTCACGAGTTATCAGAATTCGACTCGAATATTTTTAAAAAAAGGCACAATATCATGGAATACTATATACAATAGGAATGGCCGCAAAGAACAAACAGTTATCGACAATATCATGATTTTACTGGGGAGTGTTTATAACGCAAACTTTTAGTAAAGTATGCCGGTAGTAGTCCTACGCGCGATAACATGATTAATAAAATAAGATTTTAATATTTTCATAGCAATTCAATTGCCAATAGAGATTTAGCTCAACTATTTAAGGGACTCTTAAATGATGATAATCGGCCTCTTAATTGTGAAAAGTGGTTGTGTTAGTACATTTTTTTCGGTCAAGTGTGAGCCGTTTGCAATGAGAGTGTCAACATTTATTTTAATACCGATCGATATTGAAAGAATAGAATCAGGGTAGGTGGTTTACAAATTTTATAATTTTTTATTTAATAACTGCAGAGGCTATGCTAAACTAAAACTTAAAAGCATTAACTAGTGAACCATCAACCAACCATTCAATAAATTAAATTCAAACATAGAGTAGTCTTTCTAATTTTTTTTTTAATCGAATAGGACTCAGGATTATCTAATAAATAAAATACACCTATAGTTATGTCTAGATATAAATAAAACGAAACATTGTTCGTTGGTAAGAGCATAACTTGAGAACTTGGCTGTACGGATTTGGGGTGCATTTTTCCATGATCCGTCAGTTCATGACGGATCATGGAAAAATTGGACTTGTATAAAATAAATATATCACGTGTATGTATATCACGTCAACACCCTACTGATGTGAGTGCCGCCGGCGGGCAGGACTGTAAACAGCCGCGGGCCTTTATAACATACGAGAGTGTTAGTATATACATACAAAAAAAAATATTATACCTGGATGCTGTATAGTCGCGTGGTTGCACGCCATAATCGCCATTACGGACTGAGAAATGTTCTGGAACTCCATCAGCCCTGACGAAGATCTGCAATGTTAACGACAGCGTTGTAATAGTGTTGTTGCGATATCGATAGTTTGCTATCGATAGTTGACCTTGAAAATTAGTATCTTTATTAATCGATATCGATACTGAGAAATGTTCCACCTCCTCCAGAAAACTCCTCGAATACTATCGACACTATCGAAGTATCATCCTATCGATATTATCGATACTATCGGATCAATAATACGGATACTATCTATGACCTATTGATAACTTTCGATACTATTGGGGTGAGGTATAAGGTATTTTTTTTTTTTGAAATATTGAGATTATTTTGGTCCTCCATGGGAATAGAATACCCCAACTCATAGCACAGAGGAGTATATATAATTCATGACAGTCTCACCTCTCACTCTTCAAAGGAAACTTGGAGATGGTGTGCGGAGGCGTGACCCCGTAGTCCTTGAACACCTGCAGCAACTGCTCGTCCGACACGTCCGGGGGTGTGTTGAAGAAGTGGAGCACCTACAACATCGTTACTATTGTAATCAAGCAAAATATCTTCTTATAAAATAGTTAATTACATTACTAAATATTAGAAGTCACGCGACTTTCTAGAGATATTTAGCTCCCTGACTAACTTATAATCTCGGCAGACCTTGCAAGCCTATAACTATTTTTAGCTACTAGTTCTTCTTGCCAAGAGATCTTCTAAAAGTGTATTTCAAAACGGGCGACTCCAATTGGGGCCGAAATTTGATGTGCCCTGTAAAAAACTTACACTAACCTTGGAAGGCGGCTGTATTCTGTTCTTGTGTATGGAAGCGGGCGTTAGGAAGCGGTTGTTCTTGTTGCCCACGTAGTCCTTGAACGAGGGGCTCTTGTCCGGCAGAGGGTACGGGTTCATCACCTCCGAAAGGTACGCTTGTTTTGAGAAACTGAAAAATCAAATTTAAAAACATCTATAGATAGATACTCTCTATCGCCTGGTGGTCAAATTTCGACGCATAATTCCTACCTTATTTACCTTATCTGATTACCTACTATGATCAATTTTTAATGTTTTTTTTTAGTTTATTGGCCAGTATAACTTGAACTGTCATTGTACTAGGTACGTACTATGACAGGTCAACATATATACTGGACCAGTGTAGCTTTTTTAATTGTAACACATATTCGTCGAAGCAGCTGATTGCATAAATGTTGTTTGATTACATTGCAGTTTTTGGCCGTATGGGTTATTTACTGTGTTTTTTTCCGGTAAAATGTTGTGTTTACTCATTGTGATTTCACTTTTAAGCAAAAAAAAAACCGAATAAGTGCGAGTCTGACTCGCGCACCGAGGGTTCCGTAAGCAAATAAACTTGTATGTATAGATAGTACGTCAATTTCGGGAATCAATTCTCGAAAACTTTTGCCAGTCCTTTTCAAAAGTTAAATGTTTTGAATTTTTTTTTATGTTATAGGAGGCAAACGAGCAGACGGGTCACCTGATGGTAAGTGACTACCGCCGCCCATGGGCACCTGCAAGTCAAGAGCAACAAGTGCGTTGCCGGCCTTTAAGGTGGGAGTAGTTGAAGGGCGGAGGAGGAGGGGGGAGGGAAGGGTTAGGGCCTCCGGTATCCTCAGTCAGCGAAACACAACACAAGCATTGCTTCACGCCGGTTTTCTGTGAGGCCGGGGTATCGCTCCGGTCGAGCCAGCCCATACGTGCCGAAACATGGCTCTCCCAATGCTCTTGGTAAATGTAAGATGTATACTCACGCCAGTGTCAAAGTGTAGTCCCCGACAGTGACGTTGTTCAGGTTCTGCACACATCGCTCCACGGACACGGCGTCACCCATCTGCACCATCGCAGTACCTTCTTTTGTCTTCAGGAATTTTATCTGAAATTAATTTGTAATAGAAAACATTTATAAAAATGGCGTTATACATCCGCTATATTGTTTTTTTTTTTAATTATAGCCAGTGTCACACGGGATGGGATTCTACATATTTCCATACATCCAAATCTGTACAGGCATTTATAAGTTAAGGTGGAATAAAGAAACTCACAGACATAGGGTTCATGAATCCTGAAAACTACACTCCTTTTTTGGGCAGTCGTGTAAAAATCGTAACATCGGTGGCAGTCAACTCGACACACATTTTAGTTATGTCTACCCTACTCACAGCAAAGCACCATTCTACGCAATTACTGTTGTTTAGACACAGAATCAAGGTATTCGGATGTGTGCAGTAGACATAATAACTCTATCTCTTCTTGAGAAGTGTTTAATATCTTCCTAACGTCTTAGTTAAATTAATGTGTATTTCTTATTTTTAAGACCTGCAAGAACAGGATGTCGCCTACGAATAGTATAATAAATATCTATATCTATAATAATATTATAAAGCTGAAGAGTTTGTTTGTTTGAGCGCACTAATCTCAGGAACTACTGGTTCGAGTTTAAAAATTATTTTAGTGTGGGATAGCCCATTTATCGAGGAAGACTATAGGCTACATAACATTACGCTACGACCAATAGGAGCGCAGCAGTGACCATAAACGTAGTTGAAACTGTGGGGACGGCTATTAATAAATATAATCCCACTAATATTATAAATGTGAAAGTTTGGATGGATGGATGGATGGATGTTTGTTACTCTTTCACGTGAAAACCACTGAACCGATTGCGATGAATGGTGGTATGTAGATAGCTGGAGACCTGGATTAACGCATAGGCTACTTTTTATCCCGATATTCCCACGGGATCGGGACTTACGCGGGTGAAACCGCGGGGCGCTGCTAGTGAAATATATTTCAAGATGGAAACAGCACCACGCAAGCTGTACCGAAGTGGGCGTTGCTTAGAAACTTTTTCGAGTACCACCGACAGTAAGCCCCTGACATTCAAGGAAGGTGGCTGTGTCATTAGAAATTTCGACTGTTAATATTGTGACGTTTTGCGTTATTTCATAATGTAAATATTATTTTGTGTTTCCTTGAGTGGTGTAGAAGACGTAACGATATATAGGATTCTAGAATCACTTTTTAAACCCCGACGCAAAAACGACGGGGTGTTATAAGTTTGACGTGTCTGTGTGTGTGTGTGTCTGTCTGTGGCATCGTAGCTCCCGAACGGAAGAATCGATTTTGACTTTGTTTTTTTTGTTTGAAATGTGAATTAGTCGGGAGTGTTCTTAGCTATGTTTGATGAAAATCGGTCCAAGATGGCCGCTGCCACAAAATGGCGGATTACATATTTTTTCACAATTCCTCAATATGGGTATCAAATGAAAAGGCTTGACTAGTAGAATACTAAACACTATGATAAATTTCAAATCCAAGATGGCCGTTCATACTATTTTTGGTATTTTAACGGGGCTTTTTTTAAATTTTTAATTTATAGTTATAATGAATGAGTAAATGTTCGTTTTATTTCATTATTATTACATACCATTATTTGTGGCTACGAGTGGCTTAGTCTTACGAATTTTCGATCAGGTCACTTGTCCTGACGCGAGTTTAACATTTTTTGCCCAAGTGCACAATGCCGCTAAAGAAGTTTTCACTTCAAAAAACTATTGACAACCAGCGAAGAAAAAACTGTTTCTGTTTTTCGGTTATATTTAAATTTGTCATATTATGACATCTTTACTGAAGCGTTGGGGGAAGAGTAGTCCATCTAACTAGGACTATGATTGCTACCTTTGATCTTAAATGTCAGATTCATCCGGTACCATCCCTTGGCGGCTATTCTCTCCTGATGGCTTCCAGACTACCTAACCGTGAGACGCCTAGAAAGTCCCTCCTTATAGACAGAGAAAGATGGCATAAACTGAAGGAGGCCTACACCTTAGCGGTTGAAAATGGCTGAAAGAAGTGTCATCGTAAGAAAAATAATGGAAACATGTAGTATATACTCACTCTGACGACATTGCCGTAGAGACAGCACAAGTTGAACAGTCGGTCTGCATTTACTGTCTGTGGGTCCAGTCCGTACACCATCATAACAGCTCCTTGCTGCGGTGGGCCACCCTGCGAATCCGCAGGAAAAGGATTATTTAATGTTACAAAAAAAGAAATGAGCTATAGGTAATTGGCAAGTTAAATAATAGTGAAGAATTGAATTAAAGATTCTTGCAAGTCACAAATCAATTTCAACGTTGTAATACTTTGTACGAGTTCCCCAACACAGGAGTTGCAAAACACAGATGAAAATGATGAACTACAATGTATTTATCTATGCCCTAAATTCTTGTGTATTGACTATGGAGCGTAGTGGTAAGGAGCACTATCTTGTATGAGGACCAAACCGAAAAAGTGTCCAAATGAAAGCAGTAAATAATAGATCAAGAACTGACCAGAGTGGCGCTAGTGTAGACAAAGGGTATGATATGAAGTTAGCTGTTATAGATTAAGTGAAGTGGGCTGAATTAAAATATATATTTTTTGGCGACTAGAGTAATTGATAAATGAGGGAAAAACATATAAATATAATTAGGTGTCTTCCAAATTTTTTATGTTATCGTTGTTTTCCCATTTAATCTTTATTTTGTTAGTGCGTAGATTATTTCAATGTGGAACTTACTCCTTCTTTGTTTCTACACCCTCTAGCTACGGTGGCGCCACCTAAATACACACTTTTGTCGGACAATTTTACATATACAGAGATGGTACTCGTTAACTCTACGAGTAGTGTATGAAGGTAAAATTAAATGATAGTTCTAATCATTGTCTCGTACTCACTCTGAGGACTCAGTACCGAGTGAGTCACGGGCAAAAACAGACGTTGTGTAATTATGGTGAGTTATAGAGCCAGTGGAGTGTTCACGTGAACGCGTGCTTTAGTGATACATAACACTATCCTCCATAGTATTGAATACTGTGTTATTGTCTTCATTCAAGGGTTATCTGGTAGCTTTTAGCAAGAAGACGGCTTTTGTAAGATAAGATTCTCCTGAACTGCATGTTACTAGAGGTGTACAATAAATACTATTCCTAACTATTTATCTATATATATCTAAGGTATCTAAATGCGACGTACGACTTTGTATTTCTATGTTTTTATATATCTATATATTAATACGTAATGCGAAAACTTTGGATCCCTTTTTACGAAAATTGGGCGGACGGGGGAGTATGAAATTTCGCACACTTATACTATATACAGAGAAGAAGTGACGAATGCTAAAATTTTTTAACAATATTTTTGCTACAAAGTTAAAAGAAATGCAAAAACGGGTACATACAACTAGGAGTGTCCAGTATATGTTTTGACCTGTCATGGTACAAAAGTCTATACAATGACAGGTCAAGTAATATTGGCCAATGAAATAAACCATGGTCGAAATTCGACGACCACGCGATCTCTAGTTTCTATAAATAACGATTATGACTTAACTTGAAAAATGCAAACACACTTCAGGCCTACAAGAATTTATAAAGACAATACATATTCTCTCTCAATAAGGATGTTCTGAGTGCGGTTGGTCCACGTTACTCTTCATGCACAATTTGCATGGCCAGATATTATTGACATACGTCATAAATAAAAAAAAAAATAGGCAGTCATGGGACTGCCGACAGAAGTGAAAACTTAAACGAAACGACTAACTTAAAATCACATTAACAGGTTGGTGGATGCAGCAAGAAGCTGATAAAACTCAATGTTTAGATTAGTGCCCTCTAGTGGATCTATATATGTATTATTAGCGTGACGGTCACGAGTTCAGTGCTTTTTTTTTCCCATAGCAAAAGTGCCCAAACGGGCCTAAAGAAGTTTTCAATTAAATTAAAAGTAGGTAATTTATGTTTTATAACATCTTTTAAAATAAACGATAAACTTAATACCGCTGACGTTACGTCGTACCACAATAGCTATTACAGCACTGCGTTTTAAACTGTTTCGATCACGGACAGATCCGATTTGTTCATTACAATGAACAGTTTCGACTTTCACGATTTATTTTTCAACAATCGTTTTAATTGTCTATTCTGTTCACTAAATGACATTCATTCATTCCTTTACGGTCGAAGAGTAATCTCATTAAAAATCTATTTCAGTAGGAAAAATAGTGGGACTGTATATATTTAGCAAAAGACAGCCCAGTAATTGATTAGAATCGTTAGATTTTTGCTATTATTGTTGTTATTGACGCATTTGAACATACGCTTGAAACTTACAATTATAATTTTTTCACAATGATTTATAATTTGTGTTATATGTATTATAAATGTAACTGAATATATGATGGACAAAATATAATATACTTGTGTAATACACAATGAAATATATTGGATTTGTTCATTTGGACACACAGCGATACCTTTCATTAAATGCATATTTTATTATTATCAATCTCGAATATAAAAGGTATTCATTATCTTTTTATACAGAAATGTGTTCTTGTTCTTTTTGCAGAATACGGTATTTAATATGAAATTTGTATGAAATAACAATTTTGACGTCATACTTATCTGTCGTCGAATCGTAATCTTGTACTATTTGGATTTACATTTAAAAATAAAAACAAACTTGAACACAATAACGAATCAAATATTTTAAATTCTCATATAAGACTTACTTTCAGAAGACTATACTACCCAATTGCGTAGATATGAGTATATATTAATACTGTTTATTAAAGAAAAAATTACATACAAAATGTTGTTTATAGAATATTTATAATAAAGTTACATGACGCAATTAAGTTGTTTTTGACGTGATAACGTCTTATCACGTCAAAAAAAACTACGATGAAAGCCGGCTGCACGCATGAAAAAGCATGACTTCCGTCTGACTTACTTGTCACGTTCCGCCTGAGCCGAGCGTGCAAGCGAGAGCACGGAACAAACGATAGAGAGGCACGATCGGCCTAAGCGTTCGTTTACTGACATTGATTTGATTTCAGTTTATTTCTAAAACTAATTGTTCGTGATTATATTTAAACAAATTATTTAAATAAAATTTGCAAAAACTGTAAACAATATTTGACTTGTAAACAAAATTAAAAATTAATGTTTTTAACCAGAGTTTTAAAAATATTGTGTTATCTTTTGACGTAATCACGTAAAATTATCATCTGGAAACCGACTTTATTTATTGTAGTTTTCATCTATGCATAGTAATTAGCAAAGAGGGTGTGTGTTTCTGCTCCAGGTGGGATAAGGATTTTTTTTAATAATGAAAGAGAGAGAAGAAGTAAGAAGAAAGTTAGCAGCGTCTATTCTGTACGTAATTAAACTATTTTGTAGTGCAAGGCAAATTACTAAGGCCATCAAATATTTCATCAAACATATTTTGCTTTTATCTAAAGCTTGTACTAATTACTAGGGAGTGGGTGATGACGATTTTACCTCGTCAATTACCTGGTTCTGTGGCGCCATATTGGGGTGGTGCATCGGAGGGGGAGGAACGAAGCCCTCACCGCCATAACCCTCTGGCCCGTAGCCGCGGCCATCACGCTGAAATCGGATAAGAGAAACGATGTACACAAGAATATGAAGAAACATTTTTTACTTATACGGTCGCATGCACATCGTACGCATCAGCCGTCGTCACAAAAACTTTACGCGACTTACAAAGGAAAAAGAGTAATACATATGAATCTTGTTAATGAGGGTGTTGATCCTGACAGTGTAATATCTCCTACATCTACAGCAGTTAAAAGTAACATGGAGATAGTTTAGAATCTATACTCTATACTAATATATAAAGATGAAGAGTTTGTTTGTTTGCTTGGTCTACAACTACTGGTCCGATTTGAAAAATTATTTCAGTGTTAGATAGCTAATTTATCGAGGAAGGCTATAGGCTATATATCATCACGCTACGACCAATAGGAGCGGAGCAGTGACTATAAACGCAGGTGAAACTGCGGGGATGGCTAGTACCCAATATTTCTCAATTCGAACAATTATTCGATTAACAAATACGTAATAAAGTTTCAAACTAAAAAAAAATTACAGTTTTTATTTGGGGTTACCCCATAGTTGTAGGAACTTCTATGGCTTTTGAGTTCGAAAGCAGAATTCGAATTTAATTCAGACAGCCACATTAGGTACTGTTTTCTTTATCTTACTAGCTCCTTTTTACGTATTTTTTAGCGCCCTTGCCTGGGAGTAAACATTAAAAGTGCAACTTCTCGAAATAATTCCTAAGCTATTAAAAAAAAAGAAGTATGCAAAGACCATAGCGAGTGACTTTAAATACACTATCAAAAAATAATCCTTACTAATATTATAAATGCGAAAGTAACTCTGTTTGTCTGCCTGTCGCCCTTTCACGCCAAAACTACTGAACCGATTTAAATGAAATTTGGTACACAAATAGTCTAGAGCCTGAGAAAGGACATAGACAACTTTTTAATGCATAAAAAGTGTAAAGGGTTGAAAGGTGGGGATGAAAAGTTGTATGGAAGTCGTCATTTTTAGAGCTAGAAGCTTAAAACTTATTATTTATGCTGTTGATTCGATATAAATACATTATTCCACGCGGACGAAGTCGCGGGCACAGCTAGTCTGATATAATAATTAATCTAGCGAAAATTGAACGTTTCCAATAAAAACTTAATTTCATCTGAATACAACTCAGTGCGATGATTTAACTCTTTTCCGATAAATTAATTATTGCATTTTAATTTGCAAATATGATGACTGGAGACTCGCCAATTAATTAAGTTAATTATATTGCTGTGCTCATCCCCATAACTTGTTGTACTTTAAATAATTTTAAACTGTATTTTATTTTATATTAACGATGAGACTTTAATTAATCATGATGATTCCTGAGGTCTAATTTTGGACCTGTAAGTATTGATAGAATATTGAACAATATTTTCCAAACTTTTTGGCTTAAAGACCCAACATTATTCGACGAATGACCTCTTAAAGTGGTCGAAAGATAGTCTTTTTCTTTTTTAAAACGACAACTCCCGCTTTAGGAATTACTCCTGTGTCGCGGGGGACTTACAAACATACAAAGTACGGACACAAAGAACACCCAGACTCGGGTGGGAATCGAACCCACGACCTATGGCATAGCAGTCAGGGTCACTAACCACTAGGCCAACAGGCCAGTCTGCGATAACCCTTTTGATTAACTAATGAAGTTTACCGGATGATGTGGCGGCGGCGGTCCATGTCTATCCTTCATCATGCCCGGGGGTGGAGGCCCACCGCTTCCGTAGTCCATATCTGTGGATAAATAAGTAAACAATTTATTGCTGTAACCTGCGAACTCCTTTGTTCTTCAGTATGTCTAGCATCATGTATATCATCATTTGATATCTTTTTTTACTGGTAATATAGTTTAACAACAGAGTTGTATTGAAGGAGGTAGGGTTAAGTAGGTTTCTGTTTGAAGTTCGAGAGACGAAGTATCTCCAACTTAGAATTATTCGCCGAAAACCCTCCTGCTAGCGTAGGGTTCTTGGCAGCTAGGTATGTGTTTAAAAAGACCCATATCCGATAATATTGAGTTTTTAAGATTCCTGGCGGCGTACACAACGCAAAAAACAAAAGACACATGAAATGGAAGTATCATTACAACACAACAGATGTTCTGCGTTTAAAATGTCCAATGTCCCGCGGGGTCTAAATTCAAAACTATGAGAAACCCTTATCATTTTTATTATACTTATTTCTAAGAAGAAACACACAATTACGGTGCTACCACGATGCTGTGTCATTCTCCTATCACACATAGTGCTATCGTTACATACATGCAGGGATAGGCAGGTCTTCAAATGAAAGTCCGTGTAGGTATATATGTATTTATTGATTATAGCTATGTATGTTTACAATTTTGTATGACATGATGTATACTATATGATTTAATGTAATTGCTAGTGTGTTTTGACGTACTCAAATAAAAAAAAATTTACGAATATTTTTAAAGAAAAGGTAATGTAATATATTTTTTAACCCCACAAGTCACCCAACACTGTGTTGTTTAATCGTTTTTTTTATATAGATACACCTTTAGCTCCTGAGGATTTCCACACGTCAAAAAATATTTCAATAATAAATGAATTTGATCAATCTTATCTGTTAAAGTATATGAAAGTGTAATTTAAAAACTAATATCAATATATAATAGGTAAGTGTATATTAAAAAGTATGTCCGAAAATGAAATGAGTTTAAGAGAGGAATGAGTTTTTACTAAACTTTTGTTTGTATGAGTATAATTCTAATGTATAATGTCCTCATTATGTTATTAAGTATTTTAATGTACAAGTAGATACTATTATGTAGGATGTTGTTGCTTCGAAAATTGTAGCGATACAATGTTTGTGAAACATTAAATTGACAAAGCTATTGGGCAAATGTATGCAGCATTTTACATAAATGTAGCAAAAAACCACATAAATGCACAGATTAATCGCCAAAACTTACAATCGGCCAACATTTTTCAATCAGTCTAATCCAAAATTTTTATACATAGGCGGCAAATGATTCAGTTGATGATATCCGGGGTCCCGCGCGCTGTACCAGTTGTTGGTAAATTTTACCCCTTAATTTTGGGGTCAAAGTGGAGATATGAATTTCGTATTTCATGAATATTGTAAATACTTTTAACGATTACACTAAATATTCAATTTCCCATAAAATACAGTAATTTAATTAATGTAGCTGAATAAAAATCTTTGATTGCAACCCTTTTCTTCTATATGTCAAGACAAAACGTTAAAAGTGCTGTTACTTAATTTTTTTTTCTTTTATGTTGATAAGCTGAAGAAAACTTTGACAGTTAAAAGGTTTTCTACACACAAACATAGTATCGTTATAATTTTATAACATTTTTTCCAGTGATTGTGGGTATTAATTTAATACTAATAAAAAAAAATGGTACCTAAAATTCATTCATTAACACAGCCTTATTCAAAGAACTTATGGCATCTATATTTTAATATTAATCCTGTAGTAATTTATTTTCCTTTAAACATATTTAAAAGCGAATTGTCAAAATGTTATTTTTTGCAGTATAGCTAACAGTTTTAAAAACTAAGATATGTTTTACAAAATTTTCAGTATCTTTAATTAGAAAAATGATGTATATGAGTGGTTGTGGCAGTATAGGGCACACGAATTACT
Organism: Euplagia quadripunctaria; assembly: GCA_963859945.1. Taxonomy (NCBI): domain Eukaryota; kingdom Metazoa; phylum Arthropoda; class Insecta; order Lepidoptera; family Erebidae; genus Euplagia; species Euplagia quadripunctaria. Next base: position 2,427,548 of record OY982585.1, read on the forward strand.
AATAAGTTAGTACATAAGCATGAATACAAATTTTAAATCTAAGTACATCGTAATTTTAATTAATACAAGTAAATAATTATTGCACCGATTTATTGGTAGCTTGAAATAAGGTAGTTATTCATTCCATACAAACTTCATGCGATCGGTAATTCTTATTTAAATATCTATCTTTGCTCTCTTTACTTAAGATAACTTCGAGAAACTTCGCTACGAATAACGTTAAAAAAGGTCGCGTTGCAACGAGCCCTGACGTGCCGAGTTTAATAATTTACTTCAATTGTACAACATACTTAGTTGGAATAACTTTTAAATGCTAATGCTGTTTCGCTTTTTACAGGAATTGTTTTGTAAGAGCTTTTATCTTCAGTAAAGAAAGCAATGTATATAATATATAGACATTAAATATATGACGGTAGATAGCAGGACTTCTAACACGTTTTAGTATATTGATCAAGATCGTTCAAATGAAGAATTTCGTCTTGTATGCATATTACTAAGCAAACAGATAATATAGTATTTTTTTTTCTTTAGGCTTTCTTTTGATGAAAAAATCCTTCTTTTGATAGTAGACCTCCCAGGTTGCTTCGTAAAGTATAAAATTAAAATATTACTCGTAACGTCCAAGTTACGGTTATAGAAGAAATTAAATGTTATGCCGTTTCAACTATGTATGTATATCTAGAGGGTATCAATAGGGGGTCATTTCAAAATTTTAGTGAAAATCCTGATGCCGCATGCTATGGCAACATTTTCGGATTGAAATCTATGCAAACCTTTGGTGGAACATCGTGTGTTCCACCAAAGTTGGAATTTTGCAGGGGGGCCGGATATAGTTTGGCAATCCCTGGGAATATCTACTTAGACTAGACGAATATAGGAGGGGACCAAGAATATATTACTTGTGTTAAAAATTTGTCGGCAAACAATCTATAACATTGGTTACACCAGTGTGTGAGTTGCGCATTTCCAACAATATTTTGGCAACCCTAGGAGGTGGAGATGCTTAACCAATCGGGAGGATCTAAATTCAGCAGAATTCTGCTGAGTCTTCTATGTAGAGGTGTGAGACGGCATGACATTTTATATTTTGGATAAAGTTATCATGATTGTCGTGAAGCAGGTCCTCGATAGAAGACATGGATTGTTTTGGTTATATTTAGTTTCCATACAGACCGTTCTGCGTATGCTCGCAGGAGTGTTGGCTGTGTTGGCTGCAGGAGTCTTCGCTGCAAGACCTGGTGGTAGCTTGATGAGTGGTGGAGGCATCTGTTGATCATCCGCAGTATCAATCCGAATCTTAGGGTTTTTTGTAAGTGTCGTTTTTTATGGTATCATATTTATTTATTATTTTCGACTTCAGTGTTACTTACTTTTTCAGGTTGGGTTTAAATAAAATGTGTTTGCATGTTTAGCACGTTGGAAGTAGTGTATTAAAGTAACATATATTCAGTTTTATTACAGAACTTACAACAGTATTAGGTTTAAATCGTTTCAAAGTAATAATTAATGCCGCGTTCCTATAATCAAGAAACGATTTGTTTTGCTTACGGACGGTAAAATTTTCATGGAAAATTCAACGAAGTTTTACCGTCCTTAAGCAATATGGATCGTTTCTTGATTATAGGAACACGGCATAAACCTTTTTGTCAGTTCATATGTCATAATAGGAGGTTTGAGTATATCTTGTTGTTGCGAATCTTACATGACATGTATTCTTGTAAAATCTTTATAGTAAGGCTCTCTTGTCAAAGCATTTACAAAGTCCAGGGCCATGGATGTTTGATGCCCTGTTCTTATAATCAAGAAACCATTCGTTTTGCTTTGAAAATTCAACGAAAATTTTACCGTCCGTAAGCAAAACGAATCGTTTCTTGACTATAGGAACCGCCCGGCATGCAGCGATGATTTTTTGTTACGTAATGTATTTCGGGAATATTACTTTGCAAAACATAACACCTGGTATCACAAATATCGAAAACAATACAATTACTAATAGATCAAATTCATGTACCTCAACCTCATCATAATATGTTATGTATAAGCCCATGGTCCATTATCCATTAATGCCGCGTTCCAGTAAACAAGAAACGATTCGTTTTGCTTAAGGGCGGTAAAATTTCGTTGAATTTTCAATGAAAATTTTACCGTCCGTAAGCAAAACGAATCGTTCTTGTTTATTGGAACGCGGCATAAGCTAATTTACTCATATTTCAAAACTTAAATCCCCTTTTTATGGGTTTTACATTTTCATACGTAGACGTCATATTCTCACTAGGCGTATGGTTTGCGGTGGTATTTCACTACGTTATTGACAATCTGTCGCAAAGAATACGTAATAATTATGTAATTGTCACAGAGTTCGGACTGAAACGACAGAAGTATTCTGTATATTTCTACTTTTTTTCTGGAATACTTGATTTAAACAATTGCGTTAGCAGTTTTTACATGAATTTTTGCAGCTTATGTTTTTAAATCAGTTTCACACAGGATTCCTTGGAAATGTATTTAATGATATGTGAAATGTCAATATCCTGATGTAGCAATTAAATTAGAATTAGGGATAGAAGTTATTAAACCTAATCACAATATGAAAGGTTTTAGTAAAGTATTGATAATTGTTGTTTTAATTTCATTTTATTTACTACTAGCGGTAGGTACGCCTAAACTTCGTTGCGGTTGAACAAAAATCTTTAACTGTACTTTGAAATGGTGAAAACACTTTTTAAATATGTGTAGTTTTATGATATCATTATATTAATACGAGAAGAGAATTCTTTGCACCCTTTTTAAAAAAAAATCGTAACAGTAGTAACATGAATTTTGGAATATTTACAGTTTATATATAGAAGAAGTGCAGAAAGCTAAAATTTTTAAACAAAATTTGCTAAAAAGTTGAAAAAATTGCGTAAACGGGTACACAAAGCTATAAGTGTCCAGTATATATTTTGGCCTATCATGGTACAAAAGTCTATACAATGAGTTCAAGTTATATTGGCTAATGAAATAAACCATAGTCGAAATTCGACCACCATGCGGTCTCTAGTTAGTATAGATAGGCGTCAAGTGACAATCGCATAGGTAAAAAAGTTAAAAGAAGAAAAAGACAATTAAAAATCAAAAAATTATAGTATTTTTATGATTAATTTTATTTTGAATTAAAAAATTGTAATTATAGTATTTTTCACTAACGTCTTTATCACCTTTTAAAGACGTTTATCAGCTCCGGTTTGCCTAATAAGGACAAGGCCTTAATGACAACACCGTGTATCATCAGTAAACCTTTTACTCTCCGCCATTAAGTTGAGGTAATTGTTTAAAAGGCACTCCCTTCTCGATATCATCGTATTCATTTCTGCGGTCTTATGTAATAACGTGCATTTTAATGTTCATGATAGGTACACGGGTTCTTTTATGTACGAGTGTCCTATCTTCTTTATATATATTTCTTCTGTACGTGTGTATGTCACTGAACTCTTCCTAAACGGCTGGACCTATTTTGATGAAATTTTTTGTGTCTTCAGGTTGATTCGAGAATGGTTTAGATTTACAATTGGACCCGGTAGATGGTGCTGCAATAGGGATAGATAGGAAAATTTATAAATGCAGACGAAGTTGCGCGGGACAGCTAGTATATTTATATATATATAATTCTTCCACTATACTTATGTGGGAGAGCCATGCTTCGGCACATATGGGCTGGCTCGACTCCGCTTGTTACCACGGCCTCACAGAAAACCGGCCGTGAAGCAATGCTTGCATTGTATTTCGCCGCGTGAGTGAGGTTACCGGAGGCTCTAACCCTTCCCTCTCCCCTATTCCCGTCCTTCCCCTCCCCCCTCTTCCCACTCCCCCCCTCTTCTCCTACTCCCACCTTAAAGGGCGGAAACACACTTGTGACTCTCGAGTTACAGGACCCGTCTGCTCGTTTGCCACTATATCATAAAAAAAAAAATACTCTTCCTACATACCTCTTTCACCCTATCTATTCATCTTTTTTTCAAGTCTACTTCTACCCTTGTACTCGCCAACTTCCATACATAAAGCCAATTGTGGTGAAGAGATCACCACAATTGGCTCATCTCTCATCCTCACACGTCCATAGAGTGCAAATCTATTGCTGATCAACTTTTCATCATCTGGCGCTACTTTCAGGCTATCTCTAATGTATTCCTTCTTCACCTTGCCCATCCTAGTCAGACTACATTCATATCAATATTTCCATTCTCACATCTCTCTACTGTTCTCTTTGTGGGCAAACATTTAGATCCATACAAAACAGCAGATCCCATGATTGATGACACAATAAGGGCTATTTGTGTCAATGAAGTATCAAAAGTTTCACGCTCTTATAAGTAAATAAATAAATGTTTACTATTAAAAAATACTGGCCATTTGCTCTACAACAAATACCAACTGCAATAAAAAGTCGAATGGCGTGCATTTATAATAAAACTGATATATCTTAACTAAGAGAATAAATAAAATACACGTACGAAATATTTTTTCATGCATAATATTTTTCAATTTCAGCGACACTGTGTAGTGAGTATCCCTATTTCTGTTAAAATAAGATTGTATTCGGACGACACGACTTATTTAAATTTGGTGAGGAACGTGCTACGAATGTTTCATATACTTTTTATTATAATTAGGGCATAGTAGTAGGAAAATGTTGATGTATTTTAGAAATGATATACATTGTGATGTAATAGACGAACATAAATCTTTAATTTTTAAGCGTCGATGCTTCTGAATATTTGTGTCATTATTTAATTTTCCTCTAAATTGTGAGACAATACTTTCAGAGTGTACACCTAATAACGCCCAACGTTAAAAGTTTATTTTTAATTCTTATTATTTTAAATATAGACTTTTTAATCTATCGAAATGTGGAAATTCTTATATTTACTCTTTAATTTTGAAATATTGAATATAAATAGTAAGTTTAAAGAGGCGATTAACTCCGAGAAAATTTACCCAATACGATATTTATTTATTGAATCTTTTTATTTTAATTTTTTTTTACAAGCTTCTAAAAAATCACACATATAAACAATACACGTCACTAGACGCTTATTGTTTGTATGTGTGTGTCTGTGTGTAAGTTTTCACCCTTCAAAAGTCGCTCGACAAATCGTCCATCTGTATCCATCCTTAGTACATACTCTTTCGCTACGCAGGTGGTAAAAAACCTGGGGTGAGAAAATCCATACATTTTTAAAGTACAAACAAGCAGGTGCCAGTGAAAACGAGGCATACGTACTGCTATTTTATTAGGGTTCTGTACTCAAGGTACGCAGGTACGGGCAATCAACGAACTCGTCCCTATGTCAGTGATACGACTGAACGAGATAAAGCAATGCATATTTCATTAGGATCGAGATTATTGCCGAGTACAGAATTCCTGTTATTCCAGAGGCCTATACAAAAACAAGGGTTCTTTTTTTCCTTAGAAATATAGTTTTTTTAGATTATTGACAAATTTCAATGGTAAGGGGTCATCGTAATCTTTGACGATTACAAAATTAATGATATCTATCAATAGTAATTTGACTGTAAAGTCCCTGGTTTGACAGGGATAGCATAATAGGTTATGTAGTCACCTCGCCAACTAAGACCGTATCGAGGGATGTCGGTGCATTTTATACGATCACTCTATACCTACTCGTATAACCGAAATATCGATTTTCCGTACATACGCAAGCAATGCTCATATTTGCATTATTTAGATCTGACAACATCAGCGATTGTTGTTTAAAGATAAGGTCTATCTCTATCTTTATGTATTAGATTTATTTTTACACACTTTATATTACTTTCATTTATATATTATACTAGCAACTAGCCCCGGCTTCGCACGGGTAGCAGAGACATCTTCAACAATCATCATCATATTTCATAATGTAGCTTATAACTGACAATTATATTAGTAACTCACTACATCAGATATTTAAAAATTAATTTTAGCAAAATAAATTTAGAATTTCATAAACGTAATAAAATATAATAACATAAAAAATCCGTTCAAGATCCGCCAAAAAGTTACGGGTACGGATACAGATATTTTTACTCCCTCGGATATTCGGCACATCACTAGTTAGGATATACCACAAATTATTGGAACTATTTGTGTTCCTCGATAACTATAAGCTAAGTGTGTTCAATTCGAGGGTTGATAGGCTTTTTCATACAACTGATTCGACTTGTGCGTTGGCAACCCTATCACCACGTAAAACAACACTACAGGATTTGTGCTTGTCTTGCAGGTTCTATTGCAGAGTGCATGTACTATTTCAACACTGCATTATTATATTTCTTCTTCAAGATACCTTGCCACGGCATGCATGCTACATTGTAGATCGCATATTATTTAGCGCCAGCTGACTGGAGTTAATAAATATAATAATTTCAAGCTTATGAATCGTTTTTCAAGAGTGAAGTTAGAACTACCCTCATATGTGTAATAATATTGATAATTATTCTACAAAAATAATAACTTACCATATATTCAAAACTTCCTTGAAACGAACCAACATTACAGATTACAGAAATCATTCAAATGCTCAGTACACGGGGATACAAGGTGCGCGCGTGTACGAGCCTCGCTCGAGTTTATGAATTATTTACATCTGGCAACACCGGTGTAGGATGTCACTATCAGCCAGGGCTGTCAACCATCGAAGGAATTTAACATTACAATTTTCTTTTAATTTTTATTGAAATTTTTAAGGTCAAGTATATTTATTTAACTGCTATGGATTTGTCTAATATATAAAGATCAATGATTGTTCGTATTTTATGAGCTGCCGCACCTTTCATCGAGAAGGATATAGGGTACCTTTCACTTGGAAAAAAGTACAGTTTCCGAGAAATAGCTAAATTACTTTCAAATGTGAGCAAAATCGCGGGTAAAAACCAATGAAATGAATGAAGAATAGTAATATTAAAGAAAACAGGCAGATAATAACAAATCGTCACGTATATGATATACTCGGGTGTGGGCTTTCTTCAGCAGTTGAGATGATGACTGAGACGCTGATATTCACACAAGAGTATTATACTTTCTGTGCCGGCGATATTTAGAGAAACTTAGCTCTACTTGGTCTGCTTGGTCCTAAAATAAACCCAGATTATAATAACTCCTTAAAACGGCGCCTTTAAAATACAAAGGGGTTAGATCTCGTATTGGAAATGCAGAAGATTCGAAACACACAAGGAAAATAATGGTGGCCTTATAATATACCCTTAAGATAAGTTATTGTAAAGTTTAAGTTTTTTAAATTTTATACTAGGGCATTTATTATTATCAAATCCTGACTGTTTGATGGTGAATGGCGAAGTTATTTTTTTTTTAATTCCAACTATTATATATTACTGATATTTCTTAAGAAGTTTCACTATTTATGCGGATGACGTTTTCAGATATCACCATATTGTTCAAGAATTAAGCAAATCGACAAAGAAATCTCAAGAGTAAACGATGTAAGTACATTAGTATGACAAAAACCTCGGCAAATTCGGAACACCTCCTCCTTATTAAAATCAATAAATAAATCAATTATCCTATTGCAGTGCACTTCTACTGAAGTCGCTTTATACAAAAATGTTTAATATATATAAAGTGAGATCACCAATATTCAAATGAATATAACGCAAAGTTATGCAACAATTTGAAGTTGCATTTATTACAATCACTATTGCAGGCGAGATAGCAGTATTTAAATTTTACAGCGTGGTAACCCTAATACGTTATTGCAATTCCCCGGGGTAGCAGTTCATATCTCTCATTCCGCCGCCGGATTTCAACAGCAACGGACGCTTTTCACTCCCGCGCTTTTAAACGCGACCCACTTTTTATGCGTTCGTTGTGTGGTCTTCTATTTTAGTTTTTTAGTGCTTTTATACTGCACTCTTTTTATGTAAGTCGTTAGGTGAATGGATGGACTTGCCTTAAAGGTTTTGAAGTATTATTTATTAACAGCCACGTAAAAGCAAAGTTTAAAAATAATTGATTTCAATTTTAGTATCTCGGTTTGTGAATAAGGAGTAAGGTTTCTAATATAGATACATTTCAATAATTACCCGAGTTTTATAATAAATGTATTTTGTTAATTTATAAGACAATTAGACAAATCATAAAGTATACAAAAAATAAAAAAAAAGACAGGTATTTAATAAATATTAGAAATCAGAATTAGGAAGATTTATCAAAACTAGAGATCGCCTGGCGGTAAAATATCGAACGTTTTGAATGTCTTATTTCATTGACCAGTACAACTTGAACTGTCATTTATCATTAATAGACTTTTTTTTTACCATGACAGGTCAAAATGTATGAAAAATAGCCGTTTTTAAACAATTTTCAACTTTATAGCACATTTTTTTTCTTTACTTCTCTGCACTTCTACATATACTTTAAGTATTCCATATTACACATGCCTGTCTATGCGCGTTTTTTTATTTCTTTTTAAGAATTCTCCGCACATATAAATATATAGATACCACGGAAACAAAAACTAAAGTGTCTGCTAGCTTTGTACCAATTTAAAACATTTGTCCTATATTAAAACGAGGCCTCAATTTTGCCATCGCCTACTTTTTTAATCTAAAAAGTACGCTTTTGAATCCAATTTCCTTTGGATCGGTCCCGCTTGGAATCGTTTAAAACAAATTTAGCTTTTATTCAAACTGAATGCCTCATTTGACAACGTGTGACCCGCCATCTTTTATGCATGATTTTTTCAATTCTGTGCAAATTTTTACGACTACCCTCAAAACCAGGTTTATATTTTTTTTATAGTAATCGTGAATTGTTTAATTTGACGTGACATGCGAATGAGGTGTCTGTTTTTATTTCTTTACTAGAATGAATATGAATAAATTCATAGACTACCATCTTGTATACAACACTAAAATATGCAAGAGTATAAAATGTTTTAGTGCGTAATAAGGACACAGTAAACCTTTTATGGCGTACGTCTTTTTTGTTTAGATTAGATTTGTTTTATGGTTCTAATGCAAAGAAGTATACGCCTCATCTGATAAAAAGAATTCACCGAACAGTCAGAGGGCTATTGCAATCTCAGGGCTGATATGACATGAATAGTTTTGAACTAACGCTTACTACCAGTCATATAAATAAAGATTGTATGCATAAAGATTAGAATTTTTACTGGCAATACCAAGATAACATTTGGTGACAATTGTCAAGCAAGTTGTTCATAAATGCGATACTGTTTTCAATTCCTTGGAACAATTAATAGCAGGTGGGCAAAAAAGATAAACTAAGTATTTTAGTGTTCCGTAGATGGGCATTGGATCTCACGGGCGATTTTAATACATGGAAGATTTGTTTAGAGTTCGATCTATATTAACAATAAATCTAAGGAGTTTGTTTCTGATGAACGTGCTAATCTCCAAAACTACCTACTACGGATTTGAAAAATCCGGTTTGGATTTGATAGCCCAAATGTGCACGCTCCATAGGTTAAATTCATCACGCTTCAACCCTTAGGGGTGGTAATGATAAGCCGCGGGAGAGAGCTAGTATAAAATAAAATAACGCCTCAATAAATACTATGTCGTTCAAATGTACTATGAATACATCAGGTGTTTACAAGGAAATTGCGAAGAAAACTATGAATATATTATGATATGCATAACGCTGGAATTCCAACTCAAAGTTATAGAATTCACACTACGGTTACACGTTAGATGGTATTGCGTGTGTATATAAAGAAGTAGTTTTTACAAAAGCAGCGGCGATCGTACAGTGAGCATGGGTTTAATTTAGGATTTAGATGCCCTTAGATGGAAGTTCCTTTGGAACCACGAAACACAAAATTATTTTTGTTTTAGGTTTGACTCCTGATAGCAGAATACACAAGGCTAGATTTATTTTATAAAGAGAAATGAAAAATCGCTTCGAAGCTTGTCAGTTAAAAAGGCAAATTAGAAAATTCTGAATAGGATTGTCAGTTATTAGAAAAGTCCGTCGCAGTGGTTGGACTCAGGGAGGGCAGCCAAAATGATGTAATTGAGTCCAAGAAGCTGCTTGTGAATGTATCTGTGCCGGTATTGTTTATTATAGCTGCTTGAGATCTGATATAACAATTACAGGGCGGCAGAGGTGTACTGTCTAGAATTGCTAACAATGATGTAAACGCTGACTGCCAAACAACTGAAACCTGTCAATTGCTGTAGGTGACCTCTTTTTCAGAACAACAAAACACACGCTTCGTTGTGTCTTGTGTCGAACACCTTCCAAGAGACCGGCTAAAAACTGTTAGAACTGGAAATTTTTATTCACCCACCATACTCAACAAATTTTGCTTCAATTATTTCCATTTTTTTAGGAATTCTGATAAAATTTTCCAAGAAAAGAATTTTAAATCCATCGAGGGGGTGAATAACGTATTCAAAGATTTTATCAAATCTCTTCCCTAGGACTTTTAATGTAAAATGGCAAAAGTGTATTGAGATTAAAAAAAAAAAATTTGAAACGGTTTTATTTAGCTTGCCCTGTTCCTTTTTGAGTTAAATTTAGTAATTGAAATATTACCTTCCTGTTGACCGATTGATCTGGAATTTTGTACACACCTTTAATTCTGATGACAATACAATTATATGTATACAGCATCATTGTAAATCCAAGATGGCCTTTGCCACAAATTTCAGATTACGTATTTTTTTAACTCCTCCTCAATATGGATATCAAAGGAAAGGGCTTGGCTATAATACAGTACACCATGAAAAAGTCCTATTTTTTAAGTAACTAAATAAAAAACTTGAAAATAAGCACGTAAAATCATTATTGTTTCTTTACAATAAAACCGATTAACATTAAAAAAATAATGTAAATGAAATGGCAATTATAAAGCTAGGAATTTAAAGTAAAGTTTGAGAATGCGTCTTGAATAGTATATAAAACACTGCACTTTAGTGCTGCCGTTACAGCGATGTATGTTTTGTATGCATACGTTTAATAAACTTAACTATTGCAAGAGTGTCCAGGAAATCTGAGTGAAGTTTAGTTCTGTTAGTAACAAACGTTTAGAAAGTTACAACTTGAACAAGTTCCGTCCGACATTTACTAGAAACCACGCCGCGTAATACAAGTGCCTAACTACAAACGTGGCACCGCACAGCCTTTACGGGCACTTTCTGAACTATTGTACCACTAGTACGAATATCGGCATTCCTATCTATTCTCTTTGCGGTGGTTGGAAGTCTCGCTCGCACACCAGTCGTCGGTAAACACTGAATTTCGTACATAAAACTTGTATTTTTGTAGTTCCATTTTTAGGAGGAATCAGGAAAGTTACGAAATACGCGAATTTCAAATGTTTCAGTAAAAGACTGCAATATGGGATAATAAAAAAAGAAGTATATTATTAAACAAACCATTAGACAATACTTAATACTTTTTTTATTACTTGCTTGTCCACCGCCACTGTTATGAAAATTCAGATGATGTAGTGATAAAGTTTAATCTTAAAAACTCTGACACAGGTCTATTGGCAACGATAAACATACCACGGTTTTATTGTATAAAATAGAAGCAACGATAAAAAAAAACATATCATGTGATATTATAACAAGATATTCCACTTTCAGAAATAAATCATTGCCATGCGTTCAGATTACGACGAATCGCTTCTGCTGCTACCGAACACAAATGTAATGTATCTTATAACACCGACATTGTATTGTTTGAAATAGTACAAGCGTGGCGTGGCGTGTTCTGTACGCTTTGTGCTCGCTCAAATGGAGACAGGCGATGGATTACTGTGAACCCTCGGTACTAAGAGCGATATGAATAGCGAGGTTTCGATTCGAGAGAATTCATGAATGCAATAGGAGATGGACGGTGAACGCGAAAATGGATATCAGTTGCGCAATGTCTGTTGAGTATGGTGGCAGACCAAGAATTTTCAGTCGTCACTCCTGGGGTTTTAAGACGGGCCGTTGGTATGTTGACGAGAAGAGTCTTAGATCGCACGAAAAATAGTGCCTATTGTCGTGTGTGTGATTTCATTTAGATATATAGCATTACTGGCTGATATTAAAGCAGTATGTGACGCACGTCTTGTGACACTAACATCAGGTTTTCAGAAACCATGGTAATGTATGTAACCATGGTAAGGTAATGGTAATTTTTTTTTACATAAAAAGTACACCACTATGTGAAGTCCCTGACTCCTGAGCTAGGCTCATAGATCTGTGTTACAGAAGTCAGTGTCTTCCCCCATTATGAGGAGCACAGAAATGTTTTGCAAATAAGTGCAGTGAGATTAATGTTAGTGTGTGATGAAAGTGCGGTAATGGTGTGTGCTGTGAGTTGTGTGTTTGGAATGTAAGTTTATGGTATGTGGGTGTGTGTATGGTAGCTGTCAAGTTAACAGTGATGTCAAATCAATCCGAGTTTCTGTATTGTTAAGCAAAGAATAAATTACTAATCTATAATCAGTATGATTTATAGAAGCGAATGACGTCACTAATATTTTTTTATCAGGGACATTTGAATTTACAAACTTTTGTCCTTAAAACGAAAAGACCACTATACTCTCACCAAGAACAAAATATGCATAGATGTTCAAAATTAAACCACAGAGACATTCGGAACTTGTCTAAAATTAAGTTCAAAAAAGTCTTGTGAAGGGAAGAGTAAGTTGAAACTACGACAATGTAGTCAAAAGTTTGGACGATTTGGAACTTGCCGCACCGAGGGAGACAGTTCCTCCAAATAGTTCCTAACTAGTTCTCTTATATGATTATCGAGGGTATATGCTAAGGTTTGTTTTTAAAAAAATATATAAATACCATATAAATTCTGATTATCACCGAAATTATGTTCCAATATCTTGCTCAGCATTTTGTAGACTTTTGTTATAATTGTAATGAAAACTCCAGGCAATTCAAAGGTATGTTAGGTATATCTATTACGTCATCCGCGTTAATTCCCGTACGTTTACATATTTTTTTTTTTTTTTAAACCATTGCACTACCCTACACTCCTAACACAAGCGTTAAGCTTAGCTGGAGACCCTTAACGAGAATATGTGACCCACGTTACTAGTAATCTTTAAAAAAAAAAAACAATTAATTAAATGATTTATGGCCTGCTAAAGTTTAAAAGGTATCAGCCTGTGACCTCGGGCAGTGCATCTTGGTCGAAACGTCAGGCAATTCCAATTCAATATCTTTATTTCATAAAATTGATCATTAATTCAATTATTCGAAATCGTCAATTTAAAAAATAATTATTATAAATTAAAAATTATAGATCAACACACAACAACAACAACAATAGTTTGCTTTGTCAAATGTAAAATTATTAAAGAAAAAAAATGGAGAACATAATATCATATCTGCCTGTTTCGATCTATAATCGCCCGTTTCCAAATGGTTGGCCTTGTGAGAAGAAATCGGACAAACAAACTCACGGCCACTCTTTTTGGCAATTAAAAGTTATGTAATTTCAATTACGTGATCGCGTTAATTCCCGTACGTAAACATAATTATATATCATGGAACGCGAAAGTTTGTATTCGTCAAAATTGTGGGTATATCTGTGTGTAATATGTTTATTGTGTACTATTTAATAATGGTGATACAAATCCAAATAACTCTAGTATCAAAACAAAAATAAGTCTTTTAAACGTGTATTGGACACGTGTGTTGGATATGGTAGTGGTTAGTGTTTCATAAGATATACAACTTACTGTAAGGCTGTGGTCTTCCACCAGTGTACTGCGGAGACTGCAGAAGCGGTGCACTTCTCTGGACGGGTTGTACATCTTCCAGCACTGTGGACAAAAAAAAAACAGGATTAATTTGAATACTTGAACCTCCAATGACATCTTTTACTTAGCCTGTCTTATTGTTAGTTACCATTTGGGGCTAGAAAATGTTAGATTATCAATTATCACTTATAAATGCGAGATTCTTCTGTACCTTTTAGATTCCATATTTTTTTGGGATCGACATTTATTGAATCACCAACAATTCCTAACATAGCTTAGATTACAAAAAACAATTGTCACAAAATCTTACAGTTAAGCATCACATTCCCTATTTAGTGCTATGTCTATAAGCTACAATAATGTTTACAACATAAATATTTATTGAAAAGACATTTACACAATCAAAATTTGACAACAAGGTTTTTTAAGACGAGACACGTGTAAAATATACCACTTTATAAGTCTTAATATATATATTATGCATTTATACCTCTCACCCAAAATATACAGTAAGCCAGGACCGCTCTGCGCACCTTAAAAATAACATCACCAATGTTCGATATAGGCACCCAATTAGTCCTCTTGTAGTACAAGGTGCACATCCGTCTACCTGTCCGTCCGTCCACCATTTCATTCAATGGTAATAAGTAATTCAGGTACATCGATCGAGCTATGTTTGAAACCGAACGTCGATGTAGGCTGTATGACAGTTTCATGAGAGACGTTCGAAAACACCATATATGATAACTCCATGAATATAAATTGAAATGAATAAACCGAACAGTACTATGGTATGGTGCAAGAGGACGTAGTAAAACTTGAGTTATAGAAAATATAACAGAAATCCTAGAGTAGTATATTACATAATAGAGATTTTTGTATAGATGGACTTGGGAAGTGGTTGCTTACAAATAATACTCAAGACGAGAAAATCCAGTTCTTTTAGTCTCCAATTAATCAATAAACTAAAACAATACATATATCATGTTCTTATTGTTATTTGAAATAATAACAATTTACTTACCGCTTAAATACTAGTACAAATTTAAATAGGTTACAATAAGTTATTTACTTGGATGACTTGTTATTCAAATAATAAGTCACATCAAAATCTGTAAATGTGGAATGAAAGCAGACATACCTGCTACTTTTTAAAATAAACCTTGAGCAATTTTTATGCCATCCTACTGTTAATATGCTGAAAAACCCTAGCAGCTAACATACCTTTTTTACTTAACTTCCACATGCTTCATTTAACGTCTACGTTACTTAAGTTCTACTTTACTTAACTCCTTGTCTGTTTTTAAGTGAAATTCAAATTTAAACTTTATATCTGCCTAAATATTAAGTATTATGTGTTGTTTTGCTGAATTTCTTTCATACAGTAAGTAGTTTGCATTGTCTAGATTTGCTAACGAAAAATATATAAGTATCTTAAAAATAACTATTAAATCACTGAGAATATGGTATTTGCTTCAATGGAAAAATTTCGAGAAAATATTAGATTATTTCGAGAAAAAGCGACTAGAAAATAGATCCAAGAAATATTTTGTGATATATCTTGAACACATTAAAAAAAAATTGAAAATTTAATGCAACTACCTTATTTTTCTATCGCAAACTAGTTGAGAATAATTATAGTTCGCCATTTTATCTTGCAGTGGCTTGCTATAGTCTACATACGTATTATGATTATGACTTGAATTTGAATGCAGTGAACTTCTTTAAAAAATTTGAATTTCTTTCACAGCTTGGTAATTTAACTTTGCAATCCAGTCGTAAAGTGACACTTCCTTCATGAATATATAAAGCACGTTATTCAGTGTAAATTGAAAGCGTGAAAGATACGTAGTACACCCTTAGTCGTTTACTTTAACATGATATTATTCTCGAAGAGTTTTTATAAAAGAAAGGTAGAGTTCTGCAAACTTTGAACTTCGTTACTGTATAAAGGATCTGCACTGAACATAGGCCTTTCTTTAAAGACTGAGACAACAAGCGGTCTTGCTGTTAACCCAAGTCTAGGTCTATCCAGATAGGGAATGAGGTTCTTAATTTAAAAGTAAACATTAACCTAAATTATAGCTAAGGGCCATCTCAGACTAGCAACTTTTAGTCGTCAAATCTTGCGTACGTTAGGGATAATTTTAAACAGAAATGCATAACAGAAAATTGCTATTCATAGATGGCTTGAACGAAACTGATAATACTAGCACTCACCGCGCTCGTTTGGCGTCCGCAGTCGCCGTTCGCGACCCACACACCTCACTTCCCTGCACATATAAAGACGAAACACACTCTTTATTTTTTTTCTTTCAAAACTTAATAAAAATAAGCTATCGTCACCACGCGTAAAGGTGCATGCCAATTTCATTAAAACGCTACAAAAATAACAGAAAAATTGATTTTTTTTCAAAATTTCAATTCTTTTACAATTTCATTTGTATATCGTGTTCATAGAGACAAATGTGTCTGTGTTTTTGATTTTTTGTCTGTTTGCTTGTTCAGTGAACGAATTTCAATCGATATACAATATGTAATTTTTAATTAACTATATTTTTTAAGAGTGTGTTTGTCATTGGTTTTATATGTGCATGGAAGATTATTAATAAAATAACATTAATATTATAAATTGTAAGTACAGTAGACATCTGAAGATGACCGCTAGTAGCACACCGACGACATTTTGTCGCCCGATTTTTTTTGTGCGCTCGCTAGTCTGCAAACGCGCGACTCTGCAAAAATGTTATATATATTCGCTTTTATATAACATTTATTAAAGTTCAATAGCAGATTATTATCTCTTTGTGTCAGTTACCGTAACAAATGTTAACAGGAGTATAATATGATCTGCAATTTGACCTTTTAATGTGAATGTTATATAGCAAGATCCAAATAAACTTTGGATGAAACTTTTAGTCGGCCGATTTTTTGTAGTTCATCTAAGTTATGGAAAATCTAACGGTCAACTTTTCATAAAGTGTACATATGTATGATGTTAAAGGTATATTAAAAAGTAGGTATAGTGATGCATAGATTGTATACTCTAAGATATCAATACATAATATATTACGACTAGGCGAGATATGTAGGTCTTTGAATAAAACAATTATTTTTAATATTTATGTACATTATTTCTCTTAAACAGCCTGTATATGTATAAAAACTTTTAAGAGCTACTTATCTCGCATAGAAATGCATTTGGAATAATAAATTACGTGTCTTATTTTTCTAGAGGCAAATTAGGAAATATTTGGTAGTTAATGTAACGTTTTCTTTGTCAGAGTATTCAAATAACATCAGAGGCATCACTCATTCTTATGGATCTAAAAAGAGACAAGAAGGTCGGTATCCTTCTAGCAGCTTTCAGTACAAGGTGATTTTGAGCACAAAACGGTTTATATATAACATGACATAAATCACTTATACATACATAGTTATAGGGAATCTGTGCATAAATACGCGAAGAGAATTCTTTGTAAAACTGCAAATTTCGCGCACTCAGGAATGTGATAGCTAACATTTTTGATTGATTTTGATTGTGAAGTTAGGATATGTGAAAACGACTACATCGACCTACACGTGTTCAGTATATTTCATCATATATACTGGACACGTGTAGGTTCGTAACCATGACAGATACGATAGGAAAGATAGGAAAGATTTTTTTTTCTTTTTCGTGTAAAAGCCCCCCAGGGGTATGTCGGAATCGAACCGACTAAAACCACACGGTGTTCCGTCACAAGTGGGTCTATTGCAAGGGACCCGGGATACCCAAAGAAGGAAGCCTCCGGGAACCACTGTAGACCTTGGCCGCCTCTTGAGATAGGAAAGATACTATATACGTATAATGACAGTTCAGTTTATACTAAACATGAATAGTTCAATAAAACAGAATATTAATTTAATAAATTATGGTCGAATGGTCCCACTAGGCGATCTCTTGTTATCATTAACATTCTTAGTACTAACAGTCAGAATAGAAATGAAAAATTGATATTATTCACCCATTATAGATTAGACAGCTGGATCAAGGCACTAATGCAGAAAGCAGTTCTCCTCGACACGGCCCGTATAGTGAGGAGGTTCCTGTCTTTGGAGCCCTAACCACCGGTGTCTTGTTCCCTGTACCCGATGTCGGTGGTCTACTATTTTTATATTTTTAAATATATATTTTATTTTATACATATTTAAAAATGTAATTTATAAGTTTTCAGTGTAATAAAGAGAAATAATAATAATAACTTGACATATCTCACACACGGCCGTCTCATCCCAAACTAGGCAAAGCCTGTACCACCTGTACTATAGCTGATAAACGTACTTATGTATTACTAAATACATACATATAATAGATAAATGACACCCAGACACAGAACAAATGATCGTTCTCATAACACAATTATAAGTCCTGGGTTCCCACCCCTGCACATCCCTGTCCAGGATCACAAACCACTGGACCAGCAGGATAATCAAAATTGAATAATATATGTAATCGTGGACAAGAAGTAAAACGTATACCAACAATATGTTGGCAGTGCAAGACTAATTGTTCACTAACAATTGCAATTAAAATTGTACGTTGCCCGACACTGTTGCAAGTGGCTCGACTTCTTCTCCTTATGTGCTAATGAAAACAATTTTATCATCGTTAGTGGTAAGTACGTACCATGTCTTGTGTCTCTCAAGTGATGTTCCTGTCAAGTGCTACCAAGTGTAGTTCAGCAATACAAATAAATAAAATTGAAGTGTCTGTTTGCAATGTCAAAATAATAGTTTTTTTTAAGATCATACAGTTATTTGCACGATACCTATGCCTAAAAAATCAGTTTTTGAAATTTTTGTCTGTCTTTGTTCTGGCTAATCTCCTGAACGGGTGGACCGATTTCCACTGGCAGATAACTGTTATAAGGAGTAATTTAGGCTACTTTTATTTTGGAAAAAGAATTAGGGTTCCGCGCAAAATATATGAATATGTCCACGCGAGCGAAGCCGCGCGGGAACTGCTAGTTTAGAATATCAGTATTCTTATAAACATAGACTTCATTAGTAGTCTTGGTGTACTGGTTTGTACAGAAGGTAATATACGATAGTAGTTCGCAAAAATAAGTTATAATGAATACATATAGATACATACATACACTCACGCCTGTGCCCATCCCCGAAGGGGTAGGCGGAAGCATATTAATACGCAATAGGGGGCAAGCCGATAACCGGACCGGAGTGTAAACAATTATAATTAATGATTACTACTACATAGGGCACACTGAAAGTTCTGCGCTCCTGGCCGCCCATTAATGTTTGAATTTCGAATATAATTATATTTTTTTAAATATAAGAAACTCAATCATTGATTAAAAAAAATTAGGTGGTTGATGAGAGGTATGACATTTACGGGGCCGGAAGAGGTCGTGATAGCTTTCAACCAGCACGTGAAAAACATGCCCTTAGACCAATGGTCCAGATGTTTTCAAAAATGGTTTGACCGAATGAAAAAGTGTTTAAAATGTAATGGAGAATATTTCGAAAAGCAGTAAATATATTACTTTACATGTTAATTGTTTTATTAATGAGTTACGCAAAACTTTCAGTATACCCCACGTACAGGCACATAATCCTAACGAGCAACATCAATATAATACACTGTCATTTGTGCACAATATTAATGACAGGTACTGTGGAAGCTTCAATTTATTACTTGAGCCTTTTCCTCTTTTATTTAGATAACCTCTGTGAGATTTAATAAAATTGGCGCTATTGTTGTTAAAGGACTAAGTTTATTTTCTTACAACATAAAAATAATACGTTAAGGTAATGTAACGTTCTTCAAAAATCGACGTGAGATCTTCAATTATGCCTCTCTCGCCCCTTAGTTCAAATGGGATTTGATGATATTTTACTGGCCCCTATACAGGTTGTATTTGAACAAGTTATACTTACTTAAACGGCAATAGGATTTTTTTTTATAATCTATCCGTTTACAAATTATGACCGTTTGAATTTCCAAGTATTTTAACTCCGTTTCTCATAGAACGTGTAAAGTTAAAGATTTTAAGTTACGTTTTTTTTTTATTTTTGAAACTATTCACTCAGTTTTTGAGAAAATCCATAAAAACTAACTTAAAAAAATAGAAGTAGGTTTTTACAGATTTTCTTAGTCACGGAATGAAAAATTCCAGAATAAAAAAATACGTACGGTTTAAAATCTTTAACTTTACATATTTCACCTTTTTTTTACTTTTATGAAAAACGGAGGCAAAAATACCTGGAAGTTCAAACGGTCATAACTTGTAAACGGATAGTTTTTTTTCAATTTTCTTATTGCAACTGCATGCTAGAGTCATGCCCTTTCAGTGATTTAAGTAAGTGTTTATTTCATCATATTATCAAATACATCCTGTATATAGAACTGTTATTTAAAATAATGTTAGATTCTTATAGCCAAATTTTCGCTGTTTCTAATGCATTACGAAAATCATTAATTTTTACGTTCCTAAATGTTACTATGTAACCTAACAAACATCCCCAGAATATTTAACAACATCACAACAGTATTTATATCAAAACTGTTCAACGAAAATATCAGTACCGGTTTATCCCTAGATCTCAACGTAAGCGCTTAACCCGACGCCCGCTGCGGCATTCCAACACCCGCTTTAGTAAACACGGAGCTATTTGTAACCCTTCGATTAGACTATCAAACGGTTGAGATAACATCGTAACGTGGTGGGTTGAGCCCGTATTGATATAACATGGGGATTACGATGCGAAATATGAATGACGATAAATAGCAATGGCAATTAAGAAGGCAATAAACTGCAGTTAACTTCTACGAGTAAAAGTGCTTTGAGGTTCTTAAAATATAATCGATTTATTAGGCGATTATACTATGGCGAATTCCACAAACAGTAAAAACATACTTCAATGTAGACGAGCCTGTAGGTCTAGTGGTTACAGACCTTGACTGCTGATTCAGAGATCGTGGGTTCGATTCCTATAACTGTGTGATGAGCACGATCATTTGTTCTGTGTCTGGATAAATCTATAATACGTATGTATTTACTAATATATACCTAAGTATGTTAATCAGCAGTCTGGTTACCATAGTACAGGCTCAGCCTAGTTTGGGATAAGACGGCCCTGTGAGGCGTAAAAAAAGTAATTTAACGAAGACACGATGAACTACGGAAAACCATTGATTCTGGGTCGAAGAAAGTTCTCGCGCCATTAAGTAGATATGTGTACAACTTCCCAAAAAATGTTGGACCACGGTCCGGAAGGCGATCACCTAGCATGGTTGGAGAATCCTTCCTCTGTGTTGGAGGGACAACACCAGTTCGTCCACAGTACAATTGAATCAAATGGACAGCAACTAATGGGTAGGAAGATTAATAGCATAGAACACATTGCTGACATAAAACACCAACGCTCGTTGAAGTCTGCTGTGTGTGAACACGTGCAACAAGGGACCAACCATTACCTGCGTTTCGATAAACCACAGGTACTCGCGAAAGAACACCGATTCCTACCAAGGATGCTCCGTGAGGCTATTGAAATTAAAAAACACCCTAATTTTAATAGAGAAGATGGTTGGAACGTACCACCAGCTTGGGATCCGGTTATTCACTTACTCAAACCCAAGAAAATACAAAACACAGCAAGGCTTCAAGACACTTTGAGCTCATTCTGCGTGAATAGTAACACCAACAATCAACAAACTTCGGGTACTTTGAGATAACTTTGCACTTCGATACATGAGACGACCACCATCTTAGTCTACCCGTGACCATGGCTGCTGAAAAGCAACTGAAACGTCGGGATCAGTATAGATAGTAAAATAACACCAAATAAATCGCGATAGAATCCGTGAAAAATAGTTTTATCACTACATATTATAAAACAAAGTCCCTCGCCTCGTCTGTCTGACTGAAAAACTACTGAACGGATTTTCATGCGGTTATCACTAATAGACAGAGAGATTCATGAGGAAGGTTTAAGTGTATAGTTTGTTAAGATTTTGTTTAAATTGATTGAAATATGTTGATGATTGTTGAAGATGTTTCTGCTACCCGTGCGAAGCTGGAGCGGGTTACTAGTAATTGATATAGTGTGGGTGTTTAATACACCTCTGCCTACTCCGTCGGGGATAGAGGCGTGAGTGTATGTTACCGTTAAAGTAAGTAAAGCAACATAAATAAAAAAAAAGTCAAAGTTACGCGATTGGTGATCAAACTTTAACAGTCTTGGGTGTTATGGCGCTCTGTTGTTGTTCTGTCGCGTTGTCAGTGCTTCTCGTTCTCAATAAAATAATAAACTTTGAATTTAAAAGTTTCAGTAATTTTCTTTTGAATCGAAACAAATTTTTTTTCATGGGAACCCCATAGCACGTATACTATTACAGAACATCTCGTGTGAGTGCGGTGAGTGCACCTGAGATGCTTAGCGATAGCAGAAAAGTGTTTGGCAACCAAAATAAATTAAATTAATCATTTCAATTTAGAATCCAATCTCAAAATTCTACTAATATTATAAACGTGAAAGTTTGTAAGGATGTATGGATGTATGGCTGTTTGTTACTCTTTCACGCAAAAACTACTGAACCGATTGCACTGAAACTTGGTATGTAGATAACTGGAGACCTGGATTAACAAATAGACTACTTTATATCCCGATATTCCCACGGGATAGGGACGGGTGAAACTGCGGGGCGCAACTAGTATACTAAAACCCAGCAAAGAGGCCAGCATAACTTTCACAGATAAAGAAATCTATTGTCTGATTTAATCTCAATAAAAGATAATATCAAATATCCAAAAAAAAGGAAATATAAATCAGACAATACGATACCTATATATTTTTCGTTTCCTCCAACCTTGTTTGATGACATATAACCGTAATTGTAACTCTATACAGAGTAATACCGTTCATCAAATATGTACCGTCAGCATAAACAATACTATTTAGTCAAATAATATATATTTTTTTTTAAATAAAAGATTACTAGTAACGTGGTTTAAAAAAAAAAATTGCATTTCTGCTTAGGTTTTATGTGTCACAAATATGTATATGAAATCTATAATTTTTTTTTCTTAGAAAGAATACTAGTAACGTGGGTCACACATTACTAGTATTCTTGTTAACCCCACCAGCTAGCAGTAGTGCACTGGGTGGGGTTCGAACCCGCAACCACTTGATCGCAAGTCCGACGCGTTAGCTCGATGTGCCTTAATCTTATGAATTTTATATGACTAAGTTGTAAGGACCAGCTGCGGTTTGTGGTGTTAAGGACATGTTTTGATGATCATTTTACCACAATTTTAGTAACGATTTTTTTAATTGTAACAGTTTCTTAAAAACAACAAACAAATGTAATACATTAAATTGCATTTTAAGAGGTCATAAATCAATTATGCTGTTATATACAATTTACCAGGTAGAAATTTTTTAACTATTAGCAGCGCCCCGCGGTTTCACCCGCGTAAGTTCCGATCCAGTGGGAATATCAGGATAAAAAGTAGCCTAAATGTTAATCCAGGTCTCCAGATATCTACATACCAAGTTTCATAGCAATCGGTTCAGTAGTTCTGGCGTGACAGAGTAACAAAGATCCATACATCCTCACAAACTTTCACGATTATAATATTAGTAGGACAAGGTTTTAAACAATTTTGCAATAGACACTGGCAGACACTTCCAAGGAATATCTTTAATGAAATTTTTAAAGTAATCAAAACAGAGATCTATATATCACAGAGATCTCTTCATGATACAATATAAATAAGTTAACTTTACAGCAACAGTTAATTATCCTAATACAGATGAAACGTTGCCCATTAGTAATAGTAAAAAGCATAATGGGCTTTCTTAACAATAAAAATCCATTATACTCCGACAACAATGTGATTTTTTGCTTTATCATAATTTCAGTGGGTTGTAATACCACATAAATTATGCTACAAAAATGACGATAAAAAATAATCTTTGTTTGTTATCAAATTATTAAAATTTACCTAAGTGTAATTATTTTAATATTTGAAATGTTTTGTTAACTAAATAAATTATACATTATTGATGTAATAAAAGTTATCTCATTCGTAGAAAAGAGTGCCAGAGATATTACCAAAAAAAAATTACCAAAAAAAAAACTGTGTGAAGTCTACTAGACGATTTTTCTATGAATATTTTAGTGTCGCTTTCAATTTATTCAGTATCCAAGTACATTTACAGACTGGCCTGTTGGTCTAGTGGTTAGAGACTCTGAGCGCTGAGCCAGAGGTCGTGAGTTCGATTCCTACCCAGGACAAATAATTGTGTAATGTGCCTAGTTTGAGATTAGACGGCCGTGTGTGAGATTTTTTATGAATAATGGATGGAAAGTGACGATGAAGACGAAGATGGTACACGCCTATCCAAGAGGCACTTATTCACTCTACTCTAAAACGTTACAGGATTATAATTATCTGGACAAATAGACGCAGGCACTTCATTCTAGACTTTGGCGACAACGTCATGGAGAGAGCTTTAATACCGTACTCATTAAAGTAACAAAAAAGTTGTTTTGGTTGCTATCTTCCGTACGAACCCTTTAGTCCCATTCTGGCGCAGTTTAAGCGGGAATTTAATTATGTCGAACTAATTAGTTTTAACTATAGGGTGTATTTGCTAACCCTACATTAAGGAACCCCAGTCGGTATCCAACATCGATCATAGACATATTATATTCGCTACGTATCTGGATTATTATATCTGCAGATATGAGACATATTGAGTTACGAACGATTTTATTAGATTTACATGAAATATGAAGTCACGCGCAATCAGTTCCTACAGTAATACATCGAAATAAATACATTTAACTTCTTTTTATATTATTAACAAGGGAGACAAGCAGGCACTTCTGGGTGGAATAACTCTAACAGTTAGCCAAACAAACATCTCATTTTGTGACCGAGAGTCCGCAGTCTGTGTGTGCTTTCAAAAATATTTATAATTAATGTAGAAATCTAGATAAGGGTCCAATTAATTAACTGTTTATTTTTGTATTTTTTTAAGGAAGGATCCAGGATTGTAAATAACGCACTATTTGGCGATACTGTGGTTTAATTATCAGATATAATGTATTTCCACGGGAATTAACGCGATCACGAAAAAGGTTGCACTGGCCGTGGTCACACTATTCGTGATCGCGTTAATTCCAATACATAATTATATCATGGAACGAGAAAGTTTAAAAGTTAGTATAATTATCAGATACTTGTTGTGTCCCTAAAATGAAGTAAGAAGAATTTATATGTATAATATTGATAAATAACAATATTAGTATTTAAAATCAAACCAACTTTACTGGATCTAAATAATATCAATGCAAATTTGTAACGAATATTGTTCCCCATGCCCGCTCTAGAGGACCTATGTGATAATAACAGTACAGTAAATCTTAAGATATGATGTGGAGATAGATCATTTAATAGCTTGCATAAAATCAGAATCATTAAAATCGGCTCATAACTGTCTAAGATATCAAGTAATCCCACTAATATTATAAATGTGAAAGTTTGGATGGATGGATGGATGGATGTTTGTTACTCTTTCACGCAAAAACTACTGAATTGATTGCGATGAAACTTGCTATGTAGATAGCTGGAGATCTGGATTAACGGATAGGCTACTTTTTATCCCGATATTCCCACGGGATCGGGACTTACGCGGGTGAAACCGCGGGGCGCTGCTGGTATGTATATAAAGAAATATACAATCAATTTCAGAACATCCGAATTTAGAAGGATAGAGGGCTCGGACTTTCCGCCAGCAGCCAGTTCGAGTGACAGGTATGCGACCCTGACCCAAACCATCCGTATAAGCACTAGCCCTTTCAGCCCATTACCTTCCTTTCCCATTCATTTTTTTTGGTATAGGGGACAAACGAGCAGAGGGGTCACCTGATGGTAAATGACTACCGCCGCCCATGGGCACCTGCAACTTAAGAGTCACAAGATATACTCCCAATTTTCCCATTTTTAATTACCAAAGTGCCTGGTTAACGGTATTATGCTTTATTACGTGAGTGGGACTTAAATTATAGTTGGCGAAATGTGGGGGTTTAACAGGCCTCTGCCTACACCTTTCTGGATACAGACGTGAGTGTATGTATGTATATACATACAATTAGGAAAATGTATGTGTTTAGAGCTAATTTTTGTTGGTTTTAAGTGAATTTGAGGAGAAAGAAAACGGCCATGATGACTTGCAAGATCCAAGAGATTTATTCTTAAACCACAGGTAACAATTGACACATGCTGCGTTTAGTTGTTTTAATGTTTCCAACAGTATGTACATACACACATACACTCACCAGAGACCACAGTAGATACAGTACCAGAGTTAAAAAAAAACGGAAAAAACGACTTCATTAAAACCGATGGCAACGCAGGTTTGTAGTGACAGGGGTTAGGATCCCTGCTTAACACAGCGGAGTGGCCTGTTGTTTCACAGGCGGCCAAGTCTGCCGGGATTGACAGGGATTTCCTTGCGAATTATACCCCTGAGGCCCTGGCAATAAGGACTGTGACGGAATACCGTGTGGTTTAAGTCGGTTCCAGTCCGATATACCACCCTAAAGCTTAGCCCCGGTGGAGAGACGAGCCGTGGAGGTTTACACACGCTAATAAGATTTGTAGTGTTGTCCATTGTGTACTTGTTTAAAAACTTAGTAGTATAATTATACTAACAAAATACTGGTTTATAAATCAGGTCGTATCTAGAATTTACATATTCTTAAGAGAAATAAACGGTGCGTCTCTTAAACACATTACACCTTATATTTATCCAGCCATAATAAGTATCCCCTAAATACGTGTCACGTAATATACAAAGAGGTAGCGTTGAAAATAGACGTCTCAACGTCTCAAGGCGACAAGTGTTAAGTAACAAGTCTTTTAATTTTGCAAGCATGACGTGTGTCGACGTTCGTGACGGGAAAATACTTTTAAGGTACGACGTCTAAATAAGGTAGATGTAGGTGGCATTATACATATCGGGTGGCAGAGCGATGTTTATCTTGATTTTATTCTAGTTTGACCAAAATGTTACAACAGTTAGTGACGTTAGAAGCAAAGATTTTTAGTACGAGATAAGACGTTAAAAGTAACATACTGTTTTTAAGTCACCATGTGACTTAGAACTTACTATGTATCTGGTATAGTTAAATAAACATAAATTAAAATAAACCCCGACTCGAAAATCCCTTCAACGATTACGAAAGAGCTGATAATCTTCGAACGACTGAACAGATTTTCTTGAATTATTATTTATATGGTATAGGGGGCAAACGTGCATACGGGTCACCTGATGGTAAATAACTACCACCACCCATGGGCACCTGCAACTTAAGAGTCAATTGCATTGTCGGCCTTTAAGGTGGGAGTAGGGGAGGGGGGGAATAGGGGGTGAGGAGGGGAGAGAGGGAGAGGGAAGGGTTAGGGCCTCTGGTAACTTTACTGACTCGGCGAAAAGCAATGCAAACATTGCTTCACTCCCGGTTTTCTGTGAGGCTGTGGTATCACTCCGGTCGAGCCGGCCCATGCGTGCCGATGGCTCTCCCACGAATGATTTATCTAAGAACACTCTCGATCAAGTCACCTTTTAAACAAAAACAAACCAAATCCAAATCGGTTAATCCGTTAAGGAGCTATGATACCACAGATATAGACACACAAATACACAGATACACACGTTCAACTTATAAACTTAAAACTTATAATACCCTTCTTTTTGCGTCGGGGGTTAAAAAGTAAAGAATTCAAGAATATTATGACGTCACAAAACGTTACTTCACACAAGTATATGCAGAAACTACTGTATTAACGTTTAATAAATCACTATATATTATAAAACAAAGTCCCCCGCCGCGTCTGTCTGTCTGTTCGCGATAAACTCAAAAATTACTGAGTGGATTTTCATGCGGTTTTCACTAATAGACAGAGTGATTCATGAGGAAGGTTTAGGTGTATAATTTGTTTAGATTATGTGTAAATTGATTGAAATGATGAGAGATGATTGCTGAATATGTCAATGCGACGCTGAGGCGGATTGCTAATAGATATATTGTAAATGCGAAAATAACTCTATCTGTCTGTCTGTCTGTCTGTCTGTTAACTTTCACGTCTAAACTATTGAACGGATTTTGGTGAAACTTGGTATGCAGATAGTTTGACACCCGGGGATCAGCTAGTATCACTACATATTATAAAACAAAGTCCCTCGCCGCGTCTGTCTGTCTGTCTGCCTGTCTGTTCGCGATAAACTGAAAAACTACTGAACGGATTTTCATGCGGTTTTCACTAATAGATAGAGTGATTCAAGAGGAAGGTTTAGGTATATAATTTGTACCCGTGCGAAGCCGGGGCGGGTTGCTAGTAACATTATAAATGCGCAAGTAGCTCTGTTGGTTTGTTACCTTTTCACGACAAAATGGCTGAATGGATAGTAATAAAATTTGGCAAGGAGATGGATTATATCCTGGGGTAGGACATAGGTTACTTTCTTCCCGGCAAAATGTATGGTTCCCGTGGGATATATTGAAATTGCTACGCGGGTAACAAATGTTGAAATAAAAATTTTTATTTATTTATTTATTAAAAGTTTATGCACAAAAATGTAAAATGGCGGACTTAATGCCATAGGCATTTTCTACCAGTCTACCGTAGGGTGGTGCAGAAATGGGTGAAGTAGTTGCACTAAATTTGCAAACAACAAAAATTAAATGACGTTTCGACCAGGTTGCAATGCCGTGGTCACAGGCTGACTCTGTGACCACGGCCAGTGCTACCTGGTCGAAACATCAGGCAATTCAGAGGTATGTAATACCTTTTCGTGATCGCGTTAATTTCCGTGGAAATACATAATTATATCATGGAACGCCAAAATTTTAAAGTTATTATAAACTAACTGACTCGACAGACGTAGTCCTGTCTTAACTATGAATATGTAAAAATCGCTAAGGTTACATTAGAAAAGTTAATATGGTCGTTAAGTTTTCTTAAATTTTCTAAATTTATTCTTTCATAAGAACCTTCTCCTGACAATAACAAACACAAAAAAAAAAATGATACCGTGACCAAGGGAAATAGGGATTCATATTTATATAAATATATAGATAAGAAATAACAATAGCAATCTAAACTCTACGGTAATTAACCGGTGAGACTTCAGCACTCAAAATAGGGCCTCTTCGACCCAATAACAAAAAGAAAACAGTGATCTATATTTTTTAACCCTATACGTGACAAAGGACATTGTGTTGCGCAAAGGGACAGAGCGGCCCCAAATAAATAAAGCCATTAGGAAATGAGGAAACGCACCCTGGGGGTATGTCCTCGTTGATGAATATAAATTGCGTCCAGCCAGGGTGGCGAAAAGTGAGCTAAACTCGAGAAAAGGTAAAAAGTTAGTGAAGCATTTGGGAAAAATCAGTTGGCAAGGTTTTTCAGAATTCGGTTCGAGCATAACAACAAACAGACGACTATAGACGGATTTAGGAACAATTTGATTTCCTTTTTTAATTATATCTCCTGGTAAAGGTTTAGTGTTCATATATAAACATTTTAATTACGCGGGTGAAACCGCGGGGCGCAGCTAGTCGGTCATAATCGGGCCAGAGTTTTACATATATTAAATACGCCAGCGTAAGTCCCGGTACCGTGGGAATATCAAGATAAAAAGTAGCCTATGTGTTAATCCAGGTCTCCAGCTATCCACATACCAAGTTTCATAGCATTCAGTTCGGTAGTTTTTGCGTGAAAGAGTAACAAACATCCATACATACATACATACATCTATATTAGTAGGATGTATATTGATCGATGTCTGAAATACAGGTCCAAAGGGGATACTTGCATAGCAAACTTTCGCTAGCATTCTCTGATGAAGGGGCCTTATTTGAATGTAATTCTTCCAACCAGGCCCAAAGAGGATACTTGCATCGCCACACTGATAATGTCACTTGTCCGTTGCTCAGCCCTCTTGGATCTCTGGCGACTTTACTCACCACCAGAAAAGCTCTCTGTAAGATGGAGCTGATACATCCTTAATAGGAAGACTCCAGAAATTTCTTGTACTTTATCTTTTACTTTTTATCGAAATTCAGTTTATTATGTTTTGGTATTGGTTATGCATTGAAGGTTATTAATAACGAGAATTGTTAAGTTCTCTTAGATGTAAGAAATCTACTGAATGAACAATTACAAACAAGCTAATGGGTTAATTATAATCTGTAGTAAACAAAGAACTCAGTCTGCCCTACACCTTTCTATGAAAAGTTTGATGATTTATTTTTTCTCTCCATTCAGTTTGTTTCCCTCAAAGTAGATACCTCGTGTTTAATTATAACTTTTAACGAAGCAGCCGTCGTTCATTAGGGTGAAATTTCGAATGATTATAGTGAAAATAAAAATCTTTTAAACAAAAAATCAAACCGACGAAAAGAACTAAAATGCAAAAAATAAATAAACCTTTTAAGTCTCGAGTATTGAGCTTATTTAGATAAACTATCAAATTTTTATAATCTTATTTTGAGACGGCGCCAAACAACAAACTCTACGCAGGTATAATTAATAATTTTATTATTTGGCGTCGGCTCAAAATAAGATTATAAAAATTTATTCCGATAACCTCACTCACGCGGCGAAAAGCAATGAAACATTGCTTCACTGCCGGTTTTCTGTGAGGCCGTCGTATCACTCTGGTCGAGCCGGCCCATACGCGCCGAAGCATGGCTCTCCCACGAACAATTTATTTATTTTTAACACGCTTTTATTAGTTTTAATTGTAACTAACCTACTACGACTCGTATGTAAACAATTGTCTTGAAGTTAATTTTAAACTACTTCTAAATTGTCGTATCGAAATGAAAATTTGTATGTATATGTAGTTTGGGTGACAATACTATAATTAGGCTTTAAGCTGATCTAATAATGGAGTCAGGAGGTGGTTAGTGGAACTCTTCAGTGGCTACTAGTAAACCCCTCGAGTTTGGGCTCGTATGATTCGTTTTGACGAGTCCAACAGACTGGGCTTGGTGACGATGGTATGATGATGAAGCTAGGGGGGTAGATTTTAATTAAGTTCGCCATTAAAGCGTGTATTTTTTGGTTTTACTAAACTGTAGTTATTATTTTTACTAGCTCACCCAACAGATGTTGTTCAGTTCATTCCATACAAAAAAGTATTGTCACTTATTGCCTAATTCTCAAGTTTTTAGGTAATCTTTCCAATTTTTCTTTGTCTAAAAACCTAGTTCGTTATTTAACCACATCTAGTCAGCCATTTTAAAGTGAGGCGCTTAACAACGACCAAGTTATTTCTATAGAAGAAGCTAAAAT
Source organism: Euplagia quadripunctaria (assembly GCA_963859945.1). Taxonomy (NCBI): domain Eukaryota; kingdom Metazoa; phylum Arthropoda; class Insecta; order Lepidoptera; family Erebidae; genus Euplagia; species Euplagia quadripunctaria. The sequence continues at coordinate 2,458,671 of OY982585.1, forward strand.
AAATTAGTGGTTGATGTATAAATGGCTCCATGACTTAAAATATTAAGCGCAGAGTTCAGTGCCTTCTTATGGACTATCTAGACTATAATATCTATAATAGACTTCTTAGTTGAGAAAGTCGACAGTCAGGCTTAAACTGTGTGTAAGACATAACCTACTTTTAACCGACTTCAAAAAATTTATGTTCTCAATTCCACGAATATTTTGTGTGTATGTTATGCGATATGTTCGCCATTTGTGTGGACGGGTTTCAATAACTATTTTTCTTGAATGAATACTCAAATGCCAAAACAGCTTAAATCACACAAGTGCCCGCTCTACCCCGAGTTGGGCGATATTTTCTAAAATTATCTTCGTTCATTTTTAATTTTAATTAAAGGGTTAGCAACCCCTTGTTTGCCATTTTTTATGTATGTCTTCATTAATTAAGTTAGTACGCAAGTAATTATCAACGGTGTTTTTTAATAAAATTGTTAGTTAGGCAAACAAAGTTCTTTTAAGCGAATTTTATGTAAAACTTATTTACTTAGATTTGTTGTTTTTGAATTCACTAAGGATTCAAGCGAGCGTAAGCGGTAAAGTGGTCACCGTTTGCGATACCAGAGACTTTTTACCCATAGGGCGGCCTTTGTGGCAGGGCCAATCCTTATCGATTACAGTAAAAATAAAAAATCAAAGTAATAAAACATACATTATACACTAACATTTAATAAACTTCTTGAAAAGAATTGCATAACACTTATTAAATAAGTACTAGCTGTAACTAGCATGTGTTGTAATTCCTTTTTTATATGGATTTTTTGGAGAAACTTTCCAGAAACCCTCGCTGGCGTTCTCAGAGGACCCTGCCAAAGTTTCATGTGATGAAACCCTCTGTACATTTCCAATACTACACTTATTAGGGATCATATTCTCTGTAAAACTTTCTGTACAAATAAAGTATTATCTATCTACCTGATACATGGTTTAGAAATACCTACAAAGACACAACTTACATGGATTTTTATGTATTTTTATAGAGGATAAATAGATAAAAGATTAACTAATTAAACTATGTATACCTAATATAGATATAAGTTATAAAATTGTGTCCCTGACCCTATGTTATATACACATAAACAGCCTTTCTGATAAATTACAAAAAACATAATAACGACTTACTCACAATGCAATTACTAATTCTACCATAAACTATATCTATTTGCTATAATTGCAACAATAATAATAGGAACAAACTAACTGAAAGGAAAAATAATTAAGAAAACCATTAATGTTATCGTGTCTAATATATATAGAAACAGCCTCTGTGCTATACCCCAATTCTTCCTAATGTTATAAATGCGAAAGTAACTCTGTCTGTCTGTCGCTCTTTCACACCAAAACTACTGAACCGATTTAAATGAAATTTGGTACACGGATAGTCTAGAGCCTGAGAAAGGACATAGGTTACTTTTCAATGCGAAAAAAGAAGTGCAAGGGATTGAAAGGTGGGGATGAAAAATTGTATCATAATGTCATATGTTGTATGTAATGTTGTCATATTTAGAGCTAGAAGCTTGAAACTTATTTTTTAGGCTGTTGATCACTACATATTATAAAACAAAGTCCCCCGCCGCGTCTGTCTGTCTGTTCGCGATAAACTGAAAAACTACTGAACGGATTTTCATGCGGCTTTCATTAATAGACAGAGTGATTCATTAGGAAGGTTTAGGTGTATATTTGTACCCGTGCGAAGCCGGGGCGGGTTGCTAGTTCGATATAAATACACTATTCCGCGCGGACGAAGTCGCGGGCACAGCTAGTATAATATGTAACAAGGAGAGAGACATTGTTTAAAATTCTATGACTATTAAAATTCTATTACCACAAGTGGTACACTTTCCGAGCATTTCTACGCTGAAAATATCCTTTCAGTTCCTTATCTCGATAACGCCGTCTATTCGTAGCTATTACAAATATGTCCACCTTTGCAAATATGTGCCTACATTGGCAACCTAACATTTCCAGAACATGGTTTCTGGCAAAACAGAGATATGGAAATATTTACGTAACTTTTGTATTGTTGTTTAAATAATCCGGGGAATGTGTGGACATTGGGTAATGTTGACCTATAATATACTATAATCAGTTTATGAGAAATGTATTGTATATAATTATTAAATATATAGTATTATGTATTCGTGGGAGAGCCATGCTTCGGCACGTATGGGCCGGCTCGACCGGAGTGATACCACGGCCTCACAGAAAACCGGTAGTACGGCAATGTTTGTATTGATTTTCGCCGAGTAAGTGAGGTTACCGGTGCCCGAGGGGGTTTCCACATGCACAAAAAAAAAAGTCCCTGATCCTTCCCTCTCCCCCCATTTCCCCCTCTCCCTCCCCCTTCCCCCTCTTCCCCTATTCTCACCTTACAGGCCGGCAACGCACTTGTGACTCTTGAGTTGCAAGGGCCCATGGGCGGTGGTAGTCACTTACCATCAAGTGACCCGTCTGCTCGTTTGCCCCTTATAACATAAAAAATGAAGAATAAAGATAAAAAAGTTACTTAAAGTTTTTCCCGTATAATATTTCTTGCCTGCGATTAATGTCAGGCGATAAAACGCCAGAAACTGCCATCACCTGAGATATGGACTACAATGCAAAATTCTTTATTTTTATTTTTCTTACAGACCTTAAGATGGTGGTCCCTTCAGTTACAGAAAAAAACCGCTTTATTTATATTTGTTCTATTAACTGATAATGAAATATTATTTTTACAATGTTAGTGAATTTTAATTACAAGGTTATTTACTTTTTATTTTACCATTTGGACGGTTCTTATTATACTAGAATTCGCTATTTACTTTTAAAATTTTAATGAATTGTATTTATATCAAATTTTTTGTACTTTGTTGCAATTTTAATTAATGTTAATTTACACAAGAATTTTACTATTTATTTGTTTTTGAATTTTGAAGTTTGTTTTTAATCTTATAGTACCTACTGATTGTTACTTTATTTACATTTTAGACGTTTATAATATAAATCACTTTCTGCGCATGGATTATTCTGTTAGCATTAAGGTGCCTGTAAAGGAAACAATAAATAAATAAATAAAAAAATAAAAAAATGAATATAGTGGTGGTGGAAAAATAGTAAGTACACGTAATCCATACAAATATAAATAAAATTGAAGTGTCTGTTTGTAATCTCAAAATAATAGGTTTTTTTTAAGCTCATACAGTTATTTGCACGATACCTATGAGTAAAAATTAGTTTTTTAAATTTTTGCATGTCTGTCTGTCTGTTTCTTTCGGCTAATCTTTGGAACGGGTGAACCGATTTCCACGGGACTTTCACAGGCAGATAGCTGGTGTTAGAAGGAGTAACTTAGGCTACTTTTATTTTGGAAAAATAATTAGGGATCTGCGCAAAAATAAGTACACGCGAGCGAAGCCGCGCGGGAACTGGTAGTATTTGAATATAACAAAAAAGTATCACAGTATTGATTTAAATCCTTTTAAAAATTCGACTACTAAATATTCTCGTCTTGCATTTGATCATTATCTTCAACGATAAATGATATTGCGACCTACGACTAATAAATAGGTATTTTAGGGTCCTCTATCTTTAACTACAAAATACCTATTCACTCTTAAATTGAATACAGCACCACCTCGAAGGTATCGGGAAGCATAGGATCCAAGCAAAGATTCCATGCAAAGTAATCCTCTCACAGGAGTCGTAATAACAATCTAAATGACCCGTAAATAGTTATCTAAAACAGGTTTTGGCGCCTTCTCTCTACAGAAAACAATATAGAAGCAAGAGTTTTTACATATAATTGAATAAAATATAGCGGGTTGTGGGAGTCAATATCGACCTCCGAAGATCGTGCTATGAATACTAAATGTAAACACACGGGCGAATAGAACAGGCAGCCCTGTGTACATACCAACATTTATATATTTACATCATTGTAGGTAGAACAGGTATAAGTAGTCTTAAGTATGCCATGTGTCACTCTATGAGTTTCTGAGCGTATATAGAATCTATATATTTCAGAACACAGAATAAAGTCAATGTTTTGATATCCTGTATTGCTTCAAGAATGTAAAGTACTTGGTGGTATGGAGGATTTTTCAATTTTTTTATATTCTAACTCATAAAATGCCAAAAAGAACATGCAGAGTTGTTTAACACACTTTTTTCGCCAGATATATTTTTGGTTGCATGGAACAAGGGACATGCTAATTGACAACCACATTGATGTTTTCCTAACCAAAAGCACCCAATAACGTTTTGCCCTATATACAATTATAACCAACACTATCTCAAACAAAATAAGTGTCAAGATACAGAACCAATGAGTCAGAAGCAATTACTTTTATTTTATTTCTGTACACTTCGCAAAGTCCGCAGCTACTACAAATTTTCTTCGTATTACCCCCTACGTAATGACGTGGTTCCGATCTTGGCCAAAGTTATACACATAAAGTTACTATGTAATTTTGGCTAAGTGCTTGTAAGTAATTTTGGCAGTCCTCCAATATAGTATAAGAGACTGCAAGCAATCAGGAAATATCTCTGTCACTGTAACTTAAATGTCCTTAGCTACACAATTTGAATATAAACGGAGTAGTGGCTCGTTTGGATGCTAATACCCAATATTTACAAATATTTTAGGTCCTAAGGTTATTGTGTATTTAGTTGATAAAAGAAAGTATTTATAAACAAAATACAATAAATACTATTAGTACATTTATCTTAAATGTATACATTTTATCTTTGATTCGCAGGGTCGGACCCTGACTGCTATGCCATAGGTCGTGGGTTCGATTCCCACCTGAGTCTGGGTGTCCTTTGTGTCCGTTGTTGTATGTTTGTAAAGGCCCCGCGACACAGGAATAATTCCTAATGCGGGAGTAGTCTTTAAAAAAAAAAAAAATTAAGCCAACGCCCCATCGCATTAAATGCCGCTTTAAACGTAGCATGCTACATCATAAGGTTTATATTATAACCATAACACATTATGACATTACCGTGTTATGTATCTATACTCATATCGTAAAGCTGGAAAGTTTGTTTGTTTGGTTGAACGCGCTAATCTTAGGAACTACTGGTTCGAATTAAAAAATTGTTTTAGTGCTGGATAGCCCATTTATCGAGGAAGGCTATAGGCTATATAACATTACGCTACGACTAATAGGAGCGGAGCATCAATGAAAAATGTTGCAAAAACGGGGAAAATTTACAGTGTTGTATATAATATGTGGGCCTTTTAATCAAATATGTTCTGTAGTAAGCGTGACAGAGTACTAAACACCTTTATACGTTTGTATTTCAACCTTTCCCAACAAGTCCTCCGTCCATTATAACCGTGTGTATTTGCAACTATTACGCGTGGATAGTGTAAGCGTTCTATCCGACTCCATTTAACCCTCAGTACATGCATTCCCACAAGAAGAGGGAGGGAAAAAGTACGTCTACCCTATTCCAAGTACAGCGTGGGTAAATATTTGAACTTATCGTGATTTTTTCGTTATCTGTTCTTGCTATACCAGCCACAGATAATAGGCGAGTTTTTATTTCTCTTTATGGCATGCTTAGATAAGATATAGTTGTGCAATAACCGTTATTAAGTCGTAAAAAACGGTGTTTTTAACAGTTATTTATATCACGAATAGGTACTGTTTTTAAAGACGTATCTATACGGAAGCACACGTGTCGCCTCATTTACCGGGTACGGGATTACTGTCGCCTATGTTGACTCAACACGGATTTTGTTTCAAATGTCGTGCGCTTAAATTTGAGAAAATTACGCTACGACCAACATTCATACACAAATAAATATTATCTTATCTTATATTATCTAACAGAGGCCAAGCAGTAAGCAAAATCGCCAACTAATCTGATGATCCAAATTTACTCCGGAAAAAATATTGCGGGGAATTGCTGGTAGTAAATAAACAATATTATGTGCAATTTCTATGCTTTGCTACACAAACTGACATTTCTATAGATTTGTTAAGATAAATATTTACTGTGCATACTGTGTAGAAACGGGAAAAACGTTCATAAATAAAAGATTTAGTGTATTCGTTATGTCCAATCAAGATATTTTGTGCCGAGATCCTTTCGATTTTTGTATCACTACATATTATAAAACAAAGTCCCCCGCCGCGTCTGTTTGTCTGTTCGCGTTAAACTAAAAAACTACTGAACGGATTTTCATGTGGTTATCACTAATAGACAGAGTGATTCATGAGGAAGGTTTTGGTGTATAATTTGTACCCGTGCGAAGCCGGGGCGGGTTGCTAGTACAAGTATAAAGTTGTACACCATTGGAATTATTTTATTAGATACTAGCTGCACCCCGCGGTTTCTCCCGCGTAAGTCTCGGTGCCGTGAAAATATCTGGATAAAAGGTAGCCTATGTGTTAATCCAGGTCTCCAGCTATCTACATACCAAGTTTCACCGCAATCGGTTCAGTAGTTTTTGCGTGAAAGAATCCATACATCCTCATAAACTTTCACGTTTATAATATTAGTAGGAAACTCATTTTAATTCAATTAAATTACTAACAAACGAATGCCTATTCGTTAGTGTAATTTACGGCAAATGTTGAATTTTAAATACAGAACACATATTTTACAAACATTCATTTCTACAGCATACACACAAATCATCCAGCCAAAATTGAATTAAGCTAAAAAACCATAAATACATAATCACTTGAACATCGTACATATTGACGAAATCAAAGTGAAATAGAAATTGCATGATGGGGTTTATTATGTCAGCATGGTACCGAATGGTACCAAATCGTGTTTCGTGAGGATTCGATATTGATTTCGCATTACCATTTGGAAATCGTAGTGAAAATAATCGTAAGGTTCCTTTTTAATACACGAACCTTTTACAGGACATTTTTACGTTTAAGCCCTATTAACGAACATAACAGCTACGTCAGAGGTTGAGGATTCGATGCAATGAAATGTATGCATGAATATGCCTATTTATCACGAAACGCGAAAGTTTAAAAGTTAGTATTGACTGGCCTGTTAGCCTAGTGGTTAGTGACCCTGACTGCTATGCCATAGGCCGTGGGTTCGATTCCCACCCGAGTCTGGGTGTTCTTTGTGTCCGTTCTTTGTATGTTTGTAAAGTCCCCGCGACACAGGAGTAATTCCAAATGCGGGAGTTGTCTTTTTAAAAAAAATAATAAAAAAATGTAGGATTCCTGTTTCTATATACATATCAATAACATAAAACACTACGCCTGTATCCCTGAAAGGGCAGAGGCAAAATAAAATGCCGATTATAATTAACACGTTAAGCGCTACGATTATACACCTTAATGCAACTCTCACAGGCCAGTGTATATCTATCTGGTTATACACATTGAGTAGTCCACTTCAGCGGCCAGTGTATCAGTGAATATATACCACGCCGGACATTTTGTGTAGAGACTTTGGAGCCCTGGCCCTCAAATCGTTTGATGTATCTGGTGTATAAAAATGTGATATAGTTTACACTGGCCTCTGAAATTGACTACTCAAGGTATATAAGATATATGTATAATATCAAATATAACGTGGCGCTGAACGTTTTAAATCCCACTTAGGTAATAGGCAAGCTTATTGCCATCAAGGGGCACTAAGGGAATTTAAATGAGAAAATTGAGAGTATAGGTAATTAGGTATTGAAGGGAAAGAAAGAAAGAAAGAAAATAAGTTTATTTCGTAGGACAAAGGCATACAGTTGTATGCCTTTCAACATTAAAATAAATAAAAATAAATACTACTAAATAAATACTAGGCTAAAAGACTGGTTTTGAAAAGTAGAAAGAAAAAGTATTTATTTCTTAATAAGTAACGTTCGTGCTTACAGTATAGTTATGAAACATTTAAAAAAAAAAGAAATAAAAATAAAGAGAAAAAAATATTAAATAGAGTGACAATTGCCTTGCACGCACTTGCACGTCACTTATTGAAATTGGTCACCGCTCAGCATTGATGCGTTTTCATACGACACTCAACTTGATCAAAGCTAATGGTGACATTAGTGACAACTGACAGCTGACCTGACAAGTGACAACTTGTAGAGCGTCGTATGATGAAAGTTAAGTAAGAAGGGAAGTCTTAATGTTACGGGGCTCGGAATTCGTAGCAACAACCAGTTCGAGTTACAGGTACCTGTGCAACACTGACCTGTTCGATCTATGGCTTACACTCACCAAGCCATCCGTATAAACAATTTCATTTTCCTTCCATTGCCTTCCCTTCTTACCTATTTTTCCCTTTCAATATACGCACAATTCTCAAATCTTTAATTCCCAAAGTGCCACCGATTGATGGGGTAATAGACTTTTTTTTTATATTATAGGGGGCAAACGAGCAGGCGGGTCACCTGATGGTAAGTGACTACCGTCGCCCATGGACACCTGCAACTCAAGAGTCACAAGTGCGTTGCCGGCCTTGGAGATAGGAGTACGCTCTTTTCTTGAAGGTTTGAAGGTCGTATCGGTCCGGAAATACCGCAGGCGACAATTTGTTCCAGAGATTGCAAAAAATTTCTGGAGAACCGCACAGTGGTGGATTGCCAATTATCCAGGTGATGGGGATGAAAGTTTTGTCGTAGCTCAGTGGGGCTAAATGAGCAAATCAAAAAAAATTGATTTTTAATACGCCTCTGACGACCTCTTCGGGAACACTGTAGTGAGTGTATGTATGTATGTATGTGTAAGTATTCGTCAAGACATTTTAACACAACATCGGTTCAATTCCGAAGGCTTGATTGATACTGACTGCGCTGACAGAAATGAGGTGACCCGAGATAAGAGGTCAAGGAAATTGCACACCCTGTATGTGACCTCATTGTTAACCCTTCTGACGGTGAGGGAATCGAGGACATTAATTTGTTTTTATAGAAAATGATACGGACTTGACTGTATGTAGATTTCATTTTTGTTAAGTAGAATCATGTGGAAAAAAAAATATAGTGAAAGTGGTTGCCTTCACTTATAATTTTGTCCTAATAGGATTGTCCTACATCTACATATTATAAAGTCCCCCGCCGCGTCTGTCTGTATGTTCGCGATAAACTCAATAACCAACCGGATTTTCATAGGCCTTTCACTAATAGACGGAGTGATTCATGAGGAAGTAAGAGAATAAATAATATTCCGGTACATATTCCGGTACATATTACAGTGTTATCCAGAGTAGACAGAAACTAAGAACAGCATGTACCTACTGTGGGCTCTAGAACAGGAATAAACATCATCACACGATTATTTTTCCTGAGTGGAAATCGAACCCTCATGTGGCTCAGCAGTCAGGATCTCTAATTACTAACTAAAAGGCCTGTCAAAAACAAATGTAATAAATAAATAAACAGTAAATTATTTGACGATAACAACGTATGACGTCACAAATAGTTATTTCATAGTTCATAGTTCCGGTACAACCCACTCACACAGTCAACTACCGAACTACCGAATTAGGACAGTCTTCAATTTCCTCCAATTTCAATATCACTGATGGCCTATTTTGGCAATGCGAAATTATCTCTACATACGAAATGACTAACAGACACGAAGTTCCTAAATGCGTTTAGAAACTTATGCAAGTTGGTAAACGTATGAATAGAAATGTAATTTGGGACAATTTAATGCTCATTTAACTTAATAGGTAACCGTTCTAACTGAAATTGAACAGTTAGTATAGAAACTTTGTGACGACGTTAACAGTATTTTTCGTCAATTTTAGATAATCTCAACTTTAGTATCAGGTTTAAGATAACTATCTTTTAAAAAAAGTATCACCGACTTCGATGAGCCTCAAAATATTGAAATCGCCAAGTGTGCCTATAAAATTTGAAGAGTTCCCTCGATTTCTCCAGGATCCCATCATCAGATCCTGACCTGATGTCCATGGGACTGCCTGGGAAGTATACCCTTTCAAACAAAAGAAGAATTTTCCAAATCGGTGGAGGCGTCTTTGAGTAATCGGTGAAAATACATAAAAAAACAACATACAGTGAAATATCCTCCTCCTTTTTGAAGTCGGTAAAAAAATGGTGGAATATGTTTATATCAACTTCACATGGCATTTATGAATTTGCGGCTAAAATAGTAATCAATGTTTTTATTTTATTACTTTTAATGGCCGTAATAGTGGACAGCTATTTGGGTAGCAGATCGGAGAACAGTTTATCTTAAAAAGAAAACAATTTTTTTTTTGTTTGGAAGGTATTACAGTTAGGGAAAAAAGAATTCAATCATGGTACTTTTATATTATGGTTTATTGAATGTGTCAAAGAATCTTGTCCACTATGCGACCATTAAATTAATTCAAAATAATTCAAATTACTTAATAATTGAAATTTCCGTTAACTGTCAATGTAATCCTACTAATATTATAAACGTGAAAGTTTGTGAGGATGTATGGATGTATGTATGTATGGATGTTTGTTACTCTTTCACGGCAAAACTACTGAACCGACTGCGATGAAACTTGGTAAGTAGATAACTGGAGACGTGGATTAACATATAGTCTACTTTTTATCCCGATATTCCCACGGGATCAGGACCTACGCGGATGAAACCGCGGGGCGCTGCTAGTGTATTATAAATAACTGTTCTGAATAAACGTATATGTAAATATTGATCCTAAGGACAAGGTTTATCTGTTTGTCTATTTATGTGTATTTACTTTTTAATTTTAAGGTCGAATAGTAGTAGCAGTAATAGTAAATGTTCACTGGGAATTCTATTTTTTATACTGCTAAGACGTGATGAAGACCATTTGACCAGACAGGTTTTGGCCATAAGGGAGGGCAAAAGAGGCAGAGTACGCCACCCGACTACATGGACAAGAACAATCCACAATGATATGTTAATGACGCAAAATCGCTAAGAATCGCGTAAAAGTATCAGGAGGGCTGACTCCGAATAGGGAATAAGCCAGGTGATTAATCGATTGATACTGTTAAGATGGCTATAAGCACACGTTCTTCGCTAACCGCGGTTTTCTGTAGCCTGGTGGTCGTTAGGTTCAAGGTTCAGGTCCAAAGCGCCAATTCCAATACTTATTACCTTTTGTTGTCGCCACATCAAAAACACATCCATATCTACGCAGCTTAGCACATCTAATAGTGGAACCACAGCCAGTAGTATAACGGTCACTTGATTGAATGCCGATCGGAGTACGAATAACATCGTAGATACTGTTATTTAGTGTATTTGATAGTTTATAGCAAAAACCAGATAGCGGTGAAATTGTTGACCTTCTATTGGCAGTAGGCGAGGTGACCAAACACCATTGCGCCGTGCAGTCTCTCAGAGACATAGTTTAGCACAGTATAGACAGCATCCTTGCCAAATAACTTACTTTAACATACCATAAGATAAAGTTTTTATATATTAGCAATAACTGTGTATCACTAGATTCAGGTAGAATTTGCCAAGAGTTTCCACTACATAACACGCCAATAAATACAACTTGGAGTTAATCCAACCTACGCAATCGGAAATTTGTATCGTAATGTTTGGACATAACTGCAGATATAAGACCTATTTTAATATTAGTTTAGATAGTAGATATTGGTGTAGGAAGCAGTACACACAGTTGAATAATATATAATGTGTAGGAAATATTAAAGGTCTCGAAGATTCTGGAAAGTTAAACAGTAGCCGTTCCTTGGTCTGCTTCTATTAACAGGTCTGTTGGTCTAGTGGTTCTTGATACTGACTGCGGAGCCAGAGGTCGTGGGTTCGATTCCCACCCAGGACAAATAACTATGTGATGATCATTATATATGTATTAAGTAATAGCATGTAAATGAGTATGGTTACCATAGTACAGGCTCTGACTAGTTTAGGATCAGGCAGCCGTGTGTGACGTGTCTCAACTTATTATTATTCTTAGGCGCGTAGGTTCGATTCCGAAACACCTTTTACTCTTACCGGGGATGGACCGTAAGGGTTAGGCATGCATCGTTTAGTTGACTCAAGAAATTACAAAAATTTTGACTTAAAAATTTATCAAGACTACCGTGTCCTACTTTCTACAAAGTCTTGTCGGAAAAAATATACTACGTTTGGTTCCTTGTACGAGATGTTAGCTGGTTACCCAATAATATGTTTAGCTTTAAGACAAGCTGATAACGAAACATCTCAATATTGTAACAAGTTGTAGGTTTGGCAAGCGGTCTTGTTTACCTGACGTGGAAAGTAAGGTATCCATAAAATAACAAAAAAATGTACGAACATTTTCGAAACAATAGTAGATTGATTTTTTGAAGTCCATTGATTTTTATTAGGGTTCCGTATCCAATTGGTGTTAACGGCAGCCTATTACTAAGCTGACGCTTCATCTTTTCGCATTAAAAAGTAGCCTATGTCCTTTCTCAGGCTCTAAACTATCTGTGTAACAAATTTCATTTAAATCGGTTCAGTAGTTTTGGCGTGAAAGGGCGACAGACAGACAGACGACAGACAGAGTTACTTTCGCATTTATCTATAAATATTAAAATAAAAAAATAATAAATTAAGTAATTTCTCGTTTCTTTTCTCTCTCATCTTTCAGGATTCTCGAAAGTCTTTTAGAATATGGGTCATATACGAGTATTACTAGTATTCTTTTGAAGCCGTTCAGCTAAGTTAAATGTGTCAATGTAATATTTTAGGTGAAGGTTTACGTCGGTAAAGTACAGGGTGGGGTGCGAACCCGCACCCATTTGATCGCAAGTCCGACACCTTAGCGATTAAGCTATCACCGCTTCGTTTCAGACGTACATATCTATACAGTAAAGAAGTAAGTTAAGTTGAAGGTTTAAAAAGATAAAGTCCGAAATAATTTCGGAACGGTGGTAAACCTATTTGGATGGGATTCGTTCAAAATATTTGTTCAGCACTAGGCATCGCTCGAATTTATTGTACTACTATACGTTTGTCTGTTTGTATTGTAAATACAAAGTAATATTTTCTACTCTGGAACGCGGGGTATTAAAACAGATATAATGCAGAATAATATATATATTTTGGATTGTTTTGTTCATATTCCTTCTTAAGAGACTGTTATGCCCTTCTCTTTCGTCCTTCCGCATGCGGTTTTGTATGTTTTTAGCAGCTTCGTTGTAAATGCAGTCCCTTCTGAGATTTAGTACTAGACGCCTACGTAACTTTAAGATATTAAGTTTTTTCAATTCTGCACACACACATTTGTAAGGCAATAATCATGTAATGTAGATGAAACATAATGCGTAATAATTTAGGTGATTAGGTAATCGTCACAGTTCCGATGCGGCGCGGCATCGACACACTCACTATTAGTCACTATCACTATGCATATTATAAACAACAACTCGAGACATGTGACCGCGCCTGCGCAACCGCGTATGTGTGCGTGTATATATATGTGTGTGTATATATATGTGTATATATTTACGTACACTTTATGTACAATTATTTAAAGGTTCCAGTTGAAAATCAGCGCCCGATTCTCATCTGGCATTAAGCTGAACTGGACACCTATTTTGGTGCAAACGCGATACAAATTATTGTTCCTCCACTGTTTCTTTTTATGTACTTATTGTATTTTCTGTACATCGATTTCTATTTCATTATTTTTTTATAGATATAAGAATATTATTTTAAATAACCACCTGTATTTAGCACCAAAATAAATGGATTTTCTTTCTTTCTTCTTCTTTCATATCATCTAGTAGTAGCAAGAGTACAAAGATTAGTTCTCGTCTTTTTGTGGTCATACTAACGATCTGGCTGATATTTAGCTCTGCAGCGTTTGTAGTGATGATTTACTAAATAAATCATATTTACCTTCACCATTCCTGACTGGCCTGGTGGTCTAGTGGTTAGTGACCCTGACTGCTATGCCTTAGGCCGTGGGTGCGATTCCCACCCGAGTCTGAGTGTTCTTTGTGTCCGTTCTTTGTATGTTTTTAAAGTCCCCCGCGACACAGGAGTAATTCCTAATGCGGGAGTTGTCTTTTTCCAAAAAGAGAAAGAGATTCCTTCACAATACTAGCAAACGCAGACAGAGGTTCTAACCTTTCAAGGTCGAAATACTAAAAAGTCGAACTAAACCCTTTGACAGCTCTTGGTCCTTCAAGAGTAGAGTGAATACGTTTCTCTTGGATAGGTGTGTACCATATTCGTCTTCATCGTCACTTTCCACCAGGTGAATAAGAAGACAAACGCTCTACATATTATAAAACAAAGTCCCCCGCCGCGTCTGTCTGTTTGCGGTAAACTGGAAAACTACTAAACGGATTTTCATGCGATTTTCACTAACAGACAGAGTGATTCATGAGGAAGGTTTAGGTGTATAATTTGTACCCGTGCGAAGCCGGGGCGGGTTGCTAGTAGACTATATTATCACTAATCTGTCTGTCCGTCTGTTCGCAATAAACTGAAAAACTACTGAACGGATTTTCATACGGTTTTCACCAATAGACAAAGTGATTCATGAGGAAGGTTTAGGTGTATAATCTGTTAACTTTTTGTGTAAATTGGTTGAAATATGATTAAGATGTCTCTACTACGGGTTGCTAGTTGCAAAATAAAAACAAACATCTATTTTATAGCCCGGTTCTCGTATAATATAAAAAATCATAAGTCTTTGTTTATAGATGTTATTATGCCTATTTTGGAATAGTACGACAGACGACTTGAGCTACTCGAAGTATGAAAAGTGAAGGCCAACTGTCACTAGATTTATTGGAAAAGAAATTACCGGCAGTTCTCGGTGTCGTTCAATTGTTGGACTGAAATTCACTTGAAGCTTTTTCTAGAACTGTTCGCAGTAGTTTCTACTAACCCAATTTACAAGGAATCAATCACGACAACATGCTATCATTAAATGCATTTACAAGGAGTTCTCCAAGAATGCTCAACGAACGAGCCTTAGTACCTAGTCATAATTATTAACTGTTTGTTTACATCGTCAAACAAACTCCACCTGTTAACCTGATGTTGTAGCCCATTCAGTCAATCAGCGAGGCCACATAGTTTAAAAAGAATACCGTGCAGTACAGTGTGTATATACCTTTCAATTCAGCACGCAGTAAGAACATAATACAATTAGTGTATGCAGAGGATTGTAGTCCAATTCTAGGTAACCTAATTCCTTTGCAGCGTGAATTGGAGCTGTGTCTCGGCAACAAAAAATATGTATGTAGCATTAATACTCCATGCTTGTATCTGTTCATGGATTTGTTAGTTAGAAGTTTAATCACTGTTAAGTCAAAACAGTTAATTTTTATTAAATGTCAAGATCTATAGAAATTTATATAAAATAACGATTTTGATGTAATACTTAGCTATTGTCGATTCATATTCTTTTATTGTTTGAATTCACATTTAACAATAAAAACTAACGTGTCAATAATATCGAATCAAAATTTTCAAATTCTCATATAAGGCTTAATTTCATGAAGACAATAAAATAATATTTTAAACATAGGCAGCTACCCAATTATGGGCAACTAAAATAGTGGTCTGAGTGTTTGTTTTCAATGTCTTTATCCAACGGAGAGTCTTGGAATGAATATTTAAATAATAAAAGCTTTCGTAAGGTTTAAAAGATAAAAACCAGCACATGTTGAAACCTCTGATGTCTGACTTTTGGTCACCCAAGCTTTTGTGAACTTATACAAGAATAAACGCACGCGTAAT
Organism: Euplagia quadripunctaria; assembly: GCA_963859945.1. Lineage (NCBI taxonomy): Eukaryota > Metazoa > Arthropoda > Insecta > Lepidoptera > Erebidae > Euplagia > Euplagia quadripunctaria. The sequence goes on from OY982585.1 coordinate 2,474,354, forward strand.
GGTTGCGACAGTAATAATTGTGAAAATCGTCACTACCTCTCGGCCATCAGTCTTAGTTAAACAATCAAATTTGATTGACAAGTAAACCAGAATGATGTAGACAACGTTAATAGTTTTTTCAAAAATTTAAGTTGAAAAAAGTAATTATCTAATCATAGTGGGATAATGTTCGACTTAAATATAATTTGGTAGGTAGGGAATAAATAAAAAAAAAAAGAAAAGAAAAATAATAATTTGTGAATTTAATGAAAAAAATATTTTAAATTTGATAAATATATTTTATATTCATTTACAAATTATATTTAATTTTTAAAACAACCGTTTATTTCTCATGACTCCAGAATGCGTCAAGAACTAAATAGGTATACAAAAGCAAAATACCACCGGCTGATTAATCACGATATCTCAGAAAGTATGAATGCTACAAATTTGAAAATTGTCAGGTCAACGCTTGAAAGTATCCGCTAAGAATATCCGCTAAGGATTTTTAAATAAAAAAAGGGTTTTGAATTTTGCAAGATCAAATTTTGAATTGTCGTGCAATATTTTTGAAAATTTTATTTTTAGATGTAAAAAACCTTTGAAACGTCATGCTCACTGTTATCAGTCATATTAGAAATCAAAACGTTATACATCGCAGGTATGTTCTCCGAACATAAATAATTATTAACTAATCTTTCCTAATGCAGGAAATCGTTCACAAACACTCGTTCCCCATAATTAATCACTAGGAATAGCTCAAAACTTAATAGCCGGAGACTCCGTAATGGCTGAAAGCCTTTCGTTGCAAAAAACGACTTCACGCAGATACTGAATAATGAATTCAATGAATGGGTTCCGTAGAAAAATATTCTCTTAAATTTTGATGGTTATTTAACAATATGTATAACATATAATAGGTAGTAAAAGGAAAAAAAATAGGTTTAAAACAAAATTCTTGTAAACCAATCCTAGTTCAGTTTATCGAAATTCCCGCCTTAAGAAACAAAAGGAAAATATAAATCTCTCTTGCAACTCGTAAACGTCAGCTGAAGGTGGATAACTGTTGTGTTAGTACAAATTAAATGGATATGCTTTTGACAAATGTGTTTTTACGTTACTTTTGGGGACCGGTAACGAAATGGAAATCCTTTTTTTCACACTTATGCGTTATAATTTTGAATACGGGTGGTGCAGTAGTTTAAGTAACCTAGCTAACTGCCATCACGTGGGTACGATCTGAATGTGGGACAAGTGCATATTTGTGTAATTCAGCGTTGTTATTTTGTGTTATATGGGTACTTTGAGTCTGTTAGTTAAAAGTTCCCTAAGTCAAAGGGGGTCCCGCACTAGGGGGGGCTGTATTAAAAAAAGAATCAGGCATAGTCTCTCTTAATTGATTCTCATATTTACTAAAAACAAAGCCAACCGGACAAGTGGTAAGCGGTTACCGGTGCTTAAAAACACTCGTAGCGTTACGCGTTTTCACCCTGTTAAAACTCGTCTCACAACCACTGCTATAAACTATGAAAATCACTCACTAACAGTAACTGCCATGTTATTCGTACCTCTCTCCACTCTCAAGTGATTGTTATCAACTTATAATACATTCCTATCCTTTTATAACCCCACTATTCATCAATATTTATCAACCGACCAAGTAGACATTATTATAATCAGTCATAATAATGTCTATTAACTAATTTTTATTAAATAGTGCACTGTTTTATCATCGATTATAGTTTGCCACTATTTAAAAAAAAAAAATCTTAGTTTTTGATGTGGCGACAATAACCCTTATTTCGTCTCAATGTACGAGTATGTACTGTATTTAGTCACAGAACAGAACATTATTGGCTAGTTATCTTCTGCACTAGCTTTCCGAACCCTCGATATATATCAGCGTAAGCGGGCCGTACACTTGTCCCTTGGAGGTTAAAAAAATAATTAAGAAATTAAACCAATTCAAATCCCTAACTACTCTTAGTCACACGGTACCCTAAAAACTGCGAGCGGGTATGCCAAATGTTGATGCATTTAGCATAAATTTGCACCCGTTGAGAATTTAAATCACTTATCGGACTCGCGACTATGGTAATGTCATTTTTATCATTGATAATGGATGAGGATGATCAATGGATTTTTTATCTGAAACTGGATCAGAATCTTCTTCATTCGTGTACAAAAGAATCAAATCTTTATCAGAAAAATAAAGATTTAAGGATTTGGGTACATGAATGCCGAGAAGTATTGAAATGGGTCGAGATTTATTATATTACTTATGAGCTTCATGTCATGTTATTGATCACTGACTATTATTTTTTTTTTATAAATTAATATGATACGATTTTGATCAAATACAAAAATAACAAAATATCTTTTGAAAATATTATTTATTATAAAGATGGCGTACAATCAGATTGTCGATCTAATGGCAAGCGGTTACCTTGACCAGCACTGGCTAAGCGGTGTAGTATAAAAAAAAACCGGCCAAGTGCGAGTCGGATTCGCGCACCGAGGGTTCCGTAAAATATTTTTATTATTGATGTAACTAAAAATATACGGTTTTCGCAATTTTTCCTTTATCTCTTCTATAAAACGTTGCTTCGTACAAAATTTCAAGATTCTGAGTTCACGGGAAGTACTCTGTAGGTTTTGTTTCCCTTGCGAGTGTCGAAAATTTGCGGAAATTTGCGGCATAAACGGCTGTATCTTTTGATTGCGTTGGCTTAGAAGTTTGATTTTTTCACAGCACCCAAGGGACAGTAGACTTGAGTATTTGATAGAAATTCCAGCTTGATACCTCCACGCGTTCCTGAGAAAAAGGGTCTTGACAGACAGACACACCCACGGTTCCGTTTTTTCCTTTTGAGGTACGGAACCCTAAAAACATTAATTTATAATGTAGGTACATCATAGGTTAAGTGCCAGGTAGAGGGTCAACAAAGTGTGACATAGAGTGGCAAGGGGGAGGGATCATCAGCATCGTGACGTCACATGTCAAAATCTAAAGTATTAAACACACACACACACACACAAAACATTACATGTACATTTTAGAACTGATGTTTTCTTTTATTCAGTTCTGGGTGTAAAATTGCAAAATATGTGACGTCACACCTGGGAGAGGGGAGGGTCCCACAAATGTGAACACCTGTGACAAGGACGGGGGGGACGGGGGGACAAAAAACCATGAAATTCGTGTGACGTAATTTAATGATGGCTAATACATGAACTAAAATAAAAGCGTATCTTATTAACAGTTAATTGCACCTATTATTCCGCACTCCAAGCTCATCATCAAAACCCTTTACTTTCTAAGGTTTAATACACACCTGCCGACTCTCTCCACTTAACGTCCGACGATAAACTACTAAGTGTCACGTTTCAGCAGATAGGTCGTGCGGCAGAGGTCGCCACTTTCTAACTAATGTGGGGATCGCAATTTCCTTAGAACACGCTTCTAGTTAATGTAAAGTGGAGCACAGATTGTGCGATTAAGCGCTGCGATTTTTAAGCTGAGATATTTATTTCTTATGACTCTGGATGGTCGACTATGGACTGGATGGTGAATTATTTGACCTTTTTATGATATAAATATGCATCTCTATACAGATAAAAAAAAAACAAAGTTTAAAAAGGATTATAAGAGACCATCTAGAAATAAGATAATCGTTTGACACAAGTATTTAATAAGTGAAATAGCATACATATGTATATAATACCATAACCACGCAATGACATATTAACTAAACATCTTAGTAACCACGTATGTGTGTAAACCTTAGCATTTAAAGATATTTTTTAACTCAGCTAAATAATCCTCGATTGGAGCATAGAAGCATAGCTTGTACTATTTTTTTTAATTTTATGACGCATGCATGTAAATAGCCCATATACATTTCTTTTTCTTTTTTTTATTAGTTTTAATGTTTAAGTTGAATATAGAATGAATCTTTTTAACTTTTGTAAGACATAAAATGGATAAATAAAATTAAATGTTTTTTATAAATCTTTATTGGACCCGTTAGATGGCGCTGCGATAGGGATAGATAGGAAAATTTACTAATGCAGACGAAGTTGCACGGGACAGCTAGTATTATATAAAAAAATCGTGTCACGTTGTTTGTCTGCGATGAACTCTTAAAATACTGAACCGATTTTAATGAAATTGAGCACACTGTGTGCAGTTTGGTCTAACTTGAGAGATAGGATAGTTTTTATCTCAATTTATAGTCACAATAATTTTTTATTGCAAATTACTTAGCAAAAGGCTGGCTTAGCCAAGTAGCTAGTATTGTATACAATATACCTAATCCAATGAAAACAGTTTAAACGCTTTTGAGCATCGCATCGGTCAGTTACGAGTCTCTAAAAAAAAAGAAAAATAGACGCTTAATAGTGCCCGGTAAATGGCAATAGACTTGCCCATTAATGCCCATGCTTATGTGAGTGGGACCACATTATAGTTGGCAAATGTATCTTTTCGAATACACAGTGTTTGTATGTATTATGTCGTAAAATGCACATCAGACCTTATTCCCATGCAGTTTATAGTTGATGCCATATATTCTATGTACACAGGGTTATCACCAATCACACCTTGACTTCTAGTACGGCATGCACAAGACGAATGAACTCACAAGAATTCTCGTTTAAATTCTATATTAGCATATGCAGAATGCAATTTCCTTTGAATCATTATAGGAGATGCTTGAATCATTATGAGAGATGCGATGCTTGAATCATTATTATCGATGAGAAGCATTTTATCTATGCATAAATAAGACATCTTTGTGTGCTTCGACTGCTTGTTATAATTAATGATTTGTGTTCTAAGGAATGATTTTGTTATAATAGACAGAGGTATTCATTACCGATGCTCATTAATAAATGAAGTAAAGTTGTTAAGGCGCCGATTAGCGTGTACGAGTTCACTACAGCGGAAATGATGTTTGATGGTGTTTGTTTGACTGCACGGATGGCGCAATGGTTTAAGTGGTCATTTCACCACTACGCTACGCCGAGTGTTTTGGGTTCAAATCCCACACAGGACAAAAATGTATGTGATCCACAAATAGTAGTCCCGTGCCTGGGTGTTCTTTGTGTCCATTGTTTGAATGTTTGTGAAAGCCCCCGCGACACAGGAATATTAAAAAAAAACTAATTAGTATGAAAATAGGTACTATAATCATTTTTTATAACTACATTTATTCCTTATTAATTTTTTTCAATTATTATTCTTGCATAATGTACTTAACGGTAATAGCGCAGAGGTCTTACCACTCCAGCCACTATTCAAATAACAACTTTCGTGAGTGGTGTTTTATTGAGTGGTATTCATATTAATATTGTTGTTAATTTTGGATAGATGCCTCTGGCACGCCTCACCCCTTGATAAAGGGCCCTCGTCGGGTCCGAAACTAGTCGGGCATCCCCGAAATAAACCCATGAGTTAAACCTTAATTAATATTCTAGCGACTAACGGCATAGGTTCAATTTCTAAGTTGATGTACGTACGTATTAGAAATTAATAATAACCTGCTGTAACGGTGACGGAAAACATCGTGAGGAAACTTGCAGAATATCTGAGTGCTCCATGAAATTTTCCATTAATAAAATATTTAACTAACTGCGTCCTGCGGTTTCACCCGCATAATTCCCAGTGCCGTGGCAATATCGGGATAAAAAGAAGCCTATGTGTTAATCCAGGTCTCCAGCTATCTACATACCAAGTTTCATCGCAAGCGGTTTAGTAGTTTTTGCGTGACAGAGTAACAAACATCCATACATCCTCACAAACTGTCACGTTTATAATATTAGTAAGACAATAGGCCAATGTGGTAGCCTACAGGTTTAACTAAATTATTTATAATAAATTAAATTATTTAAATTACTGTTCTCAATTCAAATTTTATAACCATAAAAACCGGTATTATCACAACAAAGAATCGCAGCGTCAACCATGTTCTGTATAGAATAACTTTTTAAATTTAACAATATCAAAATGGCTGACGTTCACGTCTTGTTGTGACTGGCGTTAACTGGTTTTATCCGGTTCTTTTGCATATGAAAAGGCGTCTTCTAGACTGCAAAGCGTCCTTTGTAAAGGTTCTAAGTTATATCATTTTAAATCAGAATGAAAATGTTTTATTTTCAGACATTTTCCTATAGCGTTTTTCGATTTTAGGGCATGAATAATAATACCTTGCTCGCTGTATCTAACCTACCTATTTACGATCGTTTAAAACAAGAGGTTATTAATGTTTCCGGGACACAATTTATTAGAAAACTGGAATGACATCAAGATGGGATAGGATACATACACACATAGGATTCTTTTTTCTTGTTTGTACCGTCTAAAGATGTGAATGTGAAGAATATCTAAACTTTTTATGTAGGCATAAATAATTAAGCAAAGATCGCAACGAGTCGTTCAGTAACTTTTTGGTTACTGTTTGATAAGACTTTGTCTTGATCTTTGTTTAGTAGCCAACCAAGTAAATAGTAGTTTTTGTGAACTTTAGATAGATTTCATATCTATCGGGTTTAAAAAAAATGGTGGAATGTGTTTGTATCAACTTTAGATGGCATTTATTAATTTGGGGCTAAATTTGTCATCAATTATTTTATTTAATTTTTTAATAGCGATATCTTAGTGGACAGCATTTTTTATAGCAGAAAAAAATGAAATAAACTAATAAAAATCAGTTTTTTTTATTTAATGTAAAGTATTTCAAATTGTAAAAAAAAACATTAAATCATTGTACTTTTATATAATGTTTTAATGAATGTGTCAACGAATATAAGTCTTGTTCACTATGCGACCATTAAATTAATTCATAATAATTGAATGCTATGTATTATAAATGACAAGGCAATGACAAGCTTTATTTTCATAAGTGAAAAAATGCTTTATTATTTATCAATAAAATGTAGTTACAATAGTTATTAACACTTGCAGTTTTCGGTTGAAATGTGGGTCAAAATTCCACCTCGGGGCGAATAATAGTCGTCCTAATTCGCCGAAGTAGCGTACAAATGTACGTAAAATAACTTTTTAAACATAAAAACAAATATGATGGTCATATAACGCTTCTGGGTAATTGCGTAAAACATACAGAATACGAAAAAAAAACGCAAGTATTAATGTTCTGGAAAATGTCACAGTTCTGCACAATTTAAAAGTGTACATTTTCCTCTGGCATCGCATTATTTATAGCTTTATTTTTCTGCAGGAGATAAAAGAAAGAGAAAAGACTTTTAATAAAAATGTCGACATGTTTAAATATAACGATTGAAAAGACATACTTTACGACTCCATTTTGTTCACTCCAAAAAGAGACTTCATATTATAACTACGCTTTATGCGTGTGTGTTCATTGGAAATCAAAACTCTTATTAAATTCAATGTTGTGTCGGTTGTGTACAAGTCTCTGAAACCCTCACAAGTAAACAAACCTTTCATATAACCAGCCTATATAAACAATATCACTTACACCATACAAATAGTCAGTTTACGATCAGGGCCAAGCCAATGCAACCTTGTCAATTTAACGTTAGTATCTATACTAATAATATAGTTGTTTATTAGTTTGTTTGTTTGCTTGAACGCGCAAATCTCAGAAACTACTGGTTCGAATTGAAAAATTATTTTAGTGTTGGATAGCCCATTTATCGAGGAAGGCTATAGGCGATAAAATATAACGCTACAACCAATAGGAGCGGAGCAGTGACCATAAACGCAGGTGAAACTGCGGGGACGACTAGTATTATATATATTTAATGATGAAACATAGATATACGTATATGAGGAGTATTATCGGTAAAGAAAGAATGTAATAGTTGGATTTGGCTTTGTATTGTATAAACAGAATAGTGTAATAATAAACTTTGATTATCAAGAGTCGACTTCGACATAAATATTGAACGACCATCCGAATGCCTAATTGCTTAAGTACTTGACTCTCGAATGCTCACTCCGGTGAGTAAAAATCATATTTTTTGTGCATACGCTTAATGGTTTAAATGCTAATGATTCAAGTCTTATTTTTCAGTGCTTTACAACTGGAAGAGAAAACATAAAATTAAACCAAGAAGATGTCTAATTCAACATTACTAGAGATCCCGTGGTGGTCGAATTTCGACCATGGTTTATTTCATTGGCCAATATTACTTGACCTGTCATTGTATAGACTTTTGTACCATGACAGGTCAAAATTTTTAACTTTGTAGCAAATATTGTTCAAAAATTTTAGCATTCGTCACTTCTTCTCTGTATAAACTATAAGTGTGCGAAATTTCATACTCCTCCGTCCGCCCAATTTTCGTAAAAAGGGTTCCAAAATTTTCGCTTCACGTATTAATATATCTATAGATATTCACAAGCTTGGTTTTATGATAATCACTTTCAGATGTAAAGGAGATGACACGGAAAAGATTCGAATCATTTAATAACATATTGTTTACTACTGAAAAACATTCAATAGTTATTTGGTGCTGCAACTGAGCCACGAAATAATTAATCGTAAAAACAAGATTCACTACCATAGTGCATTACTATGCACTATTGTTAAATTATTATCCAATAATACTTATCATCAAAGTTTTGAATAGTGAGATATGGCCTCGTAATACGTAAGTAAAACGAAGTGTCTACACTCATGTGAGTGAATTCACTTTAATAGTATTTGACACTTATAGGCGCCCATTACACGGTAGGTTTTGCCACAATCAAAACGGTGATTGACGAATAACCTATCGTCCGTTATTGACGGTAGCATAATGAGATTTTAATGTCGATATTATTTCATCGATCACCAACGAACATCCGTCGATCATGACTTTTGGTAATGATTGAGGTTTGCATGAGCGTTAAATGGACGCCATAAAATGCAGTAAAAGATACACACTAACACTAGACTAAATTTCTGTTTCATTTTGCGACATTTACCACAAATAGCTTTTAAGATTCCTTCTACGGACAAAGCAATAAAATTCATATAACGAGGTCATATCAATTTTGATAAGGTAGGACACCCTAGATGTTTTGTTCAACATATTACAAAGAGTTTATACTTAATGGGTTAATAGAGAATGTGGTATATATAAAATGTGTGACTTACATGTATAGTCCCAGCTGTCCTGGTCATTTTTGAACACGTTCAATCTTTCGGGCTGTAACAAAACAGTTTTAGTCAATTTAGAATCACAGTTAAATTAGTTTTACATATCTATACATATCTTAAATCGATTTGAAACTTGAGTTTAACTTCAATCAGGTCTGTCTCAGGGGTGTGAAGTTCGCCGAGATTGTCACAACGCGTGACATAAGTAACGGACATGTGTGAACTTCGTGCTTATGCCCGTGGCTTCGCTGGCGTTAAAAGTTATTTCTCAAGCCCTCGGGAACTGTATTTCTTTCTTGTTCAATGTCCATGTCTTTACCTGTACTCCTGACTATGTGTAAGTAAAATTTGATGATGATCGGTTGAGGAGTTAAGGCGTGCAAATGTAACAAACCAACAAACTGACATTCGCATTTACAATACTAGATGTTGTCCGCGAGTTTGTTCTGAAAATTTTGGTGTAATCTCGAGAACCGTACATGTTTCCGGGAAGTTTGCCTATGTGCTATTCCAGACTATAACTTATATCTGTGGCAAATTTCATCCAGATCGGTTCAGCCATTTTTGCGTCAAAGAATAACAAATACACAAACTTTCGCCATTATAATATTAATAAGTTTAGTAAGGAAAGTAGATGCTTGCCACAATTAATTATATGATCGTACGATTACGATTATAATAACGCTTATATTCGTCACAGATTTAGATGTATATTTCAAATGACATACTTATTCAATTAATATTCATTAATTGAATAAGTATGTATATATATATTTCTTATTATGAATGCTGAGATAATGTCCGCATCTCGCTCCTATTTAGTTTAAGTGAATCCAATGTTAACTCGTGGACAATGATGTGGGTTATATGTTGGACAAACCAAACCTATGTATATTCCTTTTTTTGTAACATATACCATGTAACTGTTTTTTGTCCCAAATAAATAAAAAAAAAAAAAAATTAATAAACATAACACCGATGGCATTTGAATTATTTTTTTAGTAATTATTTATTTAGTATTTACCACGTTCTTCTACTTCTACTGACACCACATTTCCTCACATCTTTTACTTATTTACTACATAATTTTAACAAAATGTTATTCATTCATACTCTCTCTAAATACTAGTAAACTGTACTGCAAAATTTCACGAAATAAATTCCATTTCTGTTGAAGAGTTTTCTGGTGCGACTGTTCTATCATGTATGTAAATAAAGTTACAACAAAATATAGTTTTTCATATCGCCGTAAGGGCCCTACAGTATGGCAATATCCCACGATTACCGCGCATATTCTTACTCGATTGTGTAAGGGGTCGCACTGCTAACATGCGAGCTATTTCAATATATTGCCTTCTGTCTTGTGGCGAAGTGCCACCAACCCTTTTAACTTGGAGCTCTTAAATTAACGACTTTAGTAGGGGAACGTGAGCGGAAAATCTTTAGAGATTTTGACAAAAAAAAAAACATTTGTTATTGGCGACCGTGACCGATACCGATATTACAGATTTTTGACAGTAGGGTAGACCTAAATAGAAATATGGGGATAAGCTAGATCCGATTCGTATCGAGCGAAGGAGCGACAAAATTCATGTCAGGTGTGGACGATTTCGCTTTGATCTGCCTGTACGTGCACAGGACTCGATATTTTTAAACTTTTCTTGATGAAATTAACTTAGTATTCAAGTTACTGTTCCTGTTTATCCTATCCCAAGAATTAGGAGAAGAATTAATGTCTAGTAGGGGGCTAGTCTCCCCACTAAGAAGAGGGAAGGGGAGAGGGCGGCATTATATATTTACAAGGGATAAACATAGGTACATCATCATTGTCATGTAGGAACGCAAAACCGAATGTCAACTTTTGTTCGGACTTTAGGCCTCCCTATTGGTACATAAATAAGAAGAATAACAATAAAAATAGGTTATTTTGGTATCCCCAGTAAGTATCATCGAAGTATCATCGGAAGTCGCTCATTTTATGGCCCAACTTCGATAACTTGGCCGAAACTATAGCATTCTTAGTTTGGTTGGTTAGACCCGCCATTTTTTTATTGTCATATGCTTACAACCTTAACACTTAGCGACACAAAATATTGAGAGAACATCGGTAAAGACCCGGACAGCAACGGATAATGTTGATTGGAAGAATTACACGAAAGCAAATTTACCCTGCATTGGTTACATATTACTTGTTAAGCCTTCGAGTTAAATGCTTATGTTAGCAGTGGGTTCACAGCGGTAGTGATACTTCTACCATCGCTTTGCTAAAGAATCAACGTCTACTTCCAACGTATCTAGTCGAATGTAACGTAACTCTCGCCACACAGACACCGTATCTCATTAGCCGACAGACTGAGACGGTTTACAAAGAGACTGAGCCCCACGTCTGCACGCCATCGCCTGACAATGGCGCAGACAATCTTACTTCAAGGGCTATTTACTTCGAGCATCACTTTGTAGGAAATGGCTGCGCTCGGTAACGTGTATCGTGGCTGACGCTTTGTGCCTAGACGTGGAAGATACCGCCGGTTTTGATGAAAGAGACGGGTGGTTGGTTCCTGACTCATGTTATTACTGATCACTTCAAAAAACAATGTTAGTACCTAGTAGCGGCGGTGTTTGTAGTATGGAGCGGTTAGTAGGGTAGTCAAATTGGGAGAACGCTATTTCCAGTGGACTACAAGAAGCTTTTAATAGTTTCTTTATTCGTTATTTTACCTAATACATTTTTATGCAATATTGTGAACAATATAACATGTAATTTATGAATGTTTTTCATATCCTCTTCAAGAGTATGAAGTGCGTGAAAGCTCCCAGAGGACACCCTTCCCCATCACAGAGTGCACTACACTCCGCGCCCTCCGAAGCCCTCCAAACATATTGTCTGTTAAGTTCTCTATTCGTGTTTAATATTTTATTCTCTTTTTGATAAAAATGTTGCTTTTGTGAACTTTTTCGTCGCCTGTAAATAAGTTTATTTCGACTGTTCCCTAAGGTAAACTTGAAGATGACTAAGAATGATAAAAAACACGATAGAATAATTTAAGTGTTGTAAAAAATGTCTACAGAGTTAAATTACTTTTTTTTTTATTTTTGTTTTAGGGGGCAAACGAGCAGGCGGGTCACTTGATGGTAAGTGACTACCGTCATCCATGGACACCTGCAACTCAAGAGTCACAAGTGCGTTGCCGGCCTGTGAGATAGGAGTACGCTCTTTTCTTGAAGGTTTGAAGGTCGTATCGGTCCGGAAATACCGCAGGCGACAATTTATTCCCGAGATTGGTTGTGCGAGGCAAAAAATTAGGTTGTTTTGTGGAAGCAATGACACCCGAGTACCTAATCTAACTATTGACGTCTCAACTTGACTTCTCAAATTTCGTGTACGTTTTAGCAATTAATTGACATTTGCTTTGATGGTATAAGAAAACATCGCGAATATTCTCGAAGGATAAGTTTTTTCTAGGCGAGCGTGATAGATCGAGGAGTTCAGTTGATACTATGACATGCTGGGGCACATTCCCAGTAGTTAGGCTATTAAGCTTTTGTTTGACGACAATACCGAGGACACTTATTATAAAAATGCAGACAACATCCCTAGATCCATCGTGGAAGAAAGCAGCAAGTAAAAAATTACAATGTTATCCATTCAGCGTTCTATAGACACACCGTTCACTGCTAACAAACCCCAATTCTCGTACCATAATTACTACCATCATCCTCCGCGCCTTTTTGCAACTAAGTTGGGGTCGGCTTTCAGTCTAACTACGATACGGCCGAACTTCAATATTTTTACGTGAAGCAACTGGCATCAGACCTCCACACCAAATTACCAGGTGATATAAGTAGTTAGATAATGTTGTCGGACTTTTTAGCTTTTTGTTCCAAATACCCGTAACGAATGCCACAGATGTTCGTATGGCAACCGGGACCGACGGCTTAACGTGATCTCCGGTTCACGGATGGGTCTCAATGTGTTAAGAGTGTTCACCCATCCTAAGACTGACCTGGCTAGTGTTACTTAACCTTGTAATATGCTAACCTACTCGGTCACTGCTTAGCCACGAGCCTACCTACTAACCAAACTTACTAATGTAGATCTCAAATTTATGAACAAGCCTGACCGTGTCAAATAACATCCAAATCTCTCGCATGAGCGATATTTTCCACGGTTATCACATCACTGACCTCAATTCCTTGCGTTTTATACAATTACAATACGTATGAATATTTCATTAAAATAACTTTAGCATGGTTCTCATTATAATTACGTACAAAAGTATTATAAGAATGTAGATGTGACCATTAGTTTGTTAAAATTTCAAAGCAAGCATTTATATTGTACACACGAAAAATGCTATTACATAAATATAATATTTACAAATATATATTACATAATGCAATATACCTAACGGCTTATTAGTTTACCTATTATGGCGAAAATAATAGCTTTTATTATTTACTAGCAACCCGCCCCGGCTTCGCACGAGTAGCAGAGACATCTTTAACTTTCATCATCATATTTCAACCAATTTACACAAAACCTTAACAAATTATAATTATACCTAAACCTTCCCCATGAATCGCTCTATCTATTGGTAAAAACCGCATGAAAATCCGTTCAGTAGTTTTTGAGTTTATCGCGAATAGACAGACGCGACAGACAGACACAGATTAATTTTTTATTTCATTTTCATTTTTTAATAGCTGCGCCCCGCGATTTTACCCTCGTAAATCCCGATGCCGACGGAACACCGGGATAAAAAGTAGCCTAATTGTTATTCCAGGTCTCCAGCTATCTACATATCAAGTTTCGTCGCAATCGGTTCAGTAGTTTTTTCGTGAAAGAGTAACAAACATGCGTTCATCCATACATCCTCACAAACTTTCACGTTTATAATATTAGTAGGATTTATTAATGATGAAAAATAATCTGGTTCGTTGGTCTCGCGGCCCGTGGGTAAATAGCCTTGGGTTCAATTAAGGCTAATTGTTATTGGGTTTTTCTGTTATGAAATTCGCAACATGGAGATTGGCAACGAACACGCCCGATACACGACAGTAGAGTAGTTTTCTATAGTTAAAAAAAAAATCTGACCCTAGAAAATTGATTTTTAAATATGAACTTCAAAACATAGTACCTTAACTAACAGGAAATGTCGAAGTTAGAAAATAGCAAAGTATGACGTCACAAACCGTTATTCCATACAAGTTCTACAGAAATGAGGATGTAACATCCTCATCACCATTTTGCAAACTATAATCTACTGTAAGTGTAAATCGTGTGCGCTTATAATCTACAGTAAGCTACTTGCTTAAATATTTTATTAATAAAAAATAATATGATAATAACTTGAGACATGTCACGCATGGCCGTCTCATTCTAAACTAGACAGAGCCTGTACTATGGTAACCAGATTGCCGATAAACATTTATATATTACTAAATACACATAATATTCTAAATAAATTACACCCAGACACAGAACAAATGATCGTGATCATTACACAATTATTTGTCCTGTATGGGAATCGAACCCACGACCTTTGGCTCAGTGGTCAGGATCACCAACCACTAAGTACGTGCAGGGAGGGAGGAGTCTCAAAAAACATTGTGATGTGAATGGAGCATACACTAGCACTACGAGTAATGAGTTCCACTAGGCGACTAGCGCACCTCTAAGCGAGCCTCACCCTTAGCGAAGCCTAATGGACATTAGAACCGTTCACCATATTTCAAAAACTCCCATTGGCCTTTACAATGAGATGAAAAGATAAAATAGCCATGTTTAATTTTGGAACAACACCGACATACGTAACTTTTTAAATTCGTACAGTTAAAATATTTAAAAAAAAATACAAGCAGCGCGCAGCGGTTTGAAGTTTCTCTGTTCGTTTTAAAATTGTAACATGTAAATTTTAACTGCAGAGACCATTTGAACGGCGAGAAAATTAAAGTTACCGAATTAAGTTTCCGTGGTTCCGTACAAATTCTTCGTACATAATTTATATACAGATATTTATTTTAAAGACATTTTTCATGTATATATAATGTTCCTTGTCAAGTTCAAGTTAGGATAGACTTGTTACAGACCATTACTACCAGCAGCATGGAAAGCTACTAATCACTCCAACAATTTGGTATGGAACATGACAACGAGAATGTGTTAGATGTCAAGTTTCTGTTATCAATTCCTTTGACTTTACGTTAAAAAATAATGCAATGTTTATCTGTTTTCAATTAGAACTTGGAATATCGGCTGACTCCTGAAAGATTCTGTCTAGAAGGAAAATTATGGATATTTTTTCGGTGGAAGTCTCCCTACGGAAAGAGTAGTGGACAACGTTACAAAGGTGCTGGTCTTGCGACTTATTTGAACCAATGTCCGATCGCTGCCTTTCTGTTCCTACTTAGAAGATTTATCAGTAAGAAGTCCCTTCTCGGATAGTGATAGGTCTCTAGATAAGGTTTTGTTTTGTCCTCTTCGGCGCTTGAACCGTCCTAGGGTGGTCAAAGTTCATTTTACTTGTTTTTGATCCGTATCATACACAAAATATTTTATTTCTAACATATAAACTGATGATTTTAATATATGAACTGAGCAAAAACGATGGGAGGACGACATGGTATATGTGGCGGGGAAAAACTTGACAAAAATAACACAGAACCGAGAGAAATTGAAGAAATTGGAGGGAGGCCTACCCTATCAAAAGGGGTACCCATAACATGAATTAAAAAACTAACATTAGAATCAGTTAGACTTACTTAGAGTTACTAACATAGAATTAAGAAAATATAAAAACATATTGTAACTTTATGCTTTTGAGATTTATGGGAAATAAAAAGGCTTTTTTATTATTACTAGCGATCCCGTGGTGGTCGAATTTCGACCATGGTTTATTTCATTGGCCAATATTTCTTGACCTGTCATTGTATAGACTTTTGTACCACGACAGATCAGAATATATACTGGACACTCATAGCTACCCGTTTTTGCATTTTTTTAACTTTGTAGCAAATATTGTTAAAAAATTTTAGCATTCGTCACTTCTTCTCTGTATAAAGTATAAGTGTGCGAAATTTCATACTCCTCCGTCCGCCCAATTTTCGTAAAAAGGGATCCAAAGTTTTCGCTTCACGTATTAATATATAGATATAAACTAGTAAATATTTGCAAGAAACTAATGGCTTCTGACACTGATGCGGCAGGTCACCTTTTATTGGGCATACCCGAAATACGCGCGTAAGTACCTACAATCGTATATCCTATAGTTTGTTTGTTAGCTCGTTTGTTTTGTTAGTTTCTTTGTTTTGTTAGTTCGTTTGTTTTGTTAGTTTCTTTGTTTTGTTAGTTCGTTTGTTTTGTTAGTTCGTTTGTTTTGTTAGTTCGTTTGTTTTGATAGTTCGTTTGTTTTGTTAGTTCGTTTGTTTTGTTAGTTCGTTTGTTTTGTTAATTCGTTTGTTTTTATTAATTTGTTTGTTTCTTAGTTTATTTGTGTGTTACGCTTTCACGTCTAACTAAACCGGTCATGATGAAATTTTGCATACACGTCGCCAGTACAGAAAACAAAATCAGAAAGAAATTACTGTTCCTGAGATATATGAAAACAACTTTTACGCAAGCGGAGCCTCGGGCGAAAGCTACTTAGTATTTAATAAATATCTTGTTACTATTTATGACTATTAAATGGACGGGACAAATTGTTCTAAATATACCTCAATGTCAAACATCTAAAGCGAATGACATCATTTTCATAATAAGTCTTATTAGCATATATTTCTGTCATGCAATAAAAATATAATTTTCTCCGCGGATCCCTAGGGGAAAATCCGGCGGTAAGCTGTCGTGCTCCGCGAACGACATGAACCATTTTTTATTTTACCTTAATCGGATGTTAAATACTCCCGTTTTACCTTTCTAGCTTTTGCTGTGTAAATGTGGGTCGTTTAGCTTAAACTTCATTTAATTTTTAAATGTATCTAACAATGCCACTCTAGCTTAAAACTGAAAAGGCATAAGTAAGCATGCAGTTACAATAACAACTTTTGAAAAAAAAATCTATCTATTTGAAAGTTATTGAGAAAATCTTTAGGGATTTTTCTCAATAATGGAGTGAATGACTACAAAATAAAAAAATATCTTCGATTTAAAATATTTAACTTTATGCATTCCACCTGCCTGCTTTTAAAAGAACCGGAGCTGATAACACCTGGAAATTCAAACGGTCATAACTTAAAAACAAATAGTTTTTTTTCGAAAATTCTTCTTAGAACTGCATGCTAGAGTTATGCCATGTCAGTGATTTAAGCAAGTATAGCATTGTTAGATATACCCTGTATATTTGTATGCAGAAATATGTCTAAAAAAAGTGCGAAAACTATTATTTTAATATTACAAATAGACACCTCAATTTTATTTATTTGTATCGATTGTATTGATGATGTAAGATGGCTCGTACTGTCAACTGCTATGTACTCACATTGAGATATTTATCAGTTACTTAAGCTATTCTTAGTAAAAATTCTTTATGGAAAACTTATACCAAGAAAACATTTCGTACATTTATCAAATTTAGATGAGTTATCACAATTATGTCAACTAACGAACTACAAACTTCAAAACTTTTCGAATGTAACCGTCGCTTCACCTCAAGAAGCAAAATTCCTTTAGCTTTGTGGCAGCCCTGTCATCGTCACAACGAGGTAGGTACTCGTAGAGGTCCTTGACGCACGAGAGCTTTTAGCAACTTGTTACACGTTATCAACTTAAACTTAAGGACTCAAGAACATTATCTCTGAAGTAAGTCAGTTTAATTTATTTACTTACTTTTTTAACGTCTGAGACATCTTTATGTTTTATACATAAATTCACACCTCCCCTCCGGGGTTGAAAGGCAATATAACTCCATTTGCTTTGATCTTAAATATCTCACGAGTTGAAAGGTTGCACACTAGACGGTAATTTTTTCATGAAAACTGACAGGAATGTCCATCTAGGCGCACGAGAGTGAGCGGGCAAGCTCTCGAGCCCAAAACACTCCAATGCTATATTTACATCAACCATTACGAGCCATTTTCAGACCCCCTCGAACTGATTATCTGATAAACCTATTGAAATTAAATTTTGTATACGTAAGGGTCTTCTTACTGCACCATATGCCATGTTTAACCATTCACAAGATTTACATTGTAACATGGTTGAATTTGACTCTAAATTCTGATTTGTTTTCTTCTTTTCAGTGACAAAGAACTTGCGCTAATATTCACATATTTTTAAGTTAAAGGGGGCAAACGAGCAGACGGGGTCACCTGATGGTAAGTGCGTCGCCCATGGACACCTGCAACTCAAGAGTCACAAGTGCGTTGCGGGCCTTTGATATGGGAGTACGCTCTATTCTTGAAGGTTTGAAGATCGTATCGGTCTGGAAATACCGCAGGCGATAATTTGTTCCAGGGATTGGTTGTGCGAGGCAAGAAATTTCTGGAGAACCGCAGTGGTGGATTGCCAATTATCCAGGTGATGGGGATGAAAGTTTTGTCGCGTTGAACGATGACCATTCCATGATGTTTAACCATTCACAAAATTTACATTGTAACATGGTTGAATTTGACTCTAAATTCTGATTTGTTTTCTTCTTTTCAGTGACAAAGAACTTGCGCTAATATTCATATTTCTATTTCTGATCTGTATTCAGATTTGTATACATTCCAGATAAATATGACATCCATTTTCCTGGCCATTATAGGTATGCAGAATACAGAAGCAGTGATAACCATTGGCTTTTTAGGCCGTCCATCGGTTAGAGTTTGATTACCTATCCACCTTTGAATCTTCGTTAATATGAAAATTTAAAAACCTTATGTGTTGGAGATGTGTATAAGAGCCTAGCCTCCAGGATGTTGCCTACCACATCACATAAAGCCGTTGCAGTTCCACGACCTTTCCTAAAACCAGTCTGTTTTTCGGGAAGGATGCTATTTGTCTCAAGGTATTGCATCGTCTGTACATATACAACCCTTTCAAGCACTTTTGAGATACAAGGAAGAATGCTTACTGGTCCGTAGGTCTTTCGAAGTATTTGGTGGGCTACTTTTAGGTATAGGTCGTACTATAGAGGACTTCCACATGCTTGGGAATGTATGGTCCGAAATAGAGGTGTTCACAATATCTCTTATAATTTTTAGTGAATTTGGTAGTGTAAGTGCTATCATGTCTATGTTTATCTTGTCTGTACCTGTAGCACTTGTTTCAATGTCCTTCATTATATTGAGTACAGTACTCTGGTCTACTGTTTTCAGTTGAGAATATAAATCTGCATTGTATCTATGAAACTCATAATATGTTAGCCTGGATATGCTCAGACTAGACTCAATTTCAAAGAAGAATATTAAGATTTAAAGCGGCAGGATGTACACGCCCCTGTTTATCTTCCGTTTAAAATGTTCAAGCAATTCTATTCAATGCTCAGTTTTACTTTTTCTACAATTTGCGTGCAAATTGAATTTTCTTGTACAATAAACTTGTTTAAATATTCAAGATTTTAATAGAGAAAACCACAGAGAGGTTGTCAGTGCCACTTAGGATATCCGTTCTGTAGCTTTTTAACTTCTCCTGGTTTAGTTTTTAGTACTTCCACAGTCGAGCTCCACGGCGAGCAAAAATTTTAGACAGTTAATTTTTTCTAATAAAAAGTTCTAACATTCAAAACTGTTTTGTCACATAAACCAATGGGACCGTTGAACACGAAGTAAATGATTAATACACGTCGTAATACTCCAGAAAAGAGTATCCTATTTTTCATTGTGACTGCCGTGAAAAGACTTACAATTGAGTACTGTTATATTTTTGTATCATGTTACAGCGTTCCTGAACGAATGTATAAATTAGTGAATGAAACGGATTATAAAAGATCGGATGCTTGGTGATCTTTGTTGGACAGTGAATGGGTTTTGATTAATGAAAAACTTTAGTAGGTACATGGAGTGGGACAGCCATTTGTCACCCAAATAAAGCGAATAGGCGTTATCGCAGAATGGACCCTGGGAAGCAAAACTGGCAGAGTACACATAGTGTATTATACTGTAAGACTTGATATGGTTTTTTAACAATTTAAAATATTTATACAACCAAACAAACACACTCCATACCTAATGGTAAGCGGTTATCAATACCTATAAACACTCGCAACATGAGTATTGTCCCTTGTGTGTTACAAGCCTCATCCGCCCTTCCGTGAAGCTATTGCGATTCTACTCGCTAGGTGAAAAAAAATGGCACCATACCAGTAGTGCCATCTAACGGAGGTCTTATGAGGGTCTGGCTCAGAAGCGCGGTTCGAATTCAAAGAGTTTTTTTTGCATTACCTGTCAAGGAGCCTAACCTGAGCTATCACGTTATTCGAGGCCCGTCCCAAATGAGGACTTCTTCCATTAAAAAATACGATTAAAACTTTAAGGGTTTTGACGTTCAAGGTACAATGTCGCTTGTCAAACGATTATCGCTGTTTAGAAACAGTTAAGCCTGACCTTTCGCATTGAAGAATAAGAGAGGAAGTCTTAAGGGATCTGACACAAAATGGCTACTTCGTGTCCTATGTTGCCAAACAACTTCTTCAAATGACTACTCCACAAAACCATCAGCGTACACGTCAGAGTAATTCGAGAGAACTAATATAACCATCGCATCGTTAGAATGAGAAGTAATGTAGTTTTTGTCTCAATCAGCGAGCTGGTGTTTAGCTGGCAACTGCCTTCAGTTACCAAATAAACATATTGTTTGTCAAAATTCATTGCTTCTTACACTTTTCTGTATAAAAATAGTCAAAGGTTCTATTAGATAATACCGTATTGGACTGTCAAGTACAATCATTTCTTAAGGGATTATCCATTAATAACGTTGAGGCTCGAAAGGGGGAGGGGGGTGTTCGGAAAAAATCACGAAATATCACAAGTGGGAGGAGAGGTGTAGTGAGTTATCACGTTTATTTATTTTTTCGTAAAACGCGCTATTATTTTTATAAAAAAATACACGTGATTTTGGCTAAGCGGGGTGGGGTTAGTCTAAAACCTCACCACGTACCACCAGGGGGGAGGGGGGTTAAAAAGTTGCTAAAAAAAAACATCACGTGGTTAATGGACAGCCCCTTATTAAATGTCAAAACGGTACGATCTGTGATAATATAAATAGTGAGTTATGACGTCATACCATATAGGTTTTCACAATCTTACGTCATACTTAAATTCATGAGAAATATTAAACAATTTATTTTAAAAACAGGAAACTATCTCATTGTCTGAATGTTTTGTTTTGTGTTTTAAAATGTCAGGATACAATATGTTTATCTAATTTGCTATATTAAGACCTGGCACGTTAATGTTGTCTATAGAAGTAGTTTCTTTAAGGTATATAAAATAAATTTGCAGTACAGTATATAAAATGAAATGTTTTCTATTCATTAAATTTTTTTTCCTCTACATTTTCTTGAGATTTTTATTTACTAATAGAGCCCTTTCATATCAGCATTAGACCACGTTGTTTGAAGAGAATACATGAATTCACAAAATAATTAAAAAAGTGTATTATCATGAAAATTAAGTTTTGAGGCATGTGTATGCATTCTGTATGTTAAAATATAAAAGCTTTTTTAAGTCCGTTTACAAAAAAATACATATATATATATATGGTCGAATTGAGAACCTCCTTTTTTTCTCGTCGGTTAATGTGATTCCCGTCAAAACTTCATTGTCACTTTAAAATTGTGAGGGGTGAATATCTCTTTGTTTGCTTTGTTACGAATCCAAATTTAAAAATACTGAATTCAACAGAAATTCAGATTCTTTTAAACGAACGCGATCGTGCCACACGTTCAAACAGTGCGACGGTTGTCGCGCAAATAACTCGTGTTCGAAATTCGAATTGAACTCACATGTTTTTTATTACCTATGGTTCAGTGTCGGTGAACTACCAAAGCATTCATTTTTTGTTAGCGATACAATATTTTGATTGTAAGGCGTTGATATTCTATATTTTTTTTTACAATGTTTTTATGATATTTTCTTAAGAAAAATGTATTTTCCAGAAACATATAATTGATGGTTCTTTAAAACCATTCAGTAACCCTCAAAGCTACTCTTAACACAAAAAACCCACGTTGGCAGCCATAATGTAATTTCACTATTCGAGTTGACCTAAGCGCGCTCTCAAGACTGCGAGGCCCACCGGGGAAGACTGTCCCGGCTACGGTGACTCTAAGAGTTCGCGGCCAAAAGACAGTGCTGTGTAATCGCTGCAGGCGACAGCCACTGAGAGGGGACTGAACTGTTAAAACTTTCAGGCAAGTCTGTAGAATTAACTTAGTTGTCTATTAGTCACTATACTTTGGCAAAATGATAACAATACATACTTAACTATATTTTTTTTGTATATTTCGTATACATATGAAAGAAAGAAAGAAAGAAAAAGTATTTATTTCTTAAGTGACGTTCGTGCTTACAGTACTTAAAGTGATAAAACATTTAAAAAAAAAGAAATACAAACAAAAATAAAGAAAAAAACGAAATACAGTGACAATTGCCTTGCACACACTTGCACGTCACTTATTGAAATTGGTCACCGCTCAGCATTGATGCTGATGGCGCCAGCAAGGAAGTTGCTGTGCGCCAAGCAGCGCTGATTTTCAGCGGTGACCGTGTGGAGTAGGTGCGCACATATAAATAAATAAACATACATATATTTTTTATATAATATTTTATATTATGATCTACATATATGAAGAGAAACTGGGCAATATATAATGAATTCCTAGGGACATATCGGGAAAAAAATATAACCTTGTTCTTGCTGTCGCACAGTCTGATTACAGGCGGTAGATACCCTATACGAACGCTAATTTAGCTAGTGTTTATAACCATAATGAACCGTTTGTCATCAAAGGGGTGGTGTTTATTTGCCAATTTAATATGACAAACGTAATGCCATTAAACTACATGCTGCAAATACATTTAAATTACTCTTTTGTTCAGAATTTTGCCCCGTTTTACTCGTAAACAAAAATCCATATTCAAAAGGATAAAGAAAACAAAATGGACTCGAATTCATTACCAGTTTTACCGGCTCTGCATTTCGCTATCACAACAGTGAATGTGATTACAGTCGCAGTAAAAACTCTTGCACATCCGCCCTCCCACCGCCACCGTGGAGAATGGAAATCTAAAATTGCCTATTCAGAACAATACTGTCAAATGAAGCCTCCACCTATTTGGTAGGATGACCAATGTATAGAAATATCGAGGATAGTCTTGTTTTGATAGCTAACTGCATTAAAAAAACAGACGAAATGGCAGTTAAAGATGTTTACCATTGCAATTAATTAGCACTTGTTTCAACAATGAACAAAAGCATTATGACGAAATATACGACACTTGAAAGTTTGTTCGGTAGATTAGCGTCGGGAGAAAGCCATGATATAGCTTTGACATTACCTACCTAACTACCACTGTCTCTCTGAACCATTTTGATTCATCCTAAGGTTGCGAAAGAGATCGCATTTAGCAATAAGGCCGCCTTTTGTACATTATCTGTTTGATATATGGAAATGTATGATACTTCTAGTACTGTAACAATGGTATACAAATAAAGTGTTTTGTATCTTTCAGTCTATCTACAGTTTTTGAAAAATTTGTTTAATAGGTTATCTGATAATGAAAGGTCAACTACCTTTCAGGCTTTGGTAGCTAGTTCAATTTGGTCGAACCACATACAATTTAAAAAACCTGGACTATCCCAAAATTACTTGATTAAAATATAGGCACCCTGTCTTTACGGCGTGCACCGAACTACCCACTGCTACAGCAGGCGATGCAATGGCCATTTTTTTCTGTTAGTCTCACAAAATCCCGCCGTAAAAAGGGAAGGGCAAATAAATTAAAGAATATAGCCATCTGGTTTGGGAAATTAACTACTTTGTGTAGAAGAGGTTGATTCATACCATACCTTTGTACTGACATCTAACAAGGAGGACAATATGATAGTATCATATTGTCTTCCCTCGTAATACAGAGTATAGACTCTTTCCAATATTACGAGTACAATGACCTGTAATTTTTTTTTTTTTTATGGTATAGGGGGCAAACGAGCAGACGGGTCACCTGATGGTAAATGACTACCGCCGCCCATGGGCACCTAACTCGAGAGTGGGAGTAGGAGAAGAGGGGGAGGGGGGAGGGGGGGAGGGGGGAGGGGGGGGAAGAGTGGGAATAGGGGGGAGAGGGGAAGGACGGGAATAGGGGAGGGGGAAGGGTTAGGGCCTCCGGTTAAAGTCTCAAGTCAAGTCATCAAGAAATATGTCCGTTTGTTACATATTTTCACTTTCCTCTTTCCTGTTTTGTTCATAATTCAAAAATATAATTAATGATAGGTTGGCAAAAAAATATACCTATGTACAAAATTTATGTAACTTACCAAGATATAAATAAATAGAAAAGATAAAAATTAATAAATTGTCTCCTAAATACCTAGATCTAAACAGGTATTAAATTAAAAAAGCACTTTTTTCAGAAAAGGCGAACAACTATTCTGCCCTGTGCCCTGCACAAGTTTTCTATATGAATTTATGCTTTTTATATGCAGCTTCAAGAGAGATATCACAGTATAATTATATACACTAGTGATCGCGTGGTGGTCGAATTTCGACCATGGTTTATTTCATTGGCCAATATTACTTGACCTGTCATTGTATAGACTTTTGTACCATGACAGGTCAAAATACATACTGGACACTCATAGCTGTATGTACCTGTTTTTGCATTTTTTTAACTTTGTAGCAAATATTGTTTAAAAATTTTAGTTCGTCCATTCGTCACTTCTTCTCTGTATAAACTATAAGTGTGCGAAATTTCATACTCCTCCGACCGCCCAATTTTCGTAAAAAGGGATCCAAAGTTTTCGCGCTTCACGTACTAATATATAGATATACTGTGGAGATATTGTAGAAATCTTGTGTTTTAATCATGTTTTGGGGCTGAAAATTTTTGGATTTTTGTAGTTATTTCCCTATTGCTTAACAATATATGTATATATGTTTTATTATTTTGAGTTGACACCGTGTTGATGAACTTAGCGTCTGGCGTCGAGAAGTGGTGATATTTTTAACTCTGTTTTATTGGTCGGTAGGTACTGAGATAAGGAATTCGATGGTGTGCATAACTCAAAAAAATTTTTTTGAGATAGCTCCCTTTACATGAAAACGCATCTCGTCTTAAGAACAACGCTCAAACTAACACCTTACAAATAGGATGAAAGTGCCTACAACTGTCCACCACTAAGTGATGGTAATACAAGCTAATGCACACACACTTAGCTTTGGGAGAGCTCTCAGAGCCAAGTGTCGAGTTACTGACCGATCGATGTGCCTACATCTTCCATACACAAATATATATTTTCTCGTACCCTAAGTATTGTAATTTCTACTTGTTTATATACCCTAATACAGTGCAACAACCGATAGTGATTATTTTTGAACCATTTAACACTTATTAAGAGCTAATCCATACAATTTTTTCAATATTTATATTATTTTTATATTAAAAAAAGGATAGCTCCCGCTATAGGAATGATACTTGTGTCGCGGTGGACTTTACAAACATCGAAACAACAACAACAACCATTTTTCTTATTCATGCTGTATTTGAAAAAGGAACACTTACTTAAATGACTGAAAGGCCATGACTCTAGCATGCAGTTACAATAAGAATTTTTGAAAAAAAACCATCCGTTTACAAGTTATGACCGTTTGAACTTCTAGGTATTTTTGCCTCCGTATTTTATAAAAGTAGATGGAATGTGTATTATAAAACATATTAAATCGTAAGTTTTGTTTAGTTTGGAATTTTTCATTCCGTTACTAAGAAAATCCATAAAAACTAAGTTTGAAATTTTTGTTTGTTAGTTTTTATGGATTTTCTCAATAACTGAGTAAACAGTTCCAAAATAAAAAAAAATGTGCGATTTGAAATCTTTAACTTTACCCGTACCACCTGTTTTTTATGGGAATCGGACGTTTGTAAACGAATTTCGAAAAATCATTATCTAAAATGGCTGACGGTATGTATTTTTGCCAGCTCTGAACTAATTTTGAATAATCAATAAATTAGTAAAATAAAACATATCCCAGAGATAGGCTACTTTCCCAAAATAATAATAATAAAAGATAAATAACAAGGACTTACCTTAGCGAACTCAATTTTGAGAGTGCAGCAACCGGAGTATATGTCGCACCCGTGTAGCGCCTCCTTCGCTCTTGTGGCTGACTCCACGCTTTCAAATTTGTGACCAGGAGTTAAGGAAACAACATGAGAAGTAATACACATTTATATGTTCACAACGAGTTCAATATCAACAGAATAAAGGACTGTCATTCTGACTGTCATTTGTTCTGCCTGGGTGTAATTTATCTATAATATGTATGTATTTAGAAATATATAAGTATGTTAATCAGCAGTCTGGTTACCATGGTACAGGCTCTGCCTAGTTTGGAATGAGACGGCCGTGTGTGAGATGTGTCAAGTTATTATTAGTTTTTCTCAGAGCAATAATTACTATATAGGGAATATTTTAAGTAAGAGCACAAAACATGTCGACAGTTTCGTTCTAACTAAGGCGTCAAACACTTTTCACTAAAAAAACAAAATTCATCGTTCATGTCTTGTATTATAACAATATGAAAGCCGATATTTACTAATCAAAATTTTACCGACTTAAAAACCGAGGTGAGGAATGTTACGCGATATCTTCAACATTTGTGAACCGGTCTCAATGTGTTAAGAATGGTAACCCGTCCTTGACTGACCTGGCTAGCATTACTTAACTTTGTAATGTGCTAACCTACTCGGTTACCACTTAGCCACGAGCCCCTCTGAGTCTTTCATACTACGTAAATATATTGATAAATATTTTTATTATCGTTACTTTCTGTTAACGAAACGAACTTACATTTAAAAGGACATTTTGTTTAGCTTCCGCCTAACCTTAATTGAGTAACATACTCGCTTTTATTGCGGGCTAAAACTATTAACCGAAGACTAGTTATATATCCATTAATTCGATATCTACGCCGCGGTCCTAGATAACTTAGTTAGCTCAGGAAGCCGCAGCCATTTAAATAACTCCTTTATGCAGAGAGGAGTACAGTATGATTTTACATCGCATGTGTAAAACAGATAAAGCGATCAGAGTAATGGAATCTTATTGTTCAAATATCGAAATTCAGTTTTAACATTTGAATACCTTCTTATAAATGTACAATTGTTTTTTTTGTTAACATTCCAATGTTAATTATCTAATTTTTTTTTTGGTAAGATTCGCGCCGACGAGCAAATTGGGAAAAGACCTTTAATGATTCGCTCTGGATAATCCATAATATAGTGCAGAGTTCTTTTTAAGAGCCAGAAAAAGTAAAAATCTAAATCTATATATACATAAATTTTGTGTCACGATGTTTATCCGCGATGAACTTTAATGAAATTTTGCTAAAGAGAAAAAACGAGAAAAAAGATTTGAACCATAGCACATGTAATTGTTTTTACGTTCGTTTTATAGAAAACTAACAGTGCCCCGCGGTTTCACCCGCGTAAGTCCCGATCCCGTGGGAATATCTGGATAAAAAGTAGCCTATATGTTAATCCAGGTCTCCAGCTATCTACATACCAAGTTTC
Organism: Euplagia quadripunctaria; assembly: GCA_963859945.1. NCBI lineage: Eukaryota > Metazoa > Arthropoda > Insecta > Lepidoptera > Erebidae > Euplagia > Euplagia quadripunctaria. The sequence continues at coordinate 2,502,169 of OY982585.1, forward strand.
ATCGCAATCGGTTTAGTGGTTTTTGCGTGAAAGAGTAACAAACATCCATCCATCCATACATACAAACTTTCACTTTTATAATATTAGTAGGATTAGAACAGGACAGCGTCTGTCGGATCAGATGTATTATATATTATACAAAAGGGACAGTTTTAAAACAACGTTGCTTTAATCTCGACTCTCCCAAATTAGCCTTCAATTACAATCTGTATCCAAAACTTGGTCGTATTTGAATAAAAGACGCTTGATAAAAACACAGAGGCTGTAATTAAACAGCTGTCTTTGCGACTAGCATTCAGCTGCGGTTTTGTACGTTCAACTTTGGCAACACCGGGAATTACTTGAAAAAGTTTTTTTTACTGTGCAACTGTTGAAAGGAATATTGAAATGTTTGGACAGTTACATGATTACTGTTTAATGAAGTCCAGTAAGATAGTATAAAATTTAATTGAATAAGTAGATTTATCTCACTGATTGCTTCGTTGATGAATTAGTGTGTCTGCCAGGGTCGTGAGTCCCTGGATTTGATAATCGTATCGGACTATTACATTTCATTGTATGCGATGTATTTTATTAAGAAATACTACAATAAGATAATAATTGGAAAATATACGGTGTTTATATTAAATGGGTATTTAAAATATTCTGCTCTGTTAGAATCAAATAAAATAAATACATTGTTTTTTTTGTAGATCGTGCTAATCTATTCCTTTTGCATTTGATAACTCAATTCTTGAGACAAACAAAGAACTACGTCTATCAGTAAATAACAAATTATTTTCCCATATGGGGATAGATACCACATTACTTATCGCCTACTACGTCATTCGTCTACGATCGCGTAAACATTTCATTGCACGTCATTTCCTTTGCAGCGAAAGTTATCACAAAATCAAGCACAAAACATATTTACGGTGCTTTATCTTCACCATGGATAGTAAAAAAATAAACAATTTTTTTTACATACTACTTCGTTGTGCAAACGGCTCCTATCAACGAGCCGAGCGCTCGGAATAACTCACACACATTTTTCGAAGAGCGAAACAATTTGAGTCGTAAATCATCAACCTTTCAGTTTATTTTGATTATTAATAGTTATGAAATATATCGGCGCCATGTTTGAATAGAGTTGCCAGTGTGAAAATTCCCGATATTGTGCGTTAAGTGAATTTAGCGTAACCATTTTTTTACATTTAAATAAAGTGTTTGAATTTTTATTCATATTTTATGCGTATTTCATGGGTTTGAGATTTTAATGATTGACGTGGCACGAGTTAGGGGTAAACTGTGGGTGAAGCTCGCCTTTGTAACTGCTATTTTCCTTCCTGTACTTATAAAGATTGTTATTTTTGTGTACAATAAAGAATATAGGAATATAAGAGTTAGGAATGATTTTATACATGAAAAAAAGGAAATCAGAAAACAAAAATTCTTGTGACATTACAGGGGCATTACATACAGAACCTAATATGTACACATTATACCGTTATGATGTCCAATACAAAAAAATACCGAAATCTGCGGTAAAACAAGTTTAGAGGTTATTGTTAGACATACGAGCAGGTATCGTAAAGGAAAATCCACCATTGCAAGATCCAATAATATGAATATTCCACTACCGCATGACACTATAAAAATAAACGACAACAAGCATAAATTATAAATTTAAAATACCCGAAAATTCCTTGTTAATGATCTTCAAACGGCTCTGAACTGAACAATAACAAAATAAAAATTTGTCTAAGAACGTGTATCTGTGGTATGTTTGATCGAAGGTTCTAGTCATGTTATTATTTGCGATAGAGTTTTTTTTATTTATCGACATAACATCAAAGGATTTGTAGTGTGTTTACATACTCGGCATGCTCCACTCCGCATGGTTGCGACTTGCTAGTTCGCTGCAACTACATACAGACGTTATGATGCACTCCCGCGCATTTATGAAGGCGATTGAGGCACGAAGTAATCCACTGTAGTACTTACTTGAATGACTTTTTAATTCATTCATGCATAGAAACCAAAGAAGACATTTTTCTTAATAATTCTGTGTCCAAGTTAGGTTTGTAGTGTACCTTGCAGAGTTAACTACATATTAGAATATAATATGTAATTCCTTTAATTCCACTGAAGAAGTTACAATTTTGAAATAATTGTTAATATGTTCAATCATATTTATTTCTGTAATTATGATTATTTAAATTTAAATATAATTCTATTAATATTAGCGGGCAACACTGGGCATCATATGACCACGCCTAGGCGCCAAAAATCGTACGTGATGTGAGTATTATAATAGAATAATGTATCATATAGTATTAAATAGATACCATTCGTCATAGTTATAAAAGATTTTGTTTTTTGTTGATATTTTAATATCCTATTGGCAATAGTTCGTTAAATTTTGATGGCAGAGCTGTATCACCTGCAGAGATTTATTTGCGTTGGCCGGCCGTAAAATGTTGAGAGATTATTCTGAGAAGGTGCTTCGTCATAGCGTTGTTATAAAGTGTTGTTTATTTTGATTCCTTCTTAGAATTTCCTATGAAACTGTGATTTCGATAGTGTTTATTTGTTACGTGGTATTGACATGTTTTTACAATGTGTTACAATTAGACACAGTTGCACAAATACCTAATAGTCTTTAAGACCCAAATAAGAATATCACACATTACTGTTAGAGCGAACAGCAAGCAATGAATTTAATTTTTCGTGGCGTTTTTTTTGACAAACTAAGTGACCGATTTGACCCCATCTTGACATGTCTTAATATCTTCCTATAATTAAGGTGATATAAGACGCCATCAACCTGAATTCCTAGAATTTGGAATCAAGTATTAATGATTAAAACTTAGAACTTCAGTACTCAATTCTTTGCCGGGGTTCTCGGGGACTTCCCTCCGAGGGTATACCCGAGTCCCTTGCAATAGACTCATCTATGACGGAACACCGTGTGGTTTTAGTCGGTTCGATTCCGAGATACCACTTCACTGGCAGCCCCAGGGGGGTGATGACCCGAAGGGGTAACCACACGATAAAAAAAAAAGTACTGAATTCTTTGTGTCATCGCGAAAGCCAATGGTGATCGTGTTCTTCGCTCGTAAGTGCCATTTATTAGAGAATTATCATGAGCTGCCACTTGCTGCAGGCAGACAGGTTAAGTTAATCATGACATGTATAAAACAACATATATAAAACAACACGTTATATAAAACAACACGTTTTTTTTCTAGATTTTTTTCATAATAATTATAATAACTTGAGACACCTCACACACGGCCGTCTGATCCCAAACTAGGCAGAGCCTGTACTATGGTAACCAGACTGCTGATAAACAACTTCTAATAACTTCAAATGGATTAATCGAAAGTTCAACACATCTTTGCACCTACCGTATAACATTTCTACATCACCCCAGGGTTGACTGGTTGAGAATGCCCTGGGCATAAAGTCCGCCTTGGTACAAATGTGCATGAAGTTTTAAATAAATAAACATACTTATATATTACTAAATACTTTAGGGTACTTAGACTTTAGTTTGGTTAGAATCTACGTAATATATATTTACAGGTTTGTATTTATTTCTTTCTTTGCTGTACAATAAAGAGTTTATCTATCTATCTAAATACATATTATAGATAAATTACACCCAGACGCAGAACAAATTAGATCGTGCTCATCACAAAAATTATGTAACAAGGGTGGGAATTGAACCCACGACCTCTGGCTCAGCAGTCAGAATCACTTACCATAAGACCAACAGGCCAGTCAATTCGTGTATGATTACGTTTGCCTATCAGCTCCGTATCCATTAGAAACAGTAATAATACTGAAAAGTACTCTTGTAAACGAGTACTTCAGTAGAAGAAATGCAAACTATCTGTTTATTTATAGAGAGTTTTATGGTTCGCCGAAGGAGAGCACCGCCGCCCATTCAGAAGATTCAAAAGATTTGGTGCGACTGCGAGCGTGTAGCATAAACCCGTTTTTTAATGTTGCGGGCACGGAGAAGTGAGAGATTTGGTATAGTTAAAATTTCCACTTCTTCACAAGTCTTAATTTATGTACGTATCTATAATATGTGTAATAATACGTTCAATAAAATGAGCCAATATACAACACATAACAGTCTGTTGTTTGATTACATATAACATATTTGAAACAACATTAAAATAAATATACGAATTTATTGATGACAAAAGTTTCAAAAACTTCCGACTATTAATATGTAGCTTACTAACTGCCGTGCCGGCCGTAACGGTGCCGTGGGAATATCGGAATAAAAAATAGCCTATGTGTCAATCCAGGTCTCCTAGCTATCTGCATATCATGTTTCGTCGCAATCGGTTCAGTAGTTTTTGCGTGAAAGAGTAACAAACATCCATACATCCTCAGACACTTTCACGTTTATAATATTAGTAGGAATTCTCAATATTTGTCCCGTGAGGATGGATAGAACCACAAATACCATACGGGATACAGTTGGCGAAGTGAATTGGTGGTTGATCAAAATATCGCTGACAGTCACACCTCAGAAAGATGAAGACAAATAAATATACAAAGATTTTATTTTAATGCCTTCGCTCCATTTACGTCAAGAGTAGAAACAAACATAATAATATTAAACGTTAAGTATTTTATTTATTTATAAATATTTCTTTTAAAAATGACTTCCAGGGATATTTTATCTGAATCACGAAGTTATGTCTAAAAACATGCGGCTTGATTAATCGAGGATTGTAGTACAGTTAAAGTAATAGAGCATAGCAAAAAATTCTGTTGGATTCGGAGCTACCAGAACGCGGAAATACCTCGTTAAATCTATCGAGTAAGGGCTGCCGAACGTGAGAGCACCATAGGGAGGTGGACCGGGAAGGCAAATTTTTACATTAGTAATAGTAATATTTAATAATAAAAATATAAATGGTCGATGGGCCCGAAAAGTTCTGGGATGGAGACCACGGACCGGAAAGCGCAGCGTAGTACGCCCATTATCGCGGTGGGGTGGACAGACGACCAGGTAAAGATCGCAGGACGTCGGTGGATGCAGGAAGCTTTCAACCGGTCTTCTTGGAAGTCATTAAGGGAGGCCTATATCCAACAGTGGACGTCCTATGGCTGAAATGATGATGATGATGATGAATAGTAAAAATAATAACAAGCATAAACATAACAACGAATATTCTTTTTGAAGTGATAATTTCTTATGGGAGGGTAAACCGTTTCGTTACGTAACGCGTTACGGCGCCAGTCTGTCTGGCTTCCCTTTCTCTCACGCATACGGCAGTGGTAGGCAGGCTCCTCCTCTCTCACTCTCTCACTCTCGCTAGCCGTATTAGTTTCAGTTATCACTTCTGTCGGGCGTCCCGAGACGCACACTTTGTTTTCTTTTAAAAGAGTTAATTTTATTAAGACTATGAAGTAATTTATTTTAAACATACAACTGCCCAATTCAGAATATTAGATTCAATTTATTATTTATTATAAAAAATAACTTGGAATGTAAAATTCATAGGATATTTAATTTTCAGTTTGTTAAATTCTGAATCGGATTATGATAATTTGAAATATTAAAATTGGGAGTTTTAAAACTAGCATTATAGAACTAATAACTTTGAAATAGCATATCAGGATTTTGAAATTTGCCATTTTTGCCAACGTAGAATATTATATTTTGTAAAGGATATTCAACCATCGCCTGGACACCATTTTTCTTAAACACGACGATCCTCTGTACTTGTCCGTGTGGTGTGCTGATTGTGTGTATCACGTCCTGCAACAAACAGACAAACAGATTTTTAATATAAATTAAGTCCATCAATTCTACAATAATTTGACTTCGCACCAAATGGTTATTTTTTTTTACGAAATTTACGATTATAGGTAAATTGTAATATCAATACATTATATTTTCATTTTTGTATGTTATTCATGAAGTCTATATATATATATATAAAATATAAATATGAATACAATCCTTAAAAATCTTATTTTAAGGTACATTTTTCATTAAAATGAGGGTATACTCAAGTAAACTTTAGTATCATAATGAAAATCAATAGAAACACTGCTGTACCACTCAGCAACTTAATTCTAAGCCCTAAGCAAGTGTTAAGCATATGTAAATTTATTTATTCATGTCGCATGTATGTACTCGTATACGTCTGAAAGGGGTTTGGAAATTCAAATCACATGCATTTAGTATAGCCTATTTGAAATGGAACGTGTACACTGCAGGACAATATTTCAGGCACACATTTGATATTTTTTAATTTAGGTAATCTAATAAAAAATATGAAAAATTATAACTGCATGGACCTGGATTTCAGCAGTTCGAATTTGACTCCACGTAACTATGAATGTGGTGTTCAAATCAACTTGATCGTTTAAATATTAAGCGGCGCACCAATCGCTGTCACTCTAGTGTCAACTAATGAAATTAAGCCATCACACCATCCTTATATTAAAATTATCATTAAAATGATTTTAGAAAGTACTACTTTAAATAAAAAGGTTATTCACACGGTCCTTAAAACTATATGTAAAACAAAAAACAACAATTTTAACAGTCATTCAGTCATAAAAGAAATCACCAAAGGATCCAGTTAGGTTGGGCAGCATTTGGCAAACTAAGTCGAGTCTTCTCATCACCTTTGCCACAATGCCTCAAAACGAATTACTTCGGCCAGTCCATACTACCTGTTATGACGTACGGTACCGAGACGTGGATATTAACGGTGAGGCTAGTCAACAAGGGAGCTATGTTTGGAGTTTCTTTGAAGGATAAAATTCGTAATGAGGTCATGCTGAAATGGCAATGGGCTGGCCAAATATGCCAAAGGACCGATGACCGCTATGGTAAGTCCACTCTAAGTGTGCTAATTAATTGCTCTCTGTACACTCTAACCATATTGCCATCATAATTAGCTTTTTACGTACATTAACGTGACCGTCTCTGTAATTAACGCAATAATAAATTACAACGATCATATATCCCATGCGCCATTTTAGATTTAATATGGCGCATCTTAGAAGTAGGTTAATAGAATTACAATATTTTATACGATTTAGTTATGAGTCGTAAATAACGTCAAAGGAGGAGTGTAATAAAATAAATGTAATTGATTTAGTACGATCGCCGACAGTAAATAACATGATATATGCCGTCCTAATAGTTATACGATAATAATAGCGTTATGCTTCTGAATCGTCAGAAGTTATAATAAGTGTAGTTAAGAGAACTGTGAATACTTCGACCTATTTTATATTTTATATTTAATTTCTTTTATGGCATTTAATTATATTCTGATTATTTCAGTGGATGAAAAGTTGAGCAGCAATTAGGTTATCGTGGTATGGATATGTGATGCGGAGGGATAAGCCGAATGTGGTGAAGAGAACTTTATGTATGAAATTGACGGTTACAAGAGAAGGACTACCAAAGAAAAGATGGATGAACTGTGTGAAGATAGGCTAGAAAAGGAGTGAGCAGTGAAATGATGAGTGATAGAGTAGAATGGAAGAAGCAAATATGTATATTGCGCCCACCAAAATAAAATTGGGTGGGCAGATGATATATATTGTGACTATCTTTTCCCAGCGGGTTCGCTAGCAATAATGTAAATTGTCAATTAATTCAGGTATACATCGGGAGCTTTTTCTGGGTGATAGTTGTCCTATGTGCTTTTCGGTAACCCTGACTACGTGCACGTAAAATTTCATCGCAATAGGTTGAGTAGTGAAGTTAAATTCGTATTTATATTAATAGTAAGGACTCTTTATTTAACCTTTTAGCACTGCACTGCACTTATAATATTTTATATTGTAACTTGCACAGTGTAACATCTGCAAAGGATTCCCTGCTTGTTGAAACACATTTTCTAGATTATAACCAATCTAGAAAATATAGTTTAGTTTAATTAAATTACTTCTTCTATAGTTTGCACGGAAATGTTTTCTGCTGGGTTTAAATACATGAAATAGGTAGCTGAGTTGCGGTTTGCGTTTATATTAGGAGCAGATCTTGTATTTCTACCAATAAGAGGTATACAACGGGATTTACGATAATGGTAGTAAGCGTAGTGATAGCCATCAGTAAGTGGTTACCATCAGGCGCTGCGTGTATTCGGTTACCATTTTAGTTATGAAAATACAGTAATAACTGTGTATGCATAGAATTACAACATACTTAATTGTATATTTGTTGTACGAGGTTATTTCAGGATACTACAAGACAAGTAGAGTCTCCCGCGAAAGGGTGATGTCCGTGTGTGTTTAAACATCGCCCAGTTAAGAGACGGAGCTCGATTGCCACCTCCCGGGCTAGCGCTGGGTGGCCCGTTGAGTACATACCGCCGTAGCATCGACAGTCCACCCAATGTAGGCGCAGTATGGGACACCGTGTGGTTAGGTGACTAATTTGACTTTTTCAATATTTAACTCTAACAAAGTCACCAATTAATACCTAGATTGAAATCATCAAAAAGAAGGACATTATTATAAATCACCGAAACGAATTTACCTAACAAAACAAATGGTTTTCAATAAGGAATAGTATGTACACAGCTAAAGCAATATAAAATCTATCAGCACTTCACAACGGCCCGCAGTGTACGTAAACGCGGCAATATCAACCCACTTGTTGGAATTGAAATCCTTACACTGCGGGCCCGTAATAACATTTTTGCATTTGACATTAGATATCTGTAGTTTTAATAAAAAAATATTATTGGAGTTTCAAGTGCAGTAGTATTGGTTCCTATTTCTGTTTATTGATTTGGTAAATTATTAATAAAATCCGTTTCTATCTTTATATTTAAAACTAAACTGCATGGATTTCTACAACGTTTTGAGAAAAAAACTCCGATTACTTTCATATTTGACTGGCCTGTTGATCTAGTGGTTAGTGACCCTGACTGCTGAGTCAGAGGTCGTGGGTTCGATTCCCACCCAGGACAAATAATTGTGTGATGAGCATGATCATTTGTTCTGTGTCTGCGTGTAATTTATGTATAATATGTATGTATTTAGAAATATTTAAGTATGTTTATCAGCAGTCTGGGTACCATAGTACAGGCACTGCCTAGTTTGGAATCAGACGGCCGTGTGTGAGGTGTGTGTAGTTACATTAGGTACACATTTTCCCGTGAATCCATAACGTTTACTGTTAAAAATATTTGGATGGTTATTAAAGGTTTTTGAAGGGATTAACCAAATAACCCCTTTATTAATTATGCTTATTGTATTTAGGGGTTCTTTAGAAACAAGGAGTGTGTGTGTGTAGGCACTCTTTTAAAAGTTCTGAGTAGAATATATTTTAACAATCACCATTTGCTTGCTTGTTTAGATAAATTATCATTCTCTATATTTCATGTTTTGACTTAAATTTAGAAAGTGAACAAATACAATACACAATAGTACAAATTAAATAGAAGTGCAAACTATTTAAAATCTATTTTTTTTTTCTTTTGAATTTATTCCGGGAAAAGGCATATCCACTATATTCTAACGCCTTGTGAGTACGATGCAAGACAATCTTGAAACACAATAAAAGCTTCCGGCTCCGAGTGTCAATGCGTTTCAATATGCAGACTTGCAAGTGTCCGAAACAATTTTGTGCTGCATTCCGACACAATTGCTGAGATTGTCCGCATTTTGCCGGACTCGGGAGATTTTGAAGGAAAACTCTTTTATTGATTCGATTTCTTTTCTGTTATTGAATTGGTGATAGTGTAAAACGTCCGATTGTTTGAATCTAAGGTTATTGCAGTTTTATCGTCAATGACTGATTTCTTAATACTAAACTACACAAACATACACTCATCCAAACTTTAACATGAATAATAGTAGGAAGTTTAGATAATTATCAAATTAGGGGTTGAGAGATAGGTTTAAGGGTCGAGAGGAAACAAATAAAGAAATCTTTGTTTAGGGGTCGAGGGGTCGAGAGTGGACTAAACCGATAATTAGTAGGTACTATCTAAATTTGAAAGCAAAATATAACTGAATATAAAATAATTGAGTATTATTTAAAGATTTTAAGCTGTTTTTCTTCAATATATTCCCTACTGAATTTCTACCTGGTGATGAATTCAGTCGGGGTCCCGTGAGCTATGGTTATACTTAAATACATGGTATTATTAGAGTCTTATATTTTTATTTAGTTTTCTTATAACCGAATGCGAAGATAATTAGTTTATATACTACATTCGAATTCAAGAGAGAGAGAGAGATTTATAAAGGGTCAGCAACACGCATGCGAGTCCCCTTAGAGTGGCAAGCGTCCATTATCTACGGTAACCGCAAACCATCAGGCGGCGGTATGCTTGTTTGCCACCGATGTACTATAAAAAAATACTTGCTAAGGCGTTTGTCATAGTACCTATCCGTTTGCCGCACTCGTTCCTAACAAGAATATAATATAAATATCAAATTACCCCCTAAAAATAAATGAAACGTCATCCAAATTCCAACGTGTACAAACTCATACATTCACACAACAATGCTTATATTGTAATAATTAATTTTCCATCCTACCCTCCGGTCCCGCGGGTAAGGTGGTAATAATTAAAAACTCGGACGGGCCGCTTCGAGAGCTTTTTGTTCAAATAATATTTAATTTGTTATTACACTGGCAATATTTCTGTTACATACTTTTTTATCATGTTATAAGTACGGGAATAAAATAGAAATAATAAATAAATTTTATTGTACACCAATGAAGAATTGTTTACAAGAAATATACCGAATGGACATGTAAGACAAGGGGCGGAGTCATAGGTAAGAGCAACTTCTTACAGATAACCTTTGTTAGGACATAACGAAGTAGTAAATAAATAGAAGATACATAACAGTAAATAGAAAAAATCATGGAATTAAGTTTCCATGATTTATTCTATTTACTAAGTTATGTAGGTTTTGCCTCTGACACTTGATTTTTTCAAGAAAGTTTGCTGGTGACCAGGATCTCACCAGTAGAGGCTGTGTCGGCAGGTTCTGTTCTGCTGATTACTGCTTTATGTTATATTAGAAATCCTTGAGCGTGACGTCCAAGGAATAAATTTCGGATTCGTATTTCTGTAGTCAAGTAAGCCTTTATAATTATACATGTCACGGTACGCCATATTAAGGCTCCTGTACAACTTAGCGATGCAACAGTGAAAATCTATTCTAAGTGCTCGATACGTAGTAAAGTAGTGATATAAGTCGCGAAGAGGTTTAAGAAAAGACAAAAGGAAACATTTTAAAGATGAGCTATTAGCAGTGAGTTATTATTACTAGCATATAGTGTAGACACCGCGAAGAAAAAGTTTGTAACGCAAACTGCGGCCCCTGCACCGCAGTGAAAACTAATCTTTGTAGCAGTTCGTTGGGCAACACGCGTAAACGCCATGAAAATCACGGCGCTTAGGACTTTACGCTCGAGAGAAAACTGCAACTCAAAAACGATCAAGCGCTGCTTAGGATTAATGCTGTAGGATTTGACTACAAATTATTGTTTTAGCGCTGCAGCGCTTTTTAGTTTTAATTCAAATAAAAACGGAACATGTATTTTGTTCTGAGTGTCTTCTCTAGTACATAAATATCTAGATGGCTATTAGATATATTTTCATTTTAAAGTTTGAAAAATGATTACCTACTGCACTGCTTGATGTTTGGTAATAGGGGTAAGCCATATTTTATTACTAATATTATTTTACAGAGGGGACTTTAATAAATGATACATTCTGACATTTTTTCGTGAGGACCTTTCATGCAAACACCGCACCGATATAGCACTGCAGACGTGTATGGAGGAGGAGGCTTTAGACTATAAATTTTACACGGCATAACGTTATTGTGTTAAAAGCATTTATATAATGTACAATTCCAAAACTGTTTACTTCACTGTAACATAAAATAAAAATGTTGGTGACTGACAACACAATCAAAAGCAGAAATGTTCAATTATCTTCCTGTCTAGTTAACTACGCATAGGAAATGAACTCACGGCCTTTGAGCTCACAGGGAGCTTCACATCCAACTTGGCGACTGTTACTAATTGTCTCGCTAACTGACGCTCGCGCGGGAATCGAACAGGATGACTTTGCGAACTGTGGCGTCTGTTTTGAGGGAAGTTGGAGAGCTGTTAATATATATTTGCATGTAGCAAACGGTAATTCTCATCTAAAATTCGATTAGAATTAGTATTCGGAACTCATTTACAAGGAGGTAGGGTACACAGCAGATTTCAATTCGAATAAGGAGGGCGGTCCTTATTCGAATATTTATTAGCCAAGTATGGCTTAGTCTGTTTTTTTTTGCTGCTGATGAATAAGGTCAAATCAAGGCACTAGGGTATCGCAAAAGCGATAAAAAAACTTGTAAGCGAAAACCGCCATATAAAGCAAACCCCTGACGAAAAGGAGTAAAGAGAAGACGCGAAGGGGTTAAGAGATATGTATTACTAGCAGCGCCCCGCGGTTCCACCCGCGTAAGTCCCAATCAAGTAGGAATTTCGGAATAAAAATTAGCCCATGCGTTAATCCAGCGCTCCAGCTTTCATCGCAATCGGTTCAGTGGTTTTTGCGTGAAAGAGTAACAAACATCCATCCATCCATTTATCCATCCATCTATCCAAACTTTCACATTTATAATATTAGTGGGAAGTACATATTCACAATTCTAGAGATACATTTTTGATCCAACGTACGACCCGGGAATCAAATCCAGAAGTACTATAACAACAATACAAAAATTTAAATCGCTACTTAAAACCTGTAACCGATATAACCGTTAGTGACCCTGACCGCTATGCGTATAGGTCGTAGGTTCGATTCCCACCTGAGTCTGGGTGTTCTTTGTGTCCGTTGTTTCTATATTTGTAAAGTCCCCCGCGACACAGGAGTAATTCCTAATGCGGGAGTTGTCTTTGAAAAAAAAAAAAAACTATCTATTTACATAGGCGTTATTCGGCGGGTATTCAAACTCACCCCTCTAGAATATCTCTTTTTTACGTTTAACTTAGCAACCGTTTAAGTTAGTTGGCGCATGACAAACGAGCGAACGACGTAGTCGTAACTCTTCAGCTCTTTTCATATCGTTTTTTGCTGAACTGTAGGGTGTCTCTCTTCATTTTGGATACAGCATAGTCTATATTGTTTGGGGTTTCAGGTTGTTGTCAGTTGAGCTAGTCTAGCTACTCCCAGAAGTACATAAGCCTCCTGGGGCGTTCACAGGCTTCTAAGAGCGACAGTATAGTCTATTTCACAGTGTGTATTTGAAAGAGGAACACTTACTTAAATCACTGAAAGGGCATGCTCATGCTGCACTCAAGCATGCAGTTATAAAAAGAAAGATTGAAAAAAAAATATCCGTTTACAAGTTATGAACGTTCGAATTTCCATTTTACCTTTGCCTCCGTTTCTCATAAAAGTAAAGATTTTAAATCTTGTACATGATTTTTTATTTTGGAATGTTTCATTCCGTTACTAAGGAAATCCATACAAAAACTATCTTCGAAAATTTTTCAGGTGAGTTTTTATGGATTTTCTCAATAACTGAGTAAATAGTTCCAAAAAAAAAATTACGATTTAAAATCTTTTTTCAATAAAAAAAAAATGTAAATCAAAATATCTTTATTTTCGGCTATTACATGGGTTTGGGAACTCTCCTGTTAAGTTTAAATTAACCTGTATTATTAAATCAATTACGGTATCCATGAGAACGGTGCTTTTTTCCTGGAGCAAAGGTTTATACGTCAGACAACGCGTATGCAAAATTTCATGATAAGCAGTTAACAAACTCACGTTTGCATTGATAATATTAGATAGGCGTTAATCTATACTATAATGTTATACAGCTGAAGAGTTTGTTTGTTGGGTTAAACGTGCTAATCTCAGGAATTAATGGTTCGAATTGAAAAATTGTATTAGTGTTGGATAGCTCATTTATCGAGTAAGCCTGTATAATATCACGCTACGACCAATAGGAGCGGAGCATCAATGAAAAATGTTGCAAAAACGGGAAAAATTTATCCCTGTCTTATGTGACGCAGACGAAGTTGCCCGAATCAGCTGGTAGTCGAAAAAGAAAGAAATCTTGGATTGTTTAACATTTAACGAAGGCATCAATTTATTTTTGCACATAGATATTTTCAGACACTTCGAAATCGCTGATAACGATCATTTTAGTTCATAGAAAATAAAAGTTATATATATATATATATATATATATATTTATAACTTTTTATGTTTATTTAATTATGTGAGTGAATAAAAATGAACTCATTACTATAGGACATTTCTTTGAAGGTCCCTAGAGACACCTTTCATCAATTCAATTAGCCTATTCTAGTCCACTGCTGGACATTGGCCTCTCCCAATATGCGCCTTCTGCTTCCAGTCCCTCCCAGCTTCCTCAGTCCATCTGGCTAGGGGGCGTCCTACCTTCCCTTACCGATTCGCGGTCTCCACTTTAAGACCCGTTTGCTCAAACGGCCAACGGTCCTTCGGCAAACGTGGCCAGTCCATTGCCATTTAAGCGTGTTTATTCTGCGACTTATGTCGGTAACTTTGGTTCTATGTCGGATGACCTTTGCAAATGTAAATAATATCCTTGAAAATAAACATACATGGTCACCCCTTCGCACATGCAACATTATTTACGTAGTGACTATGGTAAAGGAAGATAGCGTTTGACTTTAGAGGATAGCTTAGACGCGAATGAGTCCACTTAGTGTGCACTTTTCACAAAATTAGTCGCTAAATAAACTATAAACCTTATCACCACTGCACAGGGTATGTTTTAAGTTGCAATATTATTTAAAGTTTTTTTACTACGAAAGCAGTGTGACTGAAAATAAGTATAGACACTCTCAACAATATATAATGATTTTACTTGTCCGTTGCCGACCCTCTGTGTCTTCCCTCCAAATCCTGGTGACCTTAAGATCAATGGTTTAAGGTTTGTTTGTTTGGTAAAAATAAATTATATAGATACTTGTTTTAATATTCATATCACATTTAATTTACGTCCCGTCCTTCCCCTCTCCCCTCTTCCTACTCTTCCCCCCCTCCCCCTCTTCTCCTACTCCCACCTTAAAGGGCGGCAACGCACTTGTGACTCTCGAGTTACAAGTGCCCATGGGCGGCGGTAGTCATTTACCATCAGGTGACCCGTCAGCTCGTTTGCCGCTTATACCATAAAAAAAAAAAATATCATTCACATTTTGTTAATACCGCAGCCTGCTACGGCATGCCAAAGTCTGTCGCGGTACGCTCTGGCTCTCTAACGAATGTAAGAACTGTATGTATTGCAATAAGATTCAAAATTCTTTACACTTACAAAACCTTTTTGCCGTGTGGTTTTATTGGCCCATTACAGGAACACAACAATATGCTATAATAATACATTATAGTAGTGCCGTATACTCTCTCGTTGGAGGGCCGTATATTTGAAAATAGAATTTCTCGTCAGAGTTTTAACTTCGTCAGCTGCATCAGGCTTGTCTCACTCTCGTCTTCCCTGGTAGGCTCTTAGGTTAGCTGTATGTCGCGCGTTTGCATACTTACACGCAATCATAGATTTAGGAATGACTCCTGTGTCGCGGGGGACTTTACAAACACACAAACAACGGACACAAAGAATACCCAGACTCGGGTGGGAATCGAACCCACGACCTATGGCATAGCAGTCAGGGTCACTAACCACTAGGCCAACAGCCAAAACAATTGCAGTCAAAACAAAAGAGACTCACGTGTGGAAATAAGACACAAAATAGCTTATGTGTTAATGACAGTAAAATATTTTTTGAATACCGATTGTTGATTTCTTTCACGCTAATTTGCACTTAATGGCGTAGATTAAATGGCCGTTATTGGTCAGTTTTCAATAAGTCATCCTTCTGTACACAAGTTACAATACCTACTCTATGGTTATTCTTTTCTGTCACTATTGTAGGAAAACACAAAATAACTTCAGCGTGTTGCACAAACGTCACTTAAAATAAAAAACATCGGCGAAAAAATATTCACAAAATCCCATTCACCAGTATTTGTGTACAAAAAACAACTGGAGCCGCACGATTTTGATTTTATCTTGTTTCATTCAAAGAGTGTTGCAATCAACAAATAAAATTCAATTGGCATAGCACTTAAGTTAATTTGCTGCCGGTACACAAACTCCACAGGTTAGCCGCGAGCGTTGCCAAATTGATTCACTTGTAAACTTATATATTTTTTTATAGATTTATATAGTTCTAGAAAAGATTATTCAATTTTATTGCGCGACCTTGTTTTTAGACCAATTAATAGGTAGTATTAAAAGGTAATAATCTGCATTTTTATTGATTTAATGAGCTTTTTCAGAAAGGTTCATTGCATTGTATGATTGCTAAGGGCCTTTGTGCAGTGAAGCTGTAACCCGTAAACCCGACTGCGTCAAAATTCTAATTACATTTGAAAATGGCGCCATATGCGGCCATATTGCTTTTTTTTTAATTATTGCCTGTGTTGCTCGGGATGATGTTGACATGTTCTGTGAATCAAACTTTAACAAAAAAAATGTAATAAGAATGCTTTTAAACAACTTCAACGTCGCAGCCTTCAACTACGCTATTAGTGGAGGCACATGCCTGACAGGCGTTAGCCATCAAGTCAACTCCGTTGGTAAATAATAATATGTCGAAAGAAAACAAAACAAACAATACGACTACCAATTCTAAATATATAACGAAAATAAAAAAAAACAATACGCAACACATCCACTTCCGCGCCAATTAATTAAAATTTAAAAACTCCATTACGCACAGCCCTACCTCCCCATCAGGGTTGTGCGTAACTAATTGACGTGTTAATAATTCACATGTTTTAGTCTCTTTTTTCTCTCTCCGTGTTCATAATAGGCTCGTGTTCGGTGAGGACAGGGTAGAGATATTTATTAGGCGTTTTGTTTTACACAACGCAGTTAGTTAAATGTTAGGGGTAATTTGTAAGTAATCTGTTAACGCGTTAAATGTAATGATATAGAAGTAGCTCACCTCAGGACTTGATGATTTAGTGTAAGAAGAGCAAGATTTTAATTTAGACTCAGCCAATTAAGACCTATATGACCTGTGGCAAGAGGTGACGGTTTTAGGTCGGCCGGCTTTGCTTTGTTACTTAAAGAACTTCAACAGGAAGACGCTGTTATGTTGCAAATTGCAAATTTGCAAGGGAGACTTGATATACCCACCGGGCTATAACTGACCATGGAACCTATAACTGGTCCCCTCGAGCTTATGATCCGGTTCACTTGAAGAAGAATAAATAATTTTTAACTTCTCTATCAACAAAAACCTATATTTTTCGCCACCAAAACAGAATGAACCATATCAATGAAAACAAAAGTAAAGTACAGAATTGAACATCACTGTCAATGTTAAAATTAATTCCATTCATCAACTCCAATAACTGATCGAGGGTTTAAGTTTTATTGTATTGTAATCAATCATTAGTAATGAGAAGGTGAAAATGGAATTACAATTTATTAATAAATTTTCTGAAGAACATTGTACAGCACTATCTAGACTTGTTTTTGGTGTGGGCCGTCACCACCACGAGAATTTTTGATTGGGCGGTTGAATGTTTTTTTTATTATTGCAGTTTTTTTAAAGGATCCACAAATAAGGTGTGACGATAAAGTTAAAGAACATCCTTTCCGCTATTATACGTACCGATTCATCAGATTGGCACGGAGACTATTTTTTTTTTATTATTATTTATTATTATTTTATTTTATTTTTATTATTATTTTTATTGTTCACTCTTATAATTTGCATTTGTAGTACTTCGCACTGTCCAAAAGGGGATAGGTAGCTATCACATTCTGGGTAGCGTCAAGTACATACTACGTAGTACTAGCCTAGCCAACACGGAGTAACATCGATACAGAACTACAATTCATAGGAAACACATCTCCGCGAATTTTAAAATTATTTTTTACGAACTCACACCCCTAGCGCTAGGGCCAACGCTCGATATTTACGGTGCGGGTTTAATTTATGTTTTAATAATTAATTGGTGTTGTAATGTAAGCCTGTAGGAATATCCGACAAATTACCAAAAATGTACAAGCTTTTATTTAAATTATTTAGTAATATGATCTAGTCTTGTCTAATTAGTTAGTGGTAACCTTAGCAACAACTTGATATTCTTGCCTTAGGTACTGCTGTTGCCGTATCAACGAAGATTTAATAGCGTTACGCTCATCACACACTATAACGTCAGGTAACGGCACGGCTCCACCCCAGCAATGAAGTTGTCATTCAAATCTGAGCTTTTAAACGTGGTCGTATAATACATTCCATAATGTCAAAATGAAAAAGCCAACGGCGGGCAGTAAGTGCGTTTGCTGCAACCATACACGCTGTAAGCTCGCGGTCAGCTCGCTTACAGCGTGCATTTACTATCACCTTTTTTACTCTGAATTATAGTACAGATAACGATATTCATATTCAAAATATATACCTCACTGAAGACACAAATAAATAGCGACTCTAAAGACTATGCAATGAAGTGCGATTTAGCTGACAATGGTTACCTACATATGTAACATATATGTAACATTCATAAATCAGCGCAGTCTATAATATGCTTTATCTACTACTATTTAAAAGAACTTCTTTTACATTGATCTGACCGTCCGTCACTGAGATCGTCTTATGCCGCGTTCCTATATTCAAGAAACGATTCGTTTTGCTTACGGACGGTAAAATTTCGTTGAATTTTCAACGAAATTTTACCATCCGTAAGCAAAACGAAACGTTTCTTGATGATGAGTCAAACTAAGTCATCCGACACGCAACGGTAAGGCGCGGCACCTCACTGAATGGAGCTTGTTAATGCGGGTAATTATAATACTTGGACAGTTTGAATTTCGAATGCAGGTACCGTCCAACCGTTACAATATCAGAGGAAAACTATTTGTCGTTACATTCATACCAACATCACGTAGCTGAAACTGCATAACTATTTAAGCAAATTGCACAGTAATAACACTATAAATAAGCGTTTCTAGATTAACTATTAAACTTGCCAGCCAACCAGAGGAGGGCTCCTTCCTCATACTAGCACTATATGAGTGTAATGTAACCAGTAGCTAGTAGTGTTTACACAAGGTAGGTCATAGAAGTTTTGTGCTCGAATAGGAGCCGACCGACTTTGAAAGATTTTTTTTTATATTATAGGGGGTAAACGAGCAGACGGGTCACCTGATGGTAAGTGACTATCTTCACCCATGGACACCTGCAACTCAAGAGTCACAAGTGCATTGCCGGCCTTTGAGATGGGAGTACGCTCTTTTCTTGAAAGTTTCTTCATTCTACAGAAAACGGCGATTAACGTGTACTTTTGAGCAGGGTCGAGAAGACGATTATAAGGGTTGGCAACGCTTCACACTGATATTGTGACGTGTTACTTTATATTGTGATAACTCTTTAATAGAGCTGGTACTAAGAAGGATAGATCTATTTTTCTAAGGAGATTAAATAATAAGATTGGACGACGCAACTTAGGTTTTTTTACTGAAACCTCTAAAATACAATAAAGACAAATAATCAAATAACTTGTAACACTTTTACGTATTCAAACTATCTTGAAGCTCCGCGTGACAGCTGAGGCTACCACACACGCAGACTTCTCCAACTCGAGGTTTTTTCATTCTTCATTGTTCCATTTACAAGATTAATTCAAATACGAATTAAGAGCACGAAGTTGCCAGCAGACTTTCGCGCGACCAAGTAGTATTTATTCGTCAATCCATGAAGGTTGCAAGCGGGCGCGCGTAGTCCCAACAATATGCTCTGGTAAGCGCTTACCATCAAATGAGCAGAGAGTTAATTCACTCTGTTTAACATTTCGTTCCAAAATTACTAATGAGGATGGATGGCTGGGTGCATGGATGTTTGTTACTTATCCACGCAGAATCGGCAAAACGGATCTGGATGAAATTTGGCACAGAGATAGATTATAGTCTGGAATAGCACAAAGGCTACTTTAAACACCCGGAGTACGGTTCCCGTGGGATATACTTCAGCAAACGAAATCGCGGGCAACAGCTATTAACATATAAAATGATTTAAAATACTAACAGTTTTTATGGGCAGGCAGAGTTATCAATATTCATTAAAATTCAATGAAACTATCACGAATCACCTCTGTCAAACCTTCGCGCTAAGTGTCTCTTAAAATATAATAGCTTGTTAAAAATAAACGGTGCATGCAGTTTCAAGGCTTACGAACCTGCTATGTGTGTTTCATCACTGCTCTCTCCATTTAAAAGTGATGTGATTAACTCATAAAGGGGAAAACATAGCCTATCTGTTAGTTGGAGTATCGAACTCGCCATGGAGATACAAGTTGAAAGGAATCCAATTATGACCGTGATAGGTATCATGTCAAGGTAGTAACTTCAATCTTGCAGGTTTATTAGAATCGAAAAAAGAAATTTAACATCATCAGAAGTAAATAATAGTACTCTTCTTTTTAATCCCCGACGTTTCTCGTGTCGTTTGACGTGTCTCTGTGTGTGTGTCTGTCTGTGGCATCGTAGCTCCCGAACGGATGAACCGATTTTGTTTTTTTTTTGTTTGAAAGGTGAATTAGTCGGGAGTGTTCTTAGATATAATTCAAGAAAATCTGTTCAGCTATTCGAAGATCATCAGCTCTTTTCTAATCGTTAAAGGGATTTTCGAGTCGAGGTATTTTAAATTGTAAATTTATAGTTATTTCTGTATGGAATCCCCTGAATACCAGAAGCGACAAATTTATATACTTCTATATAATTTGTCGCTTACCCTGATGAGGCTGAAGTGGATTTGAATTTAAATCCGCTTTAAATATACCTAATCCCTGACTACCAGACTACTATCAGGCTACCTGACATACGTCTTTCTGTCAAAGGTATTGGACTGTGGCAGTCCCTCAAAAAAAATCTCACAATTTGTCTCTTTATATAATTATGTAGGTATACGAAAATTAACGATATCACGAAATATGGTATTACATGGCCGTGGTTAGAGTCAGCCTGTGACCACGGCCAGTGCAATCTGATCGAAACGTCAGGCATGTATGTAATGAACAGGCGTGAACGCGAAAATTTAAAAGTTTTCTCTTCATAAGGACCTTCCTTGGACTTCAACAGCAACATATTTAGCAATTCGTCTTTATTCATATAGCTAGATCTTTATCCGTTTGTTAGAACTGATAGTACAAAGTTTTCTTAGTTTTAGTCAAGATCAAGTAAAACACCAATCATTTCGGTAAATTACAAACTCGTACTAAGAGAGAGAACTGATGCGCTCACTATTCATTGAATCGCACTACCTAAAAAACTCCAGCAACATGGGACTGAATACAATTTCCACACAATTCTCCAAGGAAATAAAATTCGTTCAGGAAAACTCAACTAGATACAAATTGGTTAGAGCACGCTAAGAAACGAAATTATTTCATACATTGGTCTACAGTACAGATAGTATAAAATACACTAGTTCTTGCCCACGACTACGCCCGATTTTTAAACATGAATGATAATAATTATAGTTTAGTAAAACTAAAAAAACACGCTTTTATGGCGAACCAAATTAAAAAGTAAAAAGAATTCCACTATCCACCTATCCTGGCTTTATCATCAAACTCAAAATACGAGCCCGAGCTCGAGAGGTTTACTAGTAGCCACTGAAAAGTTCCACTATCCGCTTCCTCGCTCCATCAGATCAGCTCCAAGATGCAAAATTATAGTATTGTCATCCAAACTACATATACCTACAAAGTTTCATTTTGATACAACATTTAGAAGTAGGTAAAAATTTACTTCCAAGATACGTTTACATAGTTTTTACGGTAATAAAGGCACATTAAAAAGAAACGGAGATACATTGTACAGACACCAGACTATTGCAGACGTTTAACAAAAGTAACGTTGGATTGCAGTACTATAGTAGAAAATATATCAACTTGAACAAAGCCGCGAGTAAAAATATATGCAAGAAATAATTCTTTTGTAATCAGCCTGCAATTTCGGGATCGGTAGTAGTGTGTTAATATTTCAGAAAATCGCCAGTTTCACTCACACCGAACCATTGTTTCATCTCGCTGCGATTAAAAAATTCAAACATTGCTAGGGTTGTCAGGTACAAAAACCAAGTTAATGTCCTGAACCTGTTCACGTTTTACTGAAGGCCTAAGAATAAAAATTAAATACACTTCTTATTTATAATATTGAAGACTTGTTAGACCAAAAATATATAGCCCCCAAATTCGATCTGCCTGTGTGTAGAATTAACTTATTAACCCTACAGAAAACGTCGATTCCTTATATGTTTTCTTGCTGTATAACATGTTGCCATACTTGTTACAACTTGCAACTAAATCTGAGTTGGTCAGGACTTGAGTTGCCAGTATAAATATTGTATTTATTAGAGCTTTAGGTCGGTGGCACCGCGCTTATGTTAAAAGTAACATTAATTCTTGCTTACAATAACCATTCATCATAGTAGTCTATAAGCCGTCGATTGCCTGATATACTGATCTATGTCTCTCTGTGTAAATTATCAAATACTCCATTAATTGTTGTTACATACTATTAGGCACAAGAATCAATGTCACGTTAAGTTTAAGGAGTATTTATTACAAAGAGTTTTTCGCTATAAACAATAATAAACTATCCAATCGACCTGGTACAAAACAAACCTGAAAACAGTTTTAGAATGGAAAACAGGAACAGCTCTAAAAAGTTTTTTACTTTTGATAACCCTACGCATAGGGGCTCAGTGTCTGATAAAGTCTTGTAAATAAGTAAATATATCGTGCGCGATTGTACTTTCCTGAGAATTGGATGGAGATTGGCTATTGAGTCTTTTTTATTAATATTGTGAACAGTAGCCAAAATTAAATAAATAATTTAAAAGTGTAAAGTGTGGTTGCGGAATCATAAATATTCTGGTTAACATTCACAGTCATCTTAATACTACTACTGGATTCAAGTATTTCTCTATTTTGTTATTTAGCTTGTATGGGCTTGATTAGCACATAACCAGTATTGTGGTAATCAAATCCAGATTCAACTTGACTTGCTTCTGACTGACTGCGTCCTGAACGTGGAGGCATGGGTGTTACGTCCCTCCAACACAAAGGGAGAATCCTCCAGCCAGGCTAGGTGATCATGCCTGGCGGACCACGGCTTAACGGTTGATGTTGGGAAGTTGTATATATACTAAACAGCGCGAGAACTTTCGTAGTTACGACATAGTTCAGCTCGTCTTCGCTAGAAGATGTTGAAGTATTTTACGAGTTGCATGGAGAGGGATCTCCTCTCTTCATGCAAGAGATCGCTAAAGTCAAATAACTCGTAAATGTGTATTTTTTTTCTCTTTTTCTGCACACTAATTTACAAAACACCTAGTCTAAACACCGTTTCTCACCATCATCCGACTGCTCAAGAAATACCAGTACACTAAATAAAACTATTCCTATTCCTACCTCAAGTGAATAAACCTTCCTCTACATTTCAATTCGATTTTTCGGTAAATTTGTTCCTCAGAAATATTCTCCGCCTTGGATGCATGCATCGCTGTAGTGCAGAAATAAAATATTGTATTCTCACTGAAAGTTTGTCGACAATGCGTCGAAAATAAACTGTAAATAATAATATTCTGGTACACGTCGCTATCTAGACCCTAACTAAGCATAGTTTATACTGTAGGTTCTAACACACGGATGAACTTGCTAGGCATGCCTGTAATTTTTATACAGTACAATAGTGTTTTCTACTGTTATTTACGTTGCATGTGTTTAAAAGACATAGAAATCGGCATCCCTCAGCATATCAATTGTAACAAAATGATAGTCTGTAACTGCTGACCAGGATTAAGCGGACCCATTCAGTTAGGTGTCGCACGTAGCCGTTATGCGTAATTACGCGGTGCGTTCTGTAGGACAACCTCGATAAAGGTTGTGAGTATGATACGGCATAGAATAGATTGCGTGTGGCAAATATGAATGTCGTGCCTATTGAATTGTCGCTATTTATTTAAATTTTTAACCTTTAGCCAGTGAGCGTTAATTACTGGTATCTGTAAAAAAATACTAAGAACGCAATTTCAAGAAAAAGCAAAATCACAGGGATTTTTAGAATTAAAGTTAATTTTTTTATATAGATAAATTAATATTAATTCATTAATTTTTTTTTTCTGGTATCGGTGGCAAACGAGCAGACGGGTCACCTGATGGTAAGTCACTACCGCCGCCCATGCACCTGCAACTCAAGAGTCACACGTGTGTTGCCGGCCTTTAAGTTGGAAGTAGGAGAAGAGGGGGAGAGGGAGTGAGGGAGGGGATGAGAGAAGGGGGGGGGGGAGGGAAGGGTTAAGGCCTCCGGTAACCTCACTCACTCGGTGAAAAGCAATGCAAGCTTTACTTCAGTACTGGTTTTCTGTGCGGCCGTGGTATCACTCCATAATTTAAACATACATAATTTCGTTCATCATTTATCGATCGTGCTTATTTGGCTACGTGTACATACAAAATAAATCTCACTGAGTTTAAGCTAATATATTTTAAATTGAAACAAATCTCATACTAAAATTAATCGACTTATCAAATAACCGTGACAGAATACATAACACAAACAAAAGATATAACAAATGCTCTAAAGCTTATTCCGTCTATTGGGGCTTATTCGCACTTAGCCAGCGGTGAGGGCGCTATCTGTCATCCTTATTACAAAAAATCCTTCAACAGCAATTGAATAATTTAAAACGAAACATTATTTTCATGCTCACAATCTTCCGAGAACAACATAAAGTTTAAATTCGATTGACTCGGAGCCAAATAGGTGTGTAATCATATATCACAATCAGCTGACATGTAGCTGACTCTGTAAACGTCAAAACATTGGTCACATGTGTGTAAATCAAAGATTCCTCGAAATGGGACAATTTACTCCATACACCTATTAAAATCACGTAAACACTCTTATTGCAGAAGCTATAAGAATCGTTTTCGAATATTATTTGTAGAATGTGTTTGTAACTTTTTGTTTGCATTTAAAACATCTGTTCGCGGGATAATTATTTGATGCGTTTACGAAGCTAGTGTTGCGTAGACATAATAGTTGACACAATGCTACACGTGTTTTCTCTTGCGGTTTGCTTGTATGTTTGTTGTTCCGAATGTTTGCGTATAACATTTTTTTACTTCTAAACAAAACAAAACATAGAATATAAACAGTCTGAACCTTTCTTTAAAAAATCTGCAGAATTGACTTTCAGGTCATTTAAATAAAAAGTCGTCTTCAACTTAAGTCTTCACTTTTTGCATCAGACAATCTTTAGCCACAATTCTGCCAATCCTTGAATATAAACCTTAAACATTCAGAGTTAAGGTCTTAAATACTTTCGATAAAACCTTGAAGATGGTATTCAAACAATATCAAATCGTAATCCCGTTTCGAAGGTTGAGTCCACACAGTGGGCTAAGAAAAAATGAACAAAACCATCTTATTCGCTATTTCAACTTGCTATATTTGACTAAATAATAGTCTAATATATGTAATCAGTTTTATCTTATATTCATTCATAACAAGAATCATAAATATTGATTAATTCAATGTGACTACAACATTGAAACCATTCTTATATCAATAGGTTATAAATATAATAAATATTTATGTTAGCAAGTTTTACTAGGGAAATTTTAACTCTGCTTTCTAAAACCTGTGTATTTATTGTGTAATTTAACGTCAAGTGTTAAAGTGCCAAAAGTTATGTGCCACTTAAAGAGTCGCTCTTAGAAGTATGTACCACGAGTATAGTGGAGTAGACTTTAGAGAGGTTGCGCAAAAAAAGTTTACAGTTACAATTTCTAGTGATGTCTGTTTTTGATGTGACGCTTTCTGGATTCATCAGCCATTTTGAGTTTAATAATAATTTATCTTATGAAAAAACTGAAAACTTACAATTTTATGGAAACAATTTTACACAAGACATTTGTCTGCCTACTTGTGCTTTGATAGATAGATAGAGTATACTTTATCGTACACCAAAAATAGGATATATACGAAACATACAATATTAAGTAGCAGTACAATGGTCTTATCGCAGTCTGCACATTCATCAACATTCTATTAACATCTCTCTTAACTTTCACTGTAAGCCTACCCATTAGTGTGACCGCACCTTAACTCCAGCACGCCGAGTGCTTTTAACGACTACAGTTAAATCGTCAGAAGACATTAGAGAGGCTTCGTGAAGTATCAGATAAGTTTACTCCGCCCTCCTCGCGATCTTGATCTGGATTTGAAAGGGAATCCATCTTTTATTTACTAAGTTATTTTTAATATTTAGCGTCTGGGCCGGGATGAGGGTCGAGATTTAAATGAGATAATAATTATCTTACAGAAGAAGTACAATCGACTTTGGTGCTTAAAAATGCATAGCAATTAAACTTAGTCGCAATGATTGCCATTTGTGGGTTCAAAATAATTATTGTCTTATGGGTCCTTTCCAGAGATATCTAATAAAAACTAATAACTAAATCTACTTACAATTATATCGTGAAACATACACACTAATAATTATTTCAAAAAAAAACCAACTTCAAAACAAAAACTATTCCATAAAAGACTTATATGGTTTTCTCATGGATGCCATTGTCTGAACTGGACCAAACTGGTCGGTTCACCCAGTCGAAAGTTCTGAGGTAACAAACGTAAAAAAAAAACAGTCGAATTGAGAACCTCCTCCTTTTTTGAAGTCGGTTAAAAAAACAAGCGATTGGGGAAGCCCGTCATTGAGTCGTTTAAAATCGTTAATTGGAAAAAGTTTGGTTTAACTCGTACAATTGAAACCCTCAAGATTTATTTTAAGACTTATTGTATTATCTAATCCCTACGCATTTTTATTGGTTATTTTAAGATATATATATAATAAACTAGCAACTCGCCCCGGCTTTGCACGGGTAGCAGAGACATCTTCAACAATCATCATCATATTTCAACCAATTTACACAAATCTTAACAAATGATATACCTAAACCTTCCTGATTAATCGCTCTATCTATTGGTGAAAACCGCATGAAAATCCGTTAAGTAGTTTTTGAGTTTATCGCGAACAGACAGACAGACAGACGCGGCGGGGGACTTTGTTTTATAATATGTAGTGATAACATAATACTACGTGACCCGTTTTTTACATCTTCTTCTATGCTATATACAAAAATTAAATGGAGTTCATTGGTAAGCGTATCACTTGAGAATGACTGAACCGATTTAGATAAATTTGGTCTCAAAATATCCATTGTAGGAACGAACTAGGTTTCTAGAGA
This sequence comes from Euplagia quadripunctaria, assembly GCA_963859945.1. Classification (NCBI taxonomy): domain Eukaryota; kingdom Metazoa; phylum Arthropoda; class Insecta; order Lepidoptera; family Erebidae; genus Euplagia; species Euplagia quadripunctaria. The sequence continues at coordinate 2,529,507 of OY982585.1, forward strand.
ATGCAAAATCCGGAAGGGTTGACAAAAAAATTGAAAAATTTTGGTAAAAACTGAAATGACTTTTATATGAAACTAGCAACCCGTCCCGGCTTCGCATGGGTACAAATTATACACTAAAACCTTCCTCATGAATCACTCTGTCTATTAGTGAAAACTGCATGAAAATCCGTTCAGTAGTTATTCAGTTTATCGCGAACAGACAGACAGACAGACGCGGCGGGGGACTTTGTTTTATAATATGTAATGATGAAAACTATGACAAACAATTTACTGAAATTCGAACAGGACTACGGCTGTGCTGTCAGTTAATATTACTAATAAATGTCAAAAACTTTTACTACGATATAATTTATTACAAGTTTACAATCCAATACCAATATCCCAAATACCTACTTGTCAAACCTCCAAACAAGTCAAACAGAATCTCCAATTTCCAAACTTAATATATCATTATCCAAATCTACCACAAACTCTTGACCGAAAACCAGAAAGTTAAAAGCAATAACCCTTTAGTTAAAACCATAAACTCTAGTTTATTTGTTCTATAAACAAGATGGAGTTAGCGGTCACAGTTGCGTTGTACCGGATGCTGGGGGTAGCATAGATGCCGTCACTTCCTTCTCTGTTTCCCGTCGAAGTTGTCCACTGGAAAATGATTGTTTACTATTGTGTGTTGTTGCTGTAAATTATTTCTAACAATTGTACAGGTTGAACAGAATTGTAAGTACATAATTCGAATTAATATTATTAATGCGAAAGAGTTTGTTTTTTTTATACTACGTCAGTAGCAAACAAGTATACGGCCTGTCCGATGGCAAGCGGTTACCGTAGCCTATGGACGCTTGCAATTCCAAATCTTTTAAAAACCTTTACACTCCTTTCTTAAAGAAATCTATAATTTAGTCCCTGGCAAAAACCTCGGCAGGGAGTTCATTCTACAGCTGGAGCGTTCGCGGGAGGAAATTCCTCTGGAACAGTACCGTACGCGACCATTTAGGTTCCAAGGTGTGAGGATGTTTGTTTGTTACATCTTCACGTCCTAACTACTCAACTAATCATCATGAAAATATGCATACACCTCCATTTGCATACGCGTCAGGGCTATAGAAAAGGACATAGGCGTGTTCCTGAGGGATAAAAAAATACTGTAAAGCGAGTGAATCAGCCGACAAAAGCTAGTCTTTTACCAAATGTTGAATGAAATAAAACTTCCGTTTATAGACTTTCATTTTAGTTGAAATATTTTTATACAACAAAGCTAAAGTAGGCAAGTAAAAACGCGTCACGCTTAATGATCTACAATATTCTGAAACAGTGATTTTGAGAAAATGGTAACAATATTTAGAAATAGCTCACAACCTAATCAATCTTAAGTTCATAAAACGTTTGGAGACAAATGACAAATTTACAAATCACTACATATATAGACTGGCCTGTTGGTGTAGTGGTTAGTGACCCTGACTGCTATGCCATAGGTCGTGGGTTCGATTCCCACTCGAGTCTGGGTGTTCTTTGTGTCCGTTTGTATGTTTGTAAAGTCCCCCGCGACACAGGAGTAATTCCTAATGCGGGAGTTGTTTTATAAAAAAAAAAAAGTTCCCCGCCGCGCCTGTCTGTTCGCGATAAACTGAAAACTACTGATCGGATTTTCATGGTGTTTTCACCAATAGACAGAGTGATTCATGAGGAAGGTTTAGGTGTATAATTTGTTAAGGTTTTGTGTAAATTGGTTGAAATATGATTATGATTGTTGAAAATGTCTCTGCTACCCGTGCGAAGCCGGAGCGGGTTGCTAGTCTATAGAATAATATAATAAACAAAAATGTAATATGGACTATACTATACCTAGCTAATTTAACAAAATATATTTGCATGCCACTGTAGAAGAATATGTTAAACACTAATTTATTGTAAGAGCAATTTTATTGTAAAATCACATTCCAGCAAATAAATTATTTGATTTGATTTGGCTGCTATGTGAGCAAACAATGGTGGTTTTGAAGTGAAAATGAAATGAAATGAAATGTGTTTATTTCAGCGCCATGCTAAGATATACATAATTACATATACATACACTTGATATGACAATTACTATACACTGCAATACATTACACAACACGCAAGTATGCATGCCCAGCACAACCCGCCGAAAAGGGTCACCACCTCAGCATTTGCTAGACGGTGAACCGTCCAGCGTTGATTTTCAGTTGGCAACACGCCGACGTGACTCACGGTAGAAACAGTAACTATGAAATATGTAAATATCAGTAAACAGATAGTTTAATGAAACAACTATGCAGTTGAACTTAAAATGCAAAACTGTAATACCAAATTTCATCAAAATCGTTAGAGCCGTTTCCGGGATACCCAAAATATAAATACATACATAAATAAATACATACATGCAAGAATTGTTCGTTTTCGGTACATCGTACAACCTTTGTTGCCCGAACCCTATAATTAATATATAATGTACTAAAATTTATTTGAGTGTTGGCTGGACAATCTGTACATACTAGTACATATATTATACACTTCAATCATAAAGTAAGTCAAATGTATACGATTCTATTAAAAGAAGAAAGAAATGAACACTTCATTATAAGTAATGAGAAATACGGTATATATACGGTTCCATTTAAAAAAGAGAAAAGATAAAGAAAGAAATGAACACTTCAATATAACTAATGAGACGCACAATATCTTGATGTAATAAGGTAGACAATTAACGCCGGGAAATATTGAATTGATTCAGTTAATTCTCATAATAGACCACGCTTGCGTAAATGTAATTAACAGCAATACTTAAATGGATTTTCAGTAGATTGCGGCTGACTGGTCACCTAATGGTAAGTGTCTACTGCCGCCCATGGGCTCCTGCAACTCAAGAGTCACAAGTGCGTTGCCGGCCTTTGAGATGGGAGTACGCTCTTTTCTTGATTTACGATTATAGGGGTTGGCAACGCTTCACACCACTGATATTGTGACGTGTGACTTTATATGCTCTGGTAAGCCCTTACCATCAAATGAGCAGAGAGTTAATTCACTCTGTTTATTTATTTATTTAAATCTTCATGCACAATATGTACAAAGGCGTACTTAATGCCGATGGCATTCTCTACCAGTCAACCTTGGGGTGGTGGAGAAATCTTATAAGGTAGGTGCACAGAAATCACATTAGAAATAGTAAACTGTTAAATCAATACAAATTACACACAGTACATAAACAGGGGTACACACTATTACTTACATAATAAGTATAATTAAATAATGACAATATATATATATATACATATATATAAACATATATAAATGCATACATTGTATTTGTACATTATGAATGCCGAAATACAGAGTCGAGTAACTAGCGTCCAACTCATTCAGTCATCTCATTGTGAAGGAGATCACGAACTTTCTTTTTAAATATGAAACGGTTTGTGGACATCCTGATTTCAAGAGGGAGTGCATTCTAGAGGAGAACTGATTGAACGTAGAAAGACGAGTTTACGAAGTCGGAGTTGTAAGAGGGACATATTAACATTTCGTTCCAAAATTACTAATTTCATACTATTATTATAAAGGTGAAAGATTGAGGATAGATGGAAGGCAGGAGTAGGGGTATTTTCTGTGAGGTCGTGGTATCGCTCTGGTCGAGCCGGCCCAAACTAGGCAGAGCCTGTTGGCTAGTTTGGGATCAGACGGTACTGTGTGTAATGTTTGAAAAAAAGAAAATTTATTTGTAGTAGTAAAAGAAAAGAAAAGTTCCCCAATGGGTATGGCCGCAAAAGCTAGTAACTACATTAACGCATAGATAGATAGATAGATGGACTCTTTATTGTACACAAACAAATAGGTTACAATATCTTACATATATTTACTTACTAGCTAATGTTATGTACAATTGGGGACCTTATCACAATTTGCGATCTCTTCCAGGCAACAGGCGGGTAAAAAGAGGGGCTGCAGTGTACAATATATTTTAGAAGCCTATGGAAAAAGAAAATAATTATGTATAATTGCTGTTTAGAGACGCATATTACCGAGCAAATGAATTATATTCATTTAATTGCCTGCCGATCCGTTTGTCATCCGGCGGATTTTATCCGGGTTTGATAGCAACGATAAATGTTGGCTATAAATCGTTTCCCTATCTGTATCTCGAAAAAGAAGCAAGAATTTAAAATTTCATACACATTTTTATGGTAGCTCTCGATCAATAAACCTAAACGGTGGACCGATTTCGAGATTCACTCCATTTTTATTTGAGATCGGTTTCATCGTTTATGAGAATGAATCGAACGACCACACATTCAATATGTCAGGATCCTCTGGGAATATCGGAGTTTCGTCTTCAATACCTTTAAATATAAATTGCAGGAGTACGATGGTAAGTTGACCATCGGACACGTACGTTCAACTTGATGTTAAATTTAATGGAGTCCGGTCAGTAAAGAGTATATCAGGCTTTCACTCGCCTGGAGATGTAAGCTTTGCTCATAAGACAAAACTTGCATATTGGTGGTGTTTAAACAATACCTACTTTCAGTTGGGGTTTTAACGTTGCAAAGGGAGAGGGAGTGAGTTGATTTTGATGTTACCGATGTTTATTTCTATATAGTTCTAGTAGACCAAACAGCCCTACTATTGCAAAAGCAAAAGTAACGTAATGGCTACTAATTACTGCCAAGATTGGTTCGCGTCTGTCTGTCTGTCTGCCTGTTCGCGATAACCTGAATAACTATTGAACGGATTTTCATGTAGTTTTCACTAATGAACAGAATGATTCATGAGGAAGGTTTCGGTTTATAATTTGTACCCGTGCGAAGCCGGGGCGGGTTGCTAGTATTATATAATTATTATTTTATTTTATACCAGCAACCCAGCATCGCACGGGTAGCAGAGACATCTTCAACAATCATCATCATATTTCAACCAATTTACATAAAACCTTAACAAATTATACACCTAAACCTTCCTCATGAATCACTCTGTCTACTGGGAAAACCGCATGAAAATCCGTTCAGTAGTTTTTGAGTTTATCGCGAACAGACAGACAGATGTGGCAGGGGAATTTGTTTCATAATATATGTAGTAATATTTCCAGATTCAAACAATTTTCCAACAAAATGCAATCAAGTATGTTAAGAGAATTTCGGAACAAAATGCAATCAATGTATGTATGTTCGTATATGTTCATGTTTTGCGGGTACGCTCTCAATCTTCCACTTAAACTACCCAAGGCGCTCTTGGAACTTCACTAAGTAAAGAGTCCGGCGTGATGTATCGTTCTTGCTAAATAGTAATTTACTAACGCAAGGATAACTTCAAATAGTGGTTGAGAAGATTGGATATTGGAAATAAGAGTTTTTTTTATTTTAAGCTGCTTATTAGCTAAAGAGTGTGTGGGCTCAGACTTTCCGGACACAGCCAGTTCAAGTAACAGGTAAATGACCCTGAGCTGCTCAAGCTATGGCTAACACTTCTCCATTGCATCCGTTTAAGCAATACTCCTTTGCCTTTCCTTCTCACCTATCTTTACTTTATATACTTTTTTTTTTATGGTATAGGGGGCAAACGAGCAGACGGGTCATCGATGGTAAATGACTACCGCCGCCCATGGGCACCTTCAACTCGAGAATCACAAGTGCGTTGCCGCCCTTTAAGGTGGGAGTAGGAGAGGAGGGGGAGGGGGGGAAGAGTGGGAAGAGGGGGGAGAGGGGATGGACGGGAATAAGGGAGAGGGAAGGGTTAGGGCCTCCGGTAGCCTCACTCACGCGGCGAAATGCAATGCAAGCGTTGCTTCAAGGCCGGTTTTCTGTGAGGCCGTGGTAACGAGCGGAGTCGAGCCGGCCCATACGTGCCGAAGCATGGCTCGCCCACATTTATACATTACATACTACCAGTTTTCCCATTTTTAATTCTCAACCCGGTTGACGGCAATAGTCATGCCCCCTTTTACGCGAGTGCGACCAAATTATAGTTGCCAAAATGTGAGTGTTTATGGAATAGGGGGCAAACGAGCAGACGGGTCACCTGATGGTAAATGACTACCGCCGCCCATGGACACCTGCAACTCAAGAGTCATAAGTGCGTTGCCGGCCTTTAAGGTGGGAGTAGGGGCAGAGGGAAAAGAGGGGGGACAAGGGTGAAGAGCGGTTTGGTGTTGTAACAGCCGACAAGAACACAGCAGGGTGCTTTTTTGCCATTTTAGTTGTATCCAGAAAAAACAATCAACGCCTCCTGTATTTCATTCAATATACTCGTACGTAAAGGAATAACCAAGTTTTAGATTTCCAAAATAAAATACCACGAGAATTTTGCAAGTGGGTCAATTATAAATTTTAGATACGGCTCATGTTAGAATGGTTATCTCCGTATGAAAGTTTAAAATAGCCATTGAAAGTTGAACCGTTAGACTACACGCTAGAATAGAGCTTTGTTCAATGCGAATAATAGGTTTGTTTATTTAGCTTTCATGAGTAAAATAAATAAAGGGTATTTGTTCGTAGTATTTGGTTGTATGTTATAGACAAATACGTATTTTCTTAGTATCACTACATCACTAAATAATCGCTGGTTTGCGAGAATAACGGCATAACTAAAAATTATTGATTTTAGAGAAATGTCAATGTTTTGTGATTTCCGCTAGAGTATTTTGTTCCAAATGTATAATGAACTTGTCGCTTTCTAACGAACGTTATCACGAAATCGGCGTTGCATCTTTGTTCACCATAAAATATCAAAGATTTATGATCGTTTGTCATACTTAGTTCAATTCGACTGAATTTTGAGTTATGTCGATATTCTCGCAAACGTCTCTCTGTCTGTTCGCGATAAACTGAAAAAAATAACGAGGGAATCCGCAGGAAAAAGCTAGTAGTCAATATGCTAATCCATAAAAAAAGTCCCGATGCTGTGAGATTTTCGGGATAAAAAGCCTATGTGTTAATCCAGGTGTCCAGCTATCTACATACCAAGTTTCATCGCAATCGGTCCAGTAGATTTTGCGTGAAAGAGCAACAAACATCCATACATCCTTACAAACTTTCACGTTTATAATATTAGTAGGATATAAATATCGGAAAAAATAATAATTACCGGAGTCTGAGTCACACCGATACACACAAACGCGTGCTATGACGTCACAGTACTTTAATGTCAACAGTCGTCACATGTCACCCGGAATTCAACTAATTCCGTCCATCAACTATTTTCACCCAACCCACGTAAAATAATACATTTATAGCGACATTTTGGGTACATTTTACGATGTTTTCATATTGTGCGCTTGTATGTTTATGATATTACGAGGTCGGGTTAAATATGTATAATTATGTCAATAAAAAGATGTTAAGAGGATTTCATTCACTATTTTTGGAATTTTAAAAGGCGTTCTAATAAATTTGTTTATAAATACTTACTTACTTCCGCATTTAAATGGAAATAACTAAAAATAAATAGCTGTATGTTTTTAACATTAATTTATTATTTATTAAGAGTTTTCCTCTGACCGTTTGAATTTCCAGACATCACTTCTGTTTCTCATACAGCTGGTGGAATGTGTAAAGTTAAAGATTTTAAATCGAACTTCATTATTTATTTCAAATATTTTTATTTTGAATCTATTCACTCAGTTATTGAGACAATCCACAAAAACTAACTTAAAAAGTTTACAAAGTACCTAAGTTTTTATGGATTTTCTTAGAAACGGTATGAAAAAACCAAAAAAAAAAAAAATACGTTGTTTAATATGCTAATATAATATGTACTGATAATATTAACACTGTTAAACACTATTGAAATAATGGCGAAATACGTTTAGCTTCCAATATAATAGCAAATATGCAATGTAAGTGGCGCTCTTTACCATACCTACAGTAATCAAATATTTCGCTGCAGTCTAGACTGTTTATTTCAGTTTCAATCAATACAAAGCAAACAGGTTGAATTTAGCATGCAAGTAACAGTCCTATTTCTGTTCAGTCATACAGCCTGACTAACATATTAGCGGACAGTCGCGTGGGCGTGTCACAGAAACCTGGATAAAAACAAATTAAAATAACTAGAAATAGGCCATTCTAGTCTTCCTCCTCCTCTGGAACTCCTCTTTCAGGCGTCGTTCTGTTCAATTTACGTTTTTACAAGTTATTAGAAGGCTCGTGGCTAGGTAACCGAGTAGGTTAGCACATTGCAAAGTTAAGTAATATTACGAGTTAGATCAGTATCCTAAGATAGGTGACCATTCTTAACACTTTGACACCACTCCGTGCCTCGGGGAGCACGTTAAGCCGTCGGTTGCCATACGAACATCTGTGGCATTCGTTACGGGTAGTTGGAGCCTTAAAAAGCCCGAAAACCTGGTCTAACTACAGAACTTCGATATCGCCTAGTACCGGGGTCGTGGAGATCTGATGTCAGTCGCTTCACGTAAAATATCGAAGTTCGGTCGTATCGTAGTTAGACTGAAAGCCGACCCCAACTTAGTTGGGAAAAGGCGCGGAGGATGATGACAAGTTATTGGAAACTCGGCGATGAAACGTGGGAGAGCCATGCTTCGGCACGTATGGGCCGGCTCGACTCCGCTCGATACCACGGCTTCACAGAAAATCGGCAGTGAAGCAATGCTTCCATTGCTTTTCGCCGCGTGAGTGAGGTTACCGGAGGCTCTAACCCTTCCCTCTCGCCTATTCCCGTCCTTCCCCTCTCCCCCCTCTCCCATCTTCTCTTACTCCCACCTTAAATCGCGGCAACGCACTTGTGACTCTTGAGTTACAGGTGCCCATGGGCGGCGGTAGTCATTTACCATACGGTGACCCGCCTGCTCGTTTGCTCCCTATAATATAAAAAAAAAGAAAAAAAAAATATTAGCTAGTATGAATAAATATGTTATAATTCCAAATTCAAACTCATTTTATAATACAGCTATGACTTTTTATTTTTTAAACCAACGACTATGGAAGTCCCATTATGACACTAACTGAACGCAGAGACCAAGTCCAAGAACCAAGTTGGAACAGCTGTCTACGTGATAAAACAAAATTGATTTAAGTGTGAAAGGTAATAATTTTAGTTTAGTAAAAAAAAATAAAAAATCTAATAACGAACTCCTAGCTTCATCATCAGAACATCGTGACCAAGCCCAATGTGTTGGACTAGTAAAAACGAATCATTTGAGCCCAAACTCGAAAGGTTTACTAGTAGCCATGATAGAGTTCCACTATCCACCTTCTGGCTCTATTATCAGATCAGCTCGAAGATGCCAAATTATAGTAGTGTCATCCAAACTACATATACATACAAAGTGTCGTTTCGACACTACAATTAGAAGTAGGTTAACATTGACTTCCAAGATTTGATTACATAGATTTGTTATTTAGTTACAAGTTACGCTAATATAAGTGTGTTAAACAAGTTTGGGAAGTATAAAGTACCCCCCATATGAACTCACTAAACAACAAAAAGAGGCGAGTCGAAGCATACTTACCAAATAAAGTGATTTATCGTGGGAGAGCCATGCTTCGGCACGTATGGGCCGGCTCGACCAGAGTGATACCACGGCCTCACAGATAACCGGCAGTGAAGCAATGTTTGCATTGCTTTTCGACGAGTGAGTGAGGTTTCTGGAAGCCCTAACCATTCCCTCTCCCACTCTTCTCCTACTCCCACCTTAAAGGCCGGCAACGCACTTGTGACTTAAATTGCAGGTGCTCATGGGCGGCGGTAGGCATTTACCATCAGGTGACCCGTCTGCTCGTTTGCCACCTATACCATAAAAAAATCAGAATTGTCACGTAATGAATGTGATGAAAAGTGAACCCTGTATGACAAAATGAAATCGCCCATCGCACAGGATGGCGACAGGGAAGTTAGCGAAACCATATCCCAAATTTAATGGGTTGAGGCGGTGAAAACGCCTTTGGAAATTTTCTTCCATTAAAATAAAAAAATTGCGTGGATAAGGAACAATCGTTTTAAATAAATAGTTCTTCAAATCCCACAAAATACTACGAATATGTTCTAAATTTCTAATTATTATTCAAAGTGCACAGACTGAAAGCAAATGAATCACAAGACACGCGTCACCCACGAACATCAGCGTTATTCCTGTCGCGTCACCCGTCGGCTATTTCCGTCACACGCCGACCGTTGACGGACAAGTCTATGCGTATACGCATCAATTCCAACCGCATTTCTATTGCAATAAATAATCTTTGCAATGTATTTTGGCAGATGTCCGGCAATTTTAGTAATTTTGGTGTATTTATAAATCAACAAGACTTTAAAATGTAAGTAAGAATTTGTTGTTCGAAAAATTATTATTGAAGTCATATTTGTGTCAACGAATCCCTTTAAAGCTAACCTCAGTTTCGGTAGAGACAATAGGGGGTACTTGTTATGGGTAAAAATCATGCCTAAATACTATGTATCGATGCAAAAAAAATCGCACGGAAAGCTATGTGGATCTAGCTTGTTCCGATTCTCAGATAGTGTTAAGTTAACAGACGAAAAGAGCGGTTCTGAAGGTACAAAAATTGCTAAGAAGTAGTAACTTCTATCTTCTATCAGTCGTAGTAGTATCTAGAATAAAGTAGTAGTAGAAGACTACGTAAGGATATCCAAACTACTTTTGTTGCAGACCGGTACTTAATGGGGTCACTTCTACAATCTAATCATGGCTTTGAAAGATACAGTTTTAAAACGGATTTCGTATTTCGTACGGGATTCGTATTTCTTCGCGCTGAAGTAAGAACAGCTGATAATATTGGTAACCATAGCGAATTCCTAGCAGCTGCTCGGTCTTCTTTGTGCCAAATATAAACAAAATAATATTCCAGAACTAACTTTGCCCGCCCAATAATAACGTTGCTGCATTAAATTGTTTGCAAATGTTTGGACCGCGATATTTGGCGGATCGTATGATATCGAATCGATCCGATCCGAAAATCGAACGGATCGTATGCCTACAATCCGATCTTCGAAAAGTCAGATCGGATCGGTTATCCCTATATTTAAGTTAGCAACAAAGCAGAGCCTGTATTTTTATAAACACACAGCAGTGTCACTTGTGCGTCCATGCCGTTTTAGCAGCACTATTTAATTCACCAGCAGAAAAGCAGCACGGTCGGTTAATGAGTCTTCTTTCAGATGGTATTTTTGGAGTCAGACTAGGAAAATTTTGTGACCTGCAAATCTTGTTGTAGTTGGAAATCAAAATAATTACATTATCAAAAACCTTAAGAAGTTACTACTACAAAAGTAATCTAAAACACTGAACTCCTAAATAGATTATGTAACTGACAGTTGTTTGACTGTTTTTAGACATTAAACCAGACGGCTGAAAGCTTTAAAGCTCGCTAGCTTCTGATAGTAGATTTATTCCGTACGAAGTGAGGATTAACCTGGACTTAGCGTGATACGGAAAAATGCTGGTTCTGTAAAAATAAAAGGTAAAAAAGTCGAAGACTTAATCTAGTTTGGCTTCCGAGCTAAAAATGCGAGTTGATTTTTGAGATTTAACTTGTTTCTAAAGGAAATTGAAACTGAAATTCGTGTTATTTTTAGGCAACTATATTGACACTTTCTTGGTAGTTATACTTCTATACAATATACTCACATCTGTCTTTAAACGGAGGCGTAGTACACGCATATGTCTTCAGCTATATTTTTGATTTCGCGTAATAAGGGGAGACCCTATCGTGTCAAACTGAATACTTTTCTTTAATACCGAGATTTTTTTTTAAATATATACGCAAAAACTTTACGCTATACTAAAAATTTTAACAAAAGGCCCATGGCTTTACGGTCGCACGCAAACATAAGCGCAAACCTATGCCAAATAGGTAACTTCTAGTACATTACATAGTTATATACATATTACTTTCGACTGATCAGTAGAAGAACTCCGTGATCGGACCACGGGCAATAAACGCTGTTGATCACGATCATTTTTAACCCTCAACGCAAAAAGGAGAGGTGTTTTATGTTTAACTTGTGTTTTTCTGTGGCATCATAGCTGATAAACGAATGGACCGATTTGGACTTAGTTGTTTTTTTGTTTGAAAGGTGACTTGATCGAGTGTGTTCTTGGCTTGGCATAATTCAAGAGAATCGGTTCAACCGTTCATGCATGATAAGTTATTTTCTAATCGTTGAGTCAATTTATACTTGTAATTAGCACAGTGGTGAGTAGGGTAGGGTAGCCAGAGTGTTGTTGGGTTTAGGAGAATACGGTTGAGTGGCAAACAAGGTCACAACCTGATGTTAATAAAAATTGCCTATAAACGCTCACAACACCAGGGTGTCACTGGCGTTGAAACAATGATGTTTAATTATTCACTCTTATAGTAAATAAAAAGCTGAGGAGTTATTTTTGTTTGTTTGTTTAACACATTCCCTGCTACCCTTAAAGCTGAGTTAATCTCTGGACCTACGAGTCGGATCGAAAAACTCTTTTTGTATATGATAGCTAGATTCATGAGTAATAGTATAGACTATATAACATCACGCTACGACTCTTAGGAGTAGAGCAGTGATGGGGAACGGCTAGTGGAAGATAATGGTATAGAGAGTATTTGTAAAACTTACAAATACTCTCACAGTACAGTAAAAGAAACCTAAAATGTAAGTATAATGTAAACACCAAATTTGTTCGTGGGAGAGCCATGGGCCGGCTCGCCCGGAGTGATACCACGGCCTCACAGAAAACAGGCAGGGAAGTAATGCTTGCATTGCTTTTTGCCGCATGAGTAAGGCTACCGGAGGCCCTAACCCTCTCCCCCCTCTTCCCTCTCTTCCCCTACTCCCACCTTAAAGGACGGCAACGCACTTGTGACCCTTGAGTTGCAGGCTGGTGCCCATGGGCGGCGGCAGACTGACATATGAATTAATCTTCACTACATAGTATAAAACAAAGTCGCTTCCCGCTGTCCGTCTGTCCCTATATACATAGATTAGATTTTTAAAACTACGCAACGGATTTTAATGCGGTTTTTTTTTAATAGATAGAGTGATTCAAGGGGAAGGTTTATATGTATAATACATGCATAATGTAGTAGAGAAACACTGATAATTTTAGAGGTTTCTAATGTGATGTCGTAAATAAACACATTTTTTTTTGCGCTTACATTGCATACGCTGGCTGAACCCTACGAGATAGATCAAAATAATGTACTACAGTATTGTACACCTGAAAAATGTCTATAAAAAAGTCGGCGATGGTATATGTCTATCTCTTAGGGATAACCCACAATAATCATTTTATATCCTTTACTTTTTACAAGAAATAATGGCTCATTCACGAAGCGATTTTAAGCAATACTGCATTAATCCTTATTTAATTAAGTACCTTAAATACATTGTACATTTAATATAGATCAATATGGCCCGTTACAGCATGCAATTTAAATAAATATTTTCGAAGATATTACAGATTTAATCTAGCGAGGAAAATAACAATTATCATCACTACATATTATAAAACAAAGTCCCCGCCGCGTCTGTCTGTTCGCGATAAACTGAAAAACTACTGAACGGATTTTCATGCGGTTTTTACTAATAGACAGAGTGATTCATGAGCAAGGTTTAGATGTATAATTTGTACCCGTGCGAAGCCGGGCGGGTTGCTAGTTATCTATATATATATGAATTATAAGATTGAAAAATTCATAAGACAGTTGGGTTAAACCCAATTCTCCACTGCCTTTACAGCAAAGCTTCCTTGACGATTTAAGTTAGTCAATTTTTTTACGTGGGAAACTTCACAATATATATTGCTTCGTTTCAACGCAAAAGAAAAGATTTCGCAGTACCCAAGATGGGTGTTACCATATCAAAAAAAATACCAGAAATGTTGTCTGTGGCTTCGAACCTTGTGAGGACCACAATTGTAAAATTAATAATAATAAAGTGCTGATAGAGAGCGTTAAAAGGGTTCAATTAGTTGCGGTCAAAAGGTTTTATGTTAAAATGCAATTCAGCTGCGGTTAAACCGCTTTTAATTAAGCGTTTAATGTAATAAAGGGTATAAAATACTTGGGCCTACGTATCATATATTTTTGCTATATTAATTGTCCTATAATACTTTTATAGCTATATCGTAGGTCTTCATTTCCTTTACGTTCGCTCCTTCAGGCTAATCTTCTAATTTGAACGTTAAATTTTAGATTCTGCCCCATTCCCCACCTCCCTCGGTTATAAGGCCTAACGGATGCTCAAGTAAGCATAACTTCTGAATTCTCTATCGCCTGTATCATGGGAGTGCTCCGAGAAATTGTTCAGACTTATACCGGCCGCAGTGTTTCGCCATCGTTCAACGCGACAAAACTTTCATTCCCATCACCTGGATAATTAGCAATGCACCACTGTGCGGTTCTTCAGAATTTTTTTGCCTCGCACAGCCAGTCTTTGGAACAAATTGTCGCCTGCGGCATTTTCGGACCGATACGACCTTCAAACCTTCAAGAAAAGAGTGTGCTCCCATCTCAAAGGCCGGCTCTGCACTTATGACTCTTGAGTTGCAGGTGTCCATGGACGACAGTAGTCACTTACCATCAGGTGACCCGTCTGCTCATTTGTCCCCTATAATATATAAAAAAGGTATTCAGATTCCTTTGACGAATTTATCTATACAAGAAATATTTACCTAAAACAAATTCGCTCTCCAACTTCTCTTTCTCCAGTTTTAAATTGCCAAAATTTCGAAAATAGGAGTGTACAAGTTACACTTATTATTTATTTGACTGTTTCACGGCTGACGGAAAGAAAATATCGCGTATCGCATTGCAGAGGCTTTAATAATAAAATACGGACGTGAAGTCTAAAATTAAAGGTAGGAAACCATTCGTCTTTTATTATAGTATACCTTTCTGCGCGTAGATATTTCTAAGGTATCATTTCAACAAAGACCACACGGTGTTCCATCTGGGGGCCCCTGGCCGTGGTCGAGGTATGTCCTTACAGGTCCTGACAAGGACTAGTCCTTACAAGGAATACGCAAGACCGGCCTTAGCCACCACTTTGGGACTCCACTTTACAAATAAAGTGAGCATCGCTATATTTATTACACTCGGTAGGCACACCTATTGTGTACCTACTAGGTCTTGCTACTTTAACTTAAAAAAAGTAATTATTTAAATAATAATGGCAATCACACAAGGGTTAAAACCGATGAGGGGAGTGGTGCAAACGCAAACATATTTGAAAAATTTTGATTTTAAAATTTTCTTAGCTTTTCAATGATTTAGATACATACTCACAATTTATTTCACTAATATAATTGAAACTAGCGTGCTTACCTGAAACAAAACACATACATTAAACATTGAAATCAATTTGATTCAGATTATCACTACATCACTACATATAACAAAGTCCCCCGCCGCGTCTGTCTGTCTGTTCGCGATAAACTTAAAAACTACTTAACGGATTTTCATGCGGATAGAGCGATTCATGGGGAAGGTTTAAGCATATAATTTGTTAAGGTTACGTGTAAATTGGTGGAAATGTGATGATGATTGTTGAATATGTCTCTGCTACCCGTGCGAAGCCGGCGCGGGTTGCTTTACTTCGTTTAATGGAATAAATACGGAGTAATAAAAACGTAGATCAGTTGCTTTTCTTCTGAGGCATGTCGTAAAGGTGTTACGTCCTTCCTTAAATGATTAACTATTGGCGATAGACAAGTAATTTATCACCATTAGGTTTATTATATCACTATCATTGTTCATTGTTCAGAGGGTTTGGATTTCCCGGCGACAGCCCGTTCGAGTTACAGGTATGAGAGCCTTTTTTTTTTGTTGACAAGGTGGGCTCGGACTCTTACCGACTAAAAACCACCCCGGTGTTCCTCTACTTGCCTATGATCAGGGGAGCGGGAATCGCTATTGCATTCTTCCGCAACAGGTATGCGAGCCTGACTTACTCCAGCTATTCTGCCGTCCTTACGAAAAGTGCAATAACTCGAGTATTGGCGCGAATTGAGTTAAGCAAATATTCGGAATCAACAGAACGAGGTCTATATATTCTCTTTAGACAGTTTTTTACGTATCTATGACGGAGTCGGTTTTAATACTAAGCATATCTGCAAGATGAAGATACAAAAAAAATAAAAAAAAAATACAAAAATGAAAAGCGTTTTTCTCGAAATCAGCTTTAACCTAGTTATTGCACTTTTCGTAAAGACGACAGTATTGTTCCCTTCCTTTTCCGTTCAATATGCTACTAATTAGCTATCATAAAATGCGAGATTAAGGATTTACAGTCAATAGTTTGATTTTGAACTACGCTATGTAACGCAACACGCGTACTGTGCGGTGCGGTGAATGACCCTCAGCGCACGGCGCCGTTTTCGGTACAATGTTCTGTTTAATCATTGTGATATCACTCTTAACCAAAAAAAATATGAAAAATAAAAAATAAATTTTCGAGCAGAAATTTCCTATGATTTTTCACTCCGATTGATGATCTAAATATATTATTTCAGGATTCGGTACGGTGTCACTTACACCCTGTATTTTGCGAATTATATATTATTCTATCTCTTAGATCTCTATCGGCGTCTTAAGGGGCACCCTTAACCACAGGACGAAAGTTATAAATTCGCGGTCTTAATTAATTATTACACCGGAGTCTGAATATTTTATCATCATTCTCTTTATGTAAAGGTATAATTATAATCACATTAAGAGATTTTCAGAAGGCTTTAATATCTGATATTGTTTTATGATTAATATGTACTAGAGGTCGAAATTCGACCGTTAGGCGAATAGAATTTCTTGTTTTATTTCATTTACCAGTATAACTTGAGCTATCATTGTATAGACTTTTGTACCATGACAGGTCATAATATATACTGGTTCACTATAGGTTTATGTAGCCGTTTCTGTATAATTTTTTACTTATAGCACATATTATTTAAACATTTTAACTTTCTGCACGTCTATACAGGGTGTTAGTGAAACGCTCCAGAACATAAAGACAAACGATAATACTAATGGTACCTTTGATGATGGGTCAGAAAAAAATCGATCCTGATGAAGGATAATTTCATATTTATTTTTTATGAAATGATCGTGGCATCACATTTAGCTGTACTAACATGATGGAGCGTGAAGAATGCTAATAAAAAACTGTAAAACGATAGTTTTTTCATCAGGATCGATTTTTTTTTGGTCCCATCATCAAAGGTATCAATAGCACTATCGTCTGTCTTCGTTTTCGGGAGCGTTTCACTAGCACCCGGTATATAAACTTTAAGTACTCCAAATGTCACATTCCTTTCTGTGCGTTTGCGTAATGCGTAAAAAGAATTGTCCTCACGTTTCAATATACGTAAATATAAGAGGTCAAACTTGTACTAATATAATTCTCCAAGATCGACTCTTCTATTGGCCCATTACTCCAGATCAACATACGATATTAAATTCTAGATATTTTTTGACGTGACAACGTCTTATAAATTGGTTTGCCGGGTGACACTTCAAGAAACTGCGTTACGCTCCGCTCACGTTATGCGCTCACAATGAGAGCGAGTGAGAGGCACGCGTTTTAAATATAATTCTTTGTATAAATAAATGTTTTAAATTGTTACTATTATTTCATCCTTCTTCCTACTATACGAATGAATATTCACATTAAAATTATTTTACCACTCAAAGTCGTTGTCACGTAAAACTTTCGCCCGTATACCGACTTTACAGGCAACCAATTTTTTTTTAACCCGAAGGAAGTTGGGTCGGAATCCTTACTATACCCACAACATTGTAAATAAAGAAAAAATATGTCTTTATTTGAAGATACATTATTTTAGATAGACAATGGCTAAATACCTACGTTCGCCGATTTGTCAAAATTCGACCATAATCATTACTTTTATCTTGAAGCAAAATATATATTGATACCTGTCGTCGCCACATCAAAAACTCTTATTTATTTTATTAAAATTAGGGACAAACTATAATAGATGATAACACAGTTCACAATTTAATAAGAATAAGTTAATAGACATTATTTTGACTGGTTATACCGGTAACGCAATGGTATTGGTTGATTGATAAATATTAATGAATAGTGGGGTTATAAAAAGGGTAGTAATAAGTTCAGAACATTGTCTTGAGTGCTAAGAGTGATACGAACAACTTGGCAGTCACTGTAGTTAGTGATTTTCATATTTATTATAGTTATTTCAGTGGTTGTGAGACTGTTTCTAACATATCACTAAATCTTTCTTAACTTTTCTCTCTTTGCCTCACAGAAAACCGGCGTGAAGCAAAGCTTTCATTGTATTTTGCCGAGTGAGCGATGTTACCGGACGAACCTAACCGGACCGGACCTAATCCCCCTCCCTCCCTTCTTCCACCTTAAAAGTCGACAACGCACTTGTGACTGTTACGTTGCAGGTGCTTACCACCTATCCGGTAAAAAAAAAACGTTGTCAAGGGTATAATCAAAAGGACATAGCATAGGGTACCCTTCATTCAGAAAGTAAGTAGATCAACAAAGTGTATATTAACGCTAGCAAAGTCACTGGCAAAAGCTAGAGTACTATAAAGGCAAACGATGAGCCGCGCTGTCGCCAAGCACTGAATCACCGCCTACTGTTATTAGTCAGTCGTCATAAATTCAGTTTCCCTTTTTAGATTAATTAATTACTTGACGAATGAATCTTCGGTAAGAATAAATATAAATCACGTGGGATGTGATGATGGATTTTTGGGTTTAATGATGGAGAAGAACCGAACTCCTAACACTTCTAACATAGTAGTGTATTTCTGCCAATGCCAATGGGTGGATCTGAATCAAAAGAGTTTGGGGCAGTAGGAGACACCTTCTTTCCCAGTAAATATGTATTTCACTTTATTTTTTTCATTATCTAAGGCAATTTCAAAGGCAAAAACTGGCATCGCTGATGTTGGAGTGGTGACCGCCAGGCTAAAGTGGTGCTGGGCGGGACACGTCTGTCGAATGGAGCCATTCCGATGGCCGAAAATAGCCCCGGAGTGGATACCTGGAGGTGGTCGGCGACGGCGAGGAAGGCCGAGGAGGAGATGGAGGGACGATCTCGACACTTATTTAAACATGTGGCCTAGGGTGGCCGAGAACCGAGAGGAGTGGAAGCGTAGGGGGGAGGCATTTGCCCAGCAGTGGGACACGTGCGAGGCCAACTAAAAAAAAAGGTAATTTAGATTAAAAAAATATTAAAAACAAGCTTTTATTACTTGTTAATAAAAAGAACCAAAAGTTAAAAATAATAATAAAAGCGTGTTACACCTCCTTTATTTCTCTTGCCGTCAAAATGTAACACGATTTTATTATTATTTTTAACCTTTTAGTTCTTTTTGACCTGATGACCATGGGACCACCCGGGAAGTAGGTATACCCTATCAAAAAAAAAGAAGAATTTTCCAAATCGGTTCAGGTATCTTTAAATAATCGGTTAACATACATAAAAAAATATATACAGTGGAACATAGAACCTCCTTCTTTTTAACCGACTTCAAAAAAGGAGGAGGTTCTCAATTCGACTGTTTTTTTTATGCTTGTTACCTCAGAACTTTCGACTGGGTGAACCGATTTTAACGATTCTTTTTTATTTGAAAGCTGGTGCTTCCCGCGTGGTCCCATTTCAATTTGGTCCAGTTGTGACAATGGCATCCATGAGAAAACCATATATAAGTCTTTTATGAAATAGTTTTTTTGTTGAAGTTGGTTTTTTTTAAAGAATTATTCATCATAATCATAAGTCGGTTAAAAATAGCTAAGAAATGTTTCTATAGCTAATACATGATTTTGCGCATTCAAGTTGGTTGCACTTCTTTCGAAAGATAATTGTGATACCGTAAGAAAATAATCTGTTGTTACACTACCAGTGGTTCTAAGAGCAGAGTCTTAAGGAGAAAAAATGGCTGTATCGGATATCAGAAAAAAACAACTCAAACCAAATTATTGGCTACTCAATAAATGTTTGAGTGGAGTATTTTATTTGGAAAACTTACAGCTAAGCCCTGAAATATACAACAAGTTAAATATATGAGGGCCAATTAGAAGTTTTCACAATTCTATTTGAATAAAAACTTTCGTGAGGTGGTATTCATATTAATTAAGGATTTTTCACAATTAGTTTTTGTTTTCAGTAAAAATAATATTTGATCGGATTATATCGTTGATAAATCTATTCACTGCAGCAAAAGAAAAATAAAAGATTATGGGCATACGTTTACGTCCAAAAAAAAAATGTTTCGTAATTGTAGTTTTTAGATGAAAAACACTGATAGTAAACAAATCCAGGTCTATTTCCTCGGAAAGCTTATTAAAAGTTCTAAAAACTCGAATCATAGAGCTGTTTTGTCTATATATGGTTCTTTCAAGCGGTTTATAAATTAAGTTAGGTTTCCGGAACAAGATGTGCCTTGTTTTCATTCCTAAGTTTGCTATTTAAAAAGATATACCAAGTCTGCCATACGTCTACGTTCATACGACGAGAATATATGCCATTTTTGTACCTAAAAAATAATCCGGAATTATATTCACGTGTTTTGTACCGGAGGAATCGTAAAAAGTGTTTTTGAATACGTTCTATTCTGTTTGTAAATATGTTATAGCGATATTTCGATTCGATTGCGATTGCGATTCCATACCTGCGAGTATACTTTACTTAAATATCGTCCTGCGAATACCTAATGACTTCTGAGCCTGCCTATCACCAACACGGCAGCTACAAATGCTAACAACACATTGTTTAACCAAACTAATACCTACTAATAGAACTGGTACGTACAGTCGATAGAAAACATTGTTAACTTGAACCATTCAAACTGACATCGTAAAACGCACACGCAATCTTGGAACCGCAACCATGTTATGTGCGTCCCTTAGGCGGTAGGGCGCGGTTCAACTGATAGCGGGGATATTTTACTAATTCCTCGCTGTATTATCAAAACTTTACGAACATGAAATCATTTCATATCGGCTCGCCTCTTGGGAAAATCTGAATCTACTCCAATGGCTATGTCCCTGCCTTAGGCTTTTGTTTTACGCGCACTTTTCTACCAGGACCAGATTACCTAGCAGTGTAGTACGAAAAATTTGCCTAAGCAGGACGGCCACCACACAGCGGCTTACTTAGTAGTGATCAAGCATCCAGAGTGATTGTCCGTCGCTCGTATACTTAATAGCAGCGGTTTAATAACAGCATAACTACCAATCGACAATCACTGTAAAAAAGATTTTGACGCATAGTGATTAGGCACATACATATTAAATTACACGTGCGGCCTCTAGGTTCATTTGTATAACTTACCGTAGACGTCAAATTGCCGAGATGATGATGACGATCGAAATTAGACGTGGGCATAATCTGAAAGAATATCATTGAAAGCATTGATCCATAATGTAATAAATCTTCAACAGAACTACCCAATCTTAAATTATTTACAGAGGGACGTCTGAGACTCGCCGCAGCTGTCAGAGGTGACGTTACAAAAGAGGATTTACTTAGAGACGCTATTTGATTTATGCCTACATTTACGATTGCTTTGGTTAGGTCTTAAATACGTAGAGTTGAATTTTACAAATTCAAAATAGTGGTATTTTTTCCGAAGAGTAGTTAAAGGGATCACGTAGATAATTATTTATATACTGAAATGCGTCTTATGCCTAATTAATAAATATCAAATTACATTGTCTATGATTGGCTATATGAGACCCCCGCACACATTTTGCCAGTACTTTACTGATTCAGTTTGGTGACACCCTAGAAAGCAAAGATGCAGAAATACATCACTACGCTAGTAGTGTTACTTTGTAGAAGGCTTCTGCTTACCCCGTAAGGTAGATATCCCCTCTAAATTGGGGCAAAAATCTGTTGTGACCTATCTCCCACAAAACACATAAATAAATAACTAACCCACAAATAGAATTCACCCACGTAATTAACAAAGAATCTCATTCATAATATATGTGATAACTTCTTCTTTTACCCGTGCTGTGGTCAGATTAACTGGATAAAGGTCACCGGATCATAAACCGCTCCGTAAGTGACACGCAAGTAGAATATAAAGTAATTATATTTCATTCACATTCGTGTAAATTTCGTGGGGGTAGGATAAAATATTGTTTCAGTGGAAATAGTAAGAAAAGTGACATTTGGATGCACTATTCTTAACGTGTCCTATTTCACGATTCTATAAACATTTTAGACACAAAACAAAAATTTGATGGATGCTACAATTATTGAGTATTTATTTAACACTGTTTTCTATGATTGCAACATCGCCAACGTCGACGACTTCACGCCGTCTCTCTCTCCAATAAACTCTGATGACCCTACCTTACAACAGAAACGTTTTACGTGGGAAAGCCATGCTTCAGCACGTATGGGCCCGGCTCGACTCCGCTCGATACCACGGCCTCACAGAAAACTGGCAGTGAAACAATTGCTTGCGCTTGCATTGCTTTTTACCGCGTGAGTGATGTTACCGGAGGCCCTAACCCTTCCCTCTCCCTTATTCCCGTCCTTCCCCTCTCCCCCCTCTTCTCCTACTCCCACCTTAAAGGGCGGCAACGCACTTGTGACTCTTGAGTTACAGGTGCCCTTGGTGGGCGCCGGTAGTCATTTCACCATCAGGTGACCCGTCTGCTCGTTGCATTGCTTGTTGCAATGCGTTGCAATAACAAATAAGGGGTTCTGAGCTGATTCAGTACTTTGAGTGCAAAATTTAACAAAACACGAGTTTTAAAGTAGTATTGATTGTAACTAACAGAAAGCGTCGATAACGTCACGCTGGTCGTAGCAAGTCAGGGCTTCAAGAAATCTCTATTTTAAAACCTAGATTTTTATTTACAACTGGGGGACGGAATTGTCATAACAGGTTGAGTTGCGAATAGGCAGTATTTTTTTTTTAATTTGTGTTCCTAAAGTTTCTAACGTACTTTATAAGCGGTTTTGAGGTATCCTAATACACCGCCACCTACGCCACGGCAACATTAAAAATGCACACTCTGTAACCGAATTAGGTTTAGCTATGAACATCCCGACCCGCGCAAAATAATTCCGTAAGGCATGTGTTGTATTAATATTAGAAGAGCTAGTTTCCGCGGAAGTTATCTCGTGCAATAATTAATATATTATGGATGCGAAAATTCCGTTTTAATATTAACCACGAAAGTTTCTCTAACAACGAGTAAAAGGGCTTCCGTTTATTTCTTCCTCGTAGATAGAAGAAATAAAACTAGAAATGTGTATAAAATGTTTACACATTTACTATTTCTTCTATTTTATCATAGTAGATAGTGTTGTAACCTGGAATATTTTATATGATAAACAGTCGCATCTATGCTAGCTAGCTATGTAAATATGGCCACATTACTTCTTAGCACAGAAATAGCACTACACTTGCAGCTGTGCAGATACACGCAATCTTCTGTAGGGTGCAGGGAGACCCTAAGTCAAACGGGAAAGTCTATGACACTTCTAAGGAATTTACGATCTGATCGCTGTTAGAGAGACCCCACCCTCACACGAGCGCCCTGTAGGGGCGCAGCATTAATGTTAGATAAGATACGGCAAATTGGTGCCGTGATCTTCATGCCCGTAATTAATTTGTGAAGTTCAGCCTTACTTATTGGCTTGTTATTGATTACATACAGTATCACGTAAGACGTGCCCATTCCTGATCACAAATCAGTTAGAGAAGTTCAGAATAATATTTAGAAATTGCGAAGCACTGTGTCAGCTCAAGGGACGCCTGAGCGCGCTCGATTCGAGCATATTGGAGCTTGGTGTTTGAGCATGGGGTTTTTAATAAAAGTTTTTGGGGAAGGTTATTTTGATTTCTTTAGAGACTCGGCGAGCAACGAGCTTGTCCAGATCACCGGGTTTCATACTTAGATAAGTTGGTTTAATAAACTTTTTTTTTTATGGTATAGGGGTCAAACGAGCAGACGGGCCACCTGATGGTAAATGACTACCGCCGCCCATGGGCAACTGTAACTCAAGAGTCACAAGTGCGTTGCCGCTCTTTAAGGTGGGAATAGGGGCAGAGCGGGAAGACGGGAGAGGGGGATTAGAGAGGAGGAGAGGGGGGAGAGGGGAAGGACGGGAATAGGGGAGAGGGCACGGTTAGGGCCTCCGGTAACCTCACTCACGCGGCAAAAAGCAATGCAAGCATTGTTTCACGGTCGGTTTTCTGTGAGGCCGTGGTATCGAGCGGAGTCGAGCCGGCCCATACGTGCCGAAGCATGGCTCACCCACGTAAAATGTCTTATTATTTACCTTTTGTATTCATCACTACATATTATATAAAAAAAAACTACGTTTAAAAAAACCGACTTCAAAAACTAAAAAGTATAAAATAACTTAATAAAGATTTAATATAATATATCTCTTATGCAAACTTAATACCTTTAATATTAATAAAATACTATTCATTGTATGTGCTACCTATTGATAGGTTTGAAGTCGGTGCCAAGCTAAACTCGCCGCTTGGCACCGACTAAAGGTATTAGGTTTGCATTTTATACTTTTTAGTTTTTGAAGTCGGTTTTTTTAAACGTAGTTTTTTTTATTTTTTACTTTTTAGTGTCTGTAATAGGTTGTTCGGTAAACTACAGTAGGATTTTTCTAGATTACATCAAGTAGACTATAACATTTGGTTGCTTTTTATTGTCATGTATTAAATAGTAATTTTTTTAAGTAGCTATGGGTAGGCCTATTCCGCACGCTCGCTCCGCTTTAATGACAGGTAGCTTAAGACCCACTTATCGGGACACGGGTTAATAATAATACATAATTAACCTAATTAAAAGTCCTAAAAAAGCCGTACACAAACTAAAATTACATCGTCCACGTAAACAAAAATGTTCGTAAAAAAAAGTTCATAAAAAAACTACTGGGCCAAACTATGTTAAATTTGTATGGGACCAAATGGCAACTATTTCGCATCAAACTGAAGAAGAATCACGTAAATCGGATCATAAATCTCAGCGTAATCGGTGTACATACATAAAAAAAAATACCAATCGAATTTAGAAACCTCCTCCTTTTTGAAGTCGGTTAAAAACAAAGTCCCCCGCCGCGTCTGTCTGTCTGTCTGTTCGCGATAAACTGAAAAAGTACTGATCGGATTTTCATACGGTTTTCACCAGTAGACAGAGTGATTCATGAGGAAGGTTTAGGTGTATAATTTGTTAAGGTTTTGGGTAAATTGGTTGAAATATGATGATGATTGTTAAAGATGTTTCTGCTACCCGTGCGACGCCGGGGCGGGTTGCAAGTTAACTATAAAAAAATATTCTTTAGCCCGCAGCAGCCATACGACGCAGCCATAAAGACATGACGGAGCCGAGCCGTAAGCTGAGCACTCTGAGTACAGTTATTTCAAGGTTGAGCCTCGGCCGACCCAAGACTTTTCATCGCTCCTCTAAGCACGCCCAGACGAATGAGCGGCTCATTTGCCTGAGCGTTATCAAGTGGATACAACGCTAAATGTGTCCTAAAGAATCACTATTATTGTTAGGTGATAGAAGCCAATCTTCGCCGCTTCGTCGCAGCTCCTCTATATAATCTTTGGCAAATAAAATAAGATATAATTTATTCATAGTTACATCGTAAATCTTCAGAAATATTTTCTGTAACTAAGAGTACGTGGCTCAGGTGCTGATATAAAATTTTCAATCTTTTCATACAACAGATACGTTACATATTTAACGTTTATTTACGTTTGTAATAAAGCTATGAGATAAATATTGAAGGCGTACGTTCGAATATTTATTTTTCAATTCAACGATTATTGAAATTGAACACATTGATATGGTTCCTATTGCTAAAACATCGGACTTATTATATTTATACGTAAACGCTCTGAGGAACATTCGAGAAGTATGTCGTGCCTTTATTTAGATTTGCTTTTCTTTTTTTTGCGAATAAATTGTTTAGATAAAAGATCTTTGTTCTTATTATACCCTGGATTGAGTCATCGAAAACCTACCTATTAAAGGTCAGCTCAGCATGGCTTGACGCATGATCTGCACGCACAATTATTTTAAAACTGCGTGAAATTACAAAAATTATCATTATTTTTTAAGAGACAGGCAGACAGCGCAACGTAAACACCTTTACTCACTCGAATTGTAGCAAATCTTTGATCAAAATGTTCATAAAAAGCAGTCACATTATAAAACGCCATTTTAGTGAGACTAGAAACTATTAGAGAGAATTGTTACAAGTTGAACACATATACTATATACTATTTACAATCTAAACCTCGTTGAACAAAAGCCCAGGAATCACTGCGTAACGAGATACAGAGATATTCATTCGCTCGAAATGAACTTCCTCACCCTGTTAAATATAAATAAGGCCAAAAATACACTGGCCGAGGATAACGCCGCAAATCGCGGCCAGTGTACGGCAACAAATCGCCTATGATGTATTATTCGCGATCGCATTCTTGCCGCGGTTGGGGAATGGGCTACGATTTTCTAACACCCATCTATTATTTAGGAGTAATCCTCTGGCCAGAGCGTGATGAGTTTAGGGTTAACGGGACGACAACGCTACGATTTACGTGTCAATTGTAATTTAAAAGAAATTGATTTTCAGGACGGAACTCGTTTCAGTCACAATATAGACAAGCAGCTCGGCCTCTCAGAATTTTTTCAGAGTCAGCTCTGAGTCTCACCCTGTTTTATAAAAAAAAAACAATCCAATATCAATAGTTCGTCCGTGATTAACCCTGTCTTTCTGTTGGAGAAAGGTTACACCCTTCTCAATGGTGACCCGGGGTACTTATCTAAACACACATAAAAAGACCGCACCGCACTAAGACCCGATTCACGGAAAATAACGGCCTACAGTTCCGATTTACTGGACTCACTAACAGCATTGATACCTCCCACAGTTGACAACTAGAGATAGTCAGCTATCTATGCACTCTTCATCGACATGTGGTGCACATGCATAAATCATTCTTAAAACAGAACATCAACTTGGTCAATTAGAAATGAGCGTATCGTTACTAGTACTACGTAAAGAGCCCTTCCACCAATACACACACTTTAATAAATTATGTAAGATCGTAACCACCCCTACAGCACGCAGACCGTAAAACAATCAGCCGATCCAATGAATTGTTTAATATGAAATATTTAATGAGGAAGAAAAGTGAAACTAACATAAATGTGGTATATAAACAGATAACATAGTCAATATTGTTGATACAGAGTTAGCGTACATACAATAGTCATACAAGAATTGAATTAAAAATATCCCCGACTCAAAAACTGCTTCAACGATTACAAAAGAGCTGATGGTCTTCGAACAACTTGCGTCGGGGGTTTAAAATTAAAGAGTATGTTTTCGTTTAATCACACAAATCTTAAAAAAATAATCACTTTCGATAGCTTATTTATTGAACAAGATATAAGCAATGTAACATCAAAACCCATAGAAGTGGGGCAGCAACCTAAACCGTCAAATAATCTGATAAATCGTCGACAAGCTGATAGCAAGTAGAAATATTACCGATGGTGTTAAAACCTCATAAAAATAAGGAGACATTGTAATACCATAACGTGTGCATGTGGCACTCCCAGCTGCCGTAAGTTTTCAAGGAGGCAGTGAGGCTCTAATATTACTTTGAGCAACAGACAAACCCATTTTAGCTGCTACCGCAGAGTTTAATTGAACAGTACTTATTATCGATCAAACTATGCCTCATTGCATTTCTCGAAGTTAAATCAAACTCAATACAACTGCTTGTATTTTATATTTAATTTCTGACTTGCAACTTTATGATCAGTCTATTATAATGTATTCATGTTATGGAAAGCGCTGCTGTCTGAAACACAGATATGAAGTTATCTAATTCAAAAACAGATGTTCCGCTGATAAGAATAATGTAATAAATGTAATAACTTAATTTATATGTACATATAATGATATAAAAAATAACCTTCTATGTCCTTGTAGTTTACTTGTCTTATATATATAAATATAAATTAGAAAAAAATTTAAACTTTTATTAAACAGTAGTTTAAAGTGGAGAAAAATAATGAAATAAAAAAATTACAGCAAAAAAACCTTGTGAAAAAGAAAATTTTGTCTTTTGCGGTGGCATTTATTGTATTTAAAATAAAAAAATTCAAATTTAAAATCATAGTGCATAATGGTTTAGCTCTTAACGAAGAAATAGAGCTTCGAAAAAATCTAGGATATCGGAGAGCTGTACATAAACGATTGTACGAAAACGCTTTTTTATGAAAAATCGTAATTTTACGGTTCTATTTAGAAATTTCGCGCCAAAAAGAAATGTGAATTTTTAGATAGCCAAAAGTTATATTCTTACCAAGTAAAAAGTTTCTCGGTTGCTTTAATAAAAAGTTAAAAATAAATTAAAAAACTCGTTTTTTACGGGTTTTTTGCATTTTTCTACATGTATAAAGCACTTACCAATATTTCATAACATATCAATCGAAATATAATTTTAATGTCTACAACGTTCTAATTTAATTTTTTTTTGGATTTGAGCTCAACTTTTTGTTTTATTAGCAAAAAATCGTTGTTTGACTTTTGTAAATTTTTAAGATTTAGGTCTCAAAATATTATGAAATTTACCATCACCGAAAAATGCTCCTAGTTCGATTAATCGAACTCATTAATCGAGTGTCGCGAACGGGTCGAGTGAAATACAGCACTTGTTCAGTACATAAGTCCACATTTACTTTTTAGCCGCAAGTCAAAAAAGCTTCACACACCCGGAAACGAAGAGTTTAAAAGTGATTGATTGCTGCTTGATGCTATCTAGATATTTGTCTCTACGAGAATTCGAAGCGAGATTTAGATTTGTGTGGCTCAAGGCACAGGCAAAGAGCGATGTTTATTTTAAAATTGGTAGATGAAAATGTGAGGTGGGGCAACTTATTGTCAAATATTGTAATGTCAAATGTGTTCTAGGTCAAATGATATCAGGAATCGTTTTATAGGTCACAGTATGACGCTAAATAAAGGTCAGAGTTTATATTTAAATGTCTGGTAATGTTATTAAGAATAACTAAAATTAGCAACCGTCATTATTATCGTTATTTTTCTGTTTGTAATGTATTAGTAATATAGTAGTTCATATTTAGGTCTCATATGAGCTAAAACTCTTCACGCTCAAAGGATCTAAATCCGGATTTAGAACTTGTCCTACCGGCTACTTTTCTTAAAAAAATTAAGCCCCAAAAGAGGCCACAGGTACGCCGCCCACGACATGCCAACCTGCGCATGCTTGCAGTTTGCAACGATTGCACGATGCAGATACCGACAACCTCCTTTTGACAAGTTTTTGGGCTAAAACTTCAACTGTTGAAACTTCCATTTTGGCGTTAAGACACATCTTAACGTTACCTCCTACAAATCCAGTCATTAGACTATTAATTATTGGTACTGGTAGTGACGAATCGCCCACCCCTTACGACTTGCACCAAACATACCGATCGTCTGTTTCTCGTCGGCGCGGGCGCAAAAATAGCCGCTCTTTAATTGTGAACTATTCCTGTCCCATCGCCTCGCCCGTGCCTTTGATACGCACTTTATTACACTATCGATTATATTATCGTTTTATTGCCTGTTTCGTTTTGAACACTGACTGAATTCTGTTGGGAAAAGAGATTTGTATCGCTTTTAATGTGACGTACAAATAGTATCAGAAAGGTTAATAAGAAAGATAGGACTGAATACTCTTTGTTGTAGACGCTTTTGTTGAACTTTATAATTGGCAACCTTATTGCTGTTGGCGATCTCTTCCATGGCAACCATGGGATGGAAAGACAATGAAGAGAGATGATGATATGATGATAATTCCTAGAGAAAGCAATTTTTCGTAAAGATACTACGCCAATAACAAGCGATATACCCTTAATAGCAAAATAGCATTTTCAATTATTTTTTTTATAGCCAAGGGATCTTGGTCGATCTTACTAATATTATACAGGTGAAAGTTTGTGAGTATGGATGGATAGATGGATGGATGGATGTTTGTTACTCTTTCACGCAAAAACTACTGAACCGATTGCGTTGAAACTTAGTATGTAGATAGCTAGACATCTGAATTAACACATAGGCTACTTTTTATCTCGATATTCCCAAGGGATCGGGACTTACGAGGGTGAAACCGCGGAGCGCAGCTAGTATCAAATAATTTCAACGTTTCAGATATTTGAGGTATCTTAAAACATCGCAGTTTATAAAGAAGTTTTGCAAAATAAACTGTACATATTAAAGAAAATCTATTTTGGCGCTTTACAATCGCACTCCTTTCGGGTTCACTCTCATATATTTTTTTATTGATAGACACAACAATCCAATTGGAAAACATTTTTTTACATCAGTAAGGTGCCAAACCAGTGTGCGGCCTGACGGATGGAAGACAGCTACCATAACCTCTGCAAGAGAATCTATAACCCCGCAGGTAAAAGGGAGAATACTGGCATCGCTAAAATACACTTTCCTCTTTTATAGCCGAGGCCTTGTTAAACATTTGAATGAAGCTGTTTAAGTATTAGAGAGAATTCCGTTTTGCCCTCAAATCTTTTTCGGTTGTAAATATCTTTCATAACTGAGTTCTTATTTAGCAGAAAATAAAAATAAGCCGAGATATACAAAGAAGAAACCAGTGGCGAGCATCGTTCCGTGACATTAGCGTTGAGCTGCACAGACACTTGCAGAACGATACAACGTCCGGCGTATATTATAAGCAATGGCGGCTAAAGATTCACAGAAAAAACTTGCATTTGTTCACGTAATTTTCGGAACTATAAACGACTACTGAGATATGCATTTAGTTTGTATTCTCGTAAAGTCGAAACTACCTTAGAGTACGGCGTCGCTTACGTTACTTTTTCATTAACCTGAGTGCACGTAAGACCGAATGGGTCTCACGTGCACACAGGCTAATGAAAACGGTATTTATAGCATTTAATTACAGCCCTATGCTATTATTCAAAGGTGAGCTAGAAATTCGATTTAAAGTTTATTACATTTTATCGATATTTTTTTATATGTTAACGATATATTTATTATTTGTTGTGTCTGAAATAATAGGAAAAATGCTTAAATAGAACCACCTGAATGAACGCAAAATATCATTTACTTTTTATGCAATAAGTGGCAGAAGTACGGTAATATACTACTGTTCTTGTTCTTATATTACTCCCAAATAATTTAACTAATGAATGATTGCCTTACAAGATTACTACTACATCTTTTAGATATGACATCATAATAGTATAAAACAAATTAAATATAATTATGTATGTATGTATGTATACAGGAATTAACACGATCACGAAATAGATATAACATACCTCTGAATAGACTGAAAAGTGATGTTAATTCCCGTACAGGTATCATTATATTAATACGTGAAGAGCATTCTTTATACCCCTATTTAAGAAAAACGTGAATTTTAGAATATTTACAGATTATATATAGAATAAGTGCAGAAAGCTAAAATTTTCAAACTATATATATGTTTTACAACTTTAAAAATTACGTAAAAACGGCTTAATGAAATTACACGCGTCCAGTTTTCAGATTACCTGTCATGGTAAGTAAGTCTATACAATAACAGCTAAAGTTATACTGGCCAATGAAAAAACCATGGTCGAAATTCGACCACCACGACATCTCTAGTATACATAATTATATCATGGAACGCGAAAGTCTAAAAGTTAGTATAGCAAATTACATATGTATAAATCGCTTTATATTTTTACTTAGACCATATTTCACACATAAGCTGCACGTTTATTGTGCTCCAAGACAGCTCTGAATAGGATTTCAAGATTCACGCCCGCGCCCACTGCATCGCACAAACTATGCACGTATGTTGTACTATGCGCTCTGGTAATGTTAAAATATGTACCATTGAAGCAGTTTTTGGCTTTGATATTTTACGGTAATACGAAATTTTCACCCCAGTTTTATGTAGGCGAGGGGTGTTTCGAATATTTTGGATGTTATTCTCAACAACTATTAGAATATCTACAACAAAGAGCCACCACACGTTAAGGAATTGGAGAATCTTCAGGATACAAGAATTAAAGTAAGGTTCTTAGAAAGCTCCTAAGTCGTGTACCACGGCATTTTTTTTTTATGGTGTAGGGGCCAAATGAGCAGACGGGTCACCTGATGGTAAATGACTACCGCCGCCCATGGGCACCTGCGGCTCGAGAGTCACAAGTGCGTTGCCGCTCTTTAAGGTGGGAGTAGGAGAAGAGGGGGAAAGGGGAAGAGGGGGAGGGGGGAAGGACGGGAGTAAGGGAAAGGGAAGGGTTAGGACCTCCAGTAACCTCACTCACGCGGCGAAATGCAATGCAAGCATTGCTTCACGGCCGGTTTTCTGTGAGGCCGTGGTAACGAGCGGAGTCGAGCCGGCCCATACGTGCCGAAGCATGGCTCTCCCACATAAAAATGAGGCATGAGGCCATTGTGTTTATCGGTCTAGTATATTTGTAATATCATTTGAAAAGTGAAGTAAAAAACCGGCCAAGAGCGAGTCGGACTCGCGTATGAAGGGTTTCGCACCATCGTACAAGATTTAATACTATAAGTCAAAAAAATACGTTTGTAATAGGGGAGCCCCCTTTAATTTTTAACTTATTTTTATTATTTGTTGTTATAGCGGCAACAGAAATACACAATCTGTGAAAATTTCAACTGTCTACCTATTACGGATCATGAGATACAACCCGCTGACAAACAGACAGACGGACAGAGGAGGCTTAGGAATAGGGTCCCGTTTGTTACCCTTCGGGTACGGAACTCTAAAAAAGACCTTTTTGTTCTAATGATTTTAGAGTACATATTGGGCTCGTCTAGTGCGCATCTAGAAGGTTATGCTCTAAACACTTGATTGGTCTTGGTCCTGTACGGTAAGTAAATCACTACTGCGCCTTTTAGGTTCTACTTATAGAAAGTGGCTGGCACTGTAGACTCTAAAACTGAATCTCCTGGCGACTGTTGTTATATTTTTAGGGTTCCGTACCTCGAAAGGAAAAAAACGGAACCCTTATAGGATCACTTTGTTGTCCATCCGTTCTGTCAAGACCATTTTTCTCAGAAACGCGTGGAGGCCAACGCAATCAAAAGATACAGCCGTTTATGCCGCAAATTTCCGCAAATTTTCGACACTCGCTAAGAAATCAAAACCTACAGGGTACTTTCCCGTGAAAGCAACTTCTTATAGCACAGACAAAGGAAAAATTGCGAAAACCGTATATTTTAAGTTACATCATTTAATAAAAATGTTTTACGGAACTCTCGGTGCGCGAGTCCGACTCGCACTTGGCCGGTTTTTTTTTCAAGTATTTTATTGCTCGCATACCTTCTCATTGTTAAAAATAAATGTTGCATTAAACACGCAATTCTCATTAATGTCACTAGTAAACTAGTATTCTCAGGTGAACTATGTGTTAAGGCACTAAATAAGCCGACCCTGGACACGACCAAAGTCTGATACGTGTCAAGATAAATCCAACATATACATAGGATAGGATCGTTTTCAGGCCAGATTGGATGGCAACAAGGGCCTAAAAAAAATTATTAAAAGTTGTGCATGGATGAATTTCCAAACGTAACGTAGTTAAATAAAAGCTTATGTACATTAAATAGAATTCAACAGCTTACTGAGTCAAATCAAATATTTACTCACCAACCAGAATTATTGTATGTCACAGAGGCATGACAATATGTTGTGAGTCAGCAAATTGAGTTGTAACTTACCTGAAACAATAAAAATAGAATTTATATTAAAGGGAGCATTTGCAATTTTAATATGTAAAAACGCGATTATGAGATGATTAAATATGATTATTCATATCTATTGAGAGATAAAATTTTTACGTACTTGATATCATATGTTTAAAAAAAAAGTAGACAGTCATGGGGACTGCCGACAGAAGTGAAAACATAACTTCACAATGTATTTGCATATAGGTACATACACACACACATCTGTACATATATAATTAGGTTTAAAAAAAAACAATCTCTCTCTCTCTCTCTCGCTCCCTCCCTCCTCCATGTCTCTCTGACGCTGTACATGTAAATATAAGAAACTCGGCTCTGTCGGACACATTTTCGATCAATTTTCGATCCGGGTCTCGGCCCTGACGCGAGTTTAACATTTTTTACCCATCCAAAAAAAGTGCACTACGCCGCTAAAGAAGTTTTCACTTCAAAAATATTATATGATCATACTAGCGAC
The DNA here is from genome assembly GCA_963859945.1 of Euplagia quadripunctaria. NCBI lineage: Eukaryota > Metazoa > Arthropoda > Insecta > Lepidoptera > Erebidae > Euplagia > Euplagia quadripunctaria. The sequence goes on from OY982585.1 coordinate 2,563,751, forward strand.
CCGCCCCGGCTTCGCACGGGTGCAAGGTAGATACTAATGTGGTGAACAATTATCATCACACAAGACAATATGAAACTATACGTATAAACCTTTCTCTTAAATCGCTCTATCTATTGGTGAAAACCGAATTAAAATCCGTTGCGTAGTTTAAAAGATCTAAGCGTACAAAGAAGCGACTTTGTTTTATACCATGTAAAGACTTGATACTATGATTAAAAGAAAGTCCAACCAAAATCAAATCATGCCACTTTTTATTACCTATTTTGCCACTCTCGGGGATGGAACATTTTTCGGAAACGGATGTGAAAACATAACTAGCCAATAATTTATTTTTATTAAAATCTGATATCCTCTATCGGATTTTATTAATCGCGTAGAATACATACAAAAGATATCACGACAAATTGAGAACACAGGGAGTGTTCAAATACATTTTTGAAGTCTGTTAATAATAGACATAATCTCGCCATCAAACGTTGAAGTTTGGCGATTTTGGAATTAAGTAACAACTCTGTATTATAATTTCATTAATTAAAGTAAAAAAAGGTTCTGTTTTAAGTAAACAGTTCGAGAAAGGCAAAAGCAAAAGAATGATATAAATTTTACTACAATTCCAGTTTACAAATAAAGCTTGCTAGCTCAGCTCAAATGTGATTGATTGGCAAGCGATCAATCCCGACGATTGATCGCTTTAGGGCCGTTAACGACTAGTTTAATCACTCGTTCAAAGAATAGACTTTGTTCTCCAAGACTTTAGTGTATGTCAAACGTGGAAAGATTCCCTTTGAGAATTGCAAATAATACTTTTTTTCCTACTAGTAAATTATAGCGCGGATATAGGGTTTGAAGCACTTTAATTCCTTTAGAACTAAATATCGTATCTAACAGAAACAGATAGAGGTATTACATACTTATTTTTCGATGTAAATAAAGTGATGTGTCTCACACGGAGGATTCCGTACTCCGAGATATTACAAGATTTAAGAAAAACACCTAAAAAACCAAGTTTTATTAATTTTATTTAATTTTTTTGAGACTTCATCTTAGTAAAAGAAATACCTACAATAATTATATGATACTTGATTGACGAAGGAACTTTGATGTGCTATGATAAGTGTCGTGTCAGGCAGTAATGTTCAATAAATGTTGTATTCACCACAACATCAGTTAAGAATGAAAACAATAGAAACAAATAGACAATGAAATCTTAAAATTCTTTAAAAATATTTTAACTTTATGAGAAGGCCGACTGATCAATCAGTGGTGTATTTTTATTACTCTGTGTATAGACACTGTGTCTACTTGAACGAAACGTTAAAATATAATTATGAAAGGACAACGAGCTGTTAAAACAAATGTTGCAGAAACACAAATTACACGGCGTTCCCAGAACACCTTACCAAAGTTTCATCACAATCTCATCACACATCTCACACAATCAATTTTTATGTGGGAGAGCCATGCACGTATGGGCCGGCTCGACTCCGCTCGTTACCACGGCCTCACAGAAAACCGGCCGTGAAGCAATACTTGCATTGCATTTCGCCGCGTGAGTGAGGTTACCGGAGGCCCTAACCTCTCCCTTATTCCCGTTCTTCCCCTCTTCCCATTCTTTCCCCTCCCCCTCTTCTCCTACTCCTATAACCTTAAAGGGCGGCAACGCACTTGTGACTCTCGAGTTGCAGGTGCCCATGGGCGGCGGTAGTCATTTACCATCAGGTGACCCGTCTGCTCGTTTGCCCCCTATACCATAAAAAAAAAAACAAATCTGATCCATGGTTTCAAAACGTATAGAGAACAAACATACAGACATTGATTTATTAATATACATATATGTCGCATCTTCGGTCATTAGTACGGATGTTTAGAGCGCCCTCTATAATAAATTCACCGGAAAGGAACACAAGCGCCATCTATCGCCGTTACGCAGAATCTAGGCGGAGGGTGTTGGTGTGCGGACGGAGTTCACTTTGAGTTTGGTCACCGCCGAGTCAACACTAACCTAGGAACTGCACAGTGTTTCTTTGCGTGTTTACAATGCATCAGTGATTAAATATCAAAAGGGAGTTTTCTCATCGCCGCGCCCGTACCCACTTCGTGCCCACATTGTGCCTAGTCCTGTGCCTTAGGATTCTACATATTTATGTATATTTAATATATGGAATATAAATTACACGTTGACTAGACTTACATAATTTTCAATTCATTTTAGTAGAAAAAAAATCTCCATGATGAAAACGCCACATTCTATACTCACTTGCCTTACTAAATATAATTTTAATAAAAGTCTAATAATATGGCCGAGTTATTGGCATCTTTTCGATATACTGCTTTAATTTTCTGAATAAATTTGAGTCGCATTAAGTGAAGACATTTTTAAATGAACGTATTAAACCTGGAGGACCACGTTTCTAGAAATGGGATGATAATTTTCTATCCGGAAGATTGTATTAGTAAATGAGTGACATTAAAATCAAATGAATAAAAGGTCTGAGAGTGAAGGTAGCAAATTGATAGGTAAATCCAGGTCATGCTTTTAAAAGTATTTATTTAAGTACAGTAGGCTCACTTACTGAAGACATTAGACATAAAAAACAACTCTAACGACTATATTATTAGATGTAAAATAGCACGAAAAAGACAATCAATTCCATAAATTTTAGCTATTAATTACTGTAGTTTGATTGATTTATTTCAATTATTACACAAACATACATTTATCAAATCCTTTCTAGTACATTATGTCATACAAAGCTTCATTCCCGACATTCAAATGACTCCATAAAACACTTCAAGTATTCTGCTGTGACATTTAGTGCATCGTCATACAACATTGTTGAAGTGTTGTTGCCTGACAGTGTAAGTTGAATGTTGACGGAAGTGGCTGGCACGAATGAATGGTAGAATCGTGGGAAAACTGTGATCACTAGAAAATGCTTGGTGTTCGCATTTCGACCAAAATGCAAATTATTTAATCTTTTCCTGTTTTATTTCTTTGACCAGTAAAACTTGTAATGTCATTGTTTAAATTTATGTACCACTAGCTGACCCGCGCAACTTTGTCTGCGTTTGTAAATTTTCGCCGTTTTTGCCATATTTTTAATTGATGCTCCGCTCCTATTCGTCGTAGCGTGATGTTATATAGCCTATGACTTTCATCGATAAATGGACTATCCAACACTAAAATAATTTTTCAATTCGAACCAGTAGCTCCTGAGATTAGCGCGACAAACAATCTCTTCAGCTTTATAATATTAGTATAGATGACAGGTACGTATTTCTTTCAAAAAAAATAGCTTTCTGCACTTCTTTAATACATAAACTTTTCCAAATGTCACGTTGGTCCGTTCGTTAGGTTATTCTAAAAATGCGTACTATGAATTCTGTTCACGTATTAATATATAGATTTCTATAAGAAATAAGTAATGCAAACATTTACATATTTTTTGCGTTTTAACATAATTTTTTTTAAACATCGCTTGTGGCGTGTAAAAAGAACGACGTACGATTACGTCGAAAATATTATGTATTAACAACACACTCACACTGTGCTCTTCCTAGTAGGTGATTGCTATTCGTAGCAAGGAATGATTTATGTTATGAGGTACTTACACTTCCCGTTAAATAAATGTGGTAGGAAATTGAGTGTGTTTGGGTCTACCAAAGAGAAAAGAATGTCGAGTAATAACGTCGAAGTTAAAAAGAACGTCGTCTGTTAGAAGCCTTAGCACTGTTAGTTTTCGAAGAAATAAATCGATATGTGTTCCTGTGTGTGTGTTTTATAATCGAAACTCTGTTATACCTATTGTGATTAATATATAAACAAATAAATGAAATCCACACAAATAAATGAAATTGAAATGTCTGTTTGTAATAACTGAATAACTACTTTGTCTGCTCTGTCTGTCTGTCTGTTTGTTCCACGGGACTTTCACTGGCAGATAGCTGGTGTTATAAGGAGTAACTTAGGCTACTTTTATTCTGGAAAAAAAATTAGGGTTCCACGCAAGAAATATAAATGTGTACACAGGAGTTGGTTTTTAATCCAACTGCAATGGTAGCGTAGGAGTTAAACAGACATCTCACCAACTTACACTGAGTCGAGGGCCTCTTGTGTTATTCAAAGGCAGCTTAAATGTAATTTGTCTGATTATTGTATGCGTTCCTCTCTCATCTCCTGCAAAAAAAAATGCGTGGCTCGGAGAGCACGTTAAACCGTCGGTCCCGGGTGCCATACAAACATCTGTGGCATTCGTTACGGGTAGTTGGGGCCTTAAAAAGTCCGACAACCTGGTCTAACTACAGAACTCCGATATCGCCTAGTACTTGGGTTGTGGAGGTCTGATGGCAGTGGCAGTAAAGTATCAAAGTTCGGCCGTATCGTAGTTAGACTGAAAGCCGACCCCAACTTAGTTGGGAAAAGACGCGGAGGATGATGACCTTCTGAAAAAAAGAATTAGAAGAGCAGGATTCCTTATGAGATAATAAAATTGTTGTTTTAAGTCATCAGTGTCGGACCTTGCCTGTCATTAATGTTATGAAATTAGCAAATGAAGTCCATGAAATAGATACTGTCTACCTATCACGCAACATTGTTGGACCGAATGAGACAGGATGACATTTACTAAGATATATTTATCAACCATTGTTTGCTGTCTTGCTCTACTTTATAACAGTATCAAGAATTTTGATTAGTGTTTTAATGATGTGTGGGCCATTATATTGAATTCATGGGCCGCTGAATGCTTTGATTTGATTTGATATAAACTCTGTCCGAAATGAGTTGCTGTAATATTTGTGACAGAAGAACAGTGTGGATATTATTTTCTAAAGTTCATTTGTGAGTCATGAACAATATTTATTGCCGGAGGTTCGAGATAAACTAAAATTACACCAAGAGACAAATAGACACTTTATTGTCTTATAGTTTTTCTTCTACTAAACACTACTCCCGCATTAGTAATTCCAGTGTATTTTAATCCCGTGTAAGAATCGAACCCCGATATGACACTATAACCTATTGGTTTATAAAACCGTGCAATCACAATGTTCCTATTGTTATTACGCTCAGATACATATGTGTATATACGACATGTGTATTACTTAGTTACAAGTGAACTTATAAAATAATTTATTCGTGGGAGAGCCATGCTTCGGCACGTATGGGCCGGCTCGACCGAAATGTTACCACGGCCTCACAGAAAATCGGCAGTGAAGCAATGTTTTCATTACTTTTCGCCGAGTGAGTGAGGTTACCGGAGGCCCTAATCGTTCCCTCTCCTCCCCTTGCCCTCTCCCTCCCTCACTCCCTGTCCATCTCTTCCCCCTTCTCCTGTTCTCACCTTAAAGGCCGGCACCGCACTTGTGACTCTTGAGTTGCAGGTGCTCATGGGCGTCGATAGTCACTTACCATCAGGTGACCCGTCTGCTCGTTTGCCCCCTACACCATAAAAAGAGTACAATATTGCAGATAGGTAGGATAACATTTTAATCAACACACCAATTTTAATCATCATACAATTCATACATCACATAGACAGAAGTGTGTGTGTATGTTTTCACTTCTTACGTGCAGTTCTACGACTGACAGTTTTTTTTTTAACTAATAACTTATCGTATCTTGATATAATCTATCGCTTTTAAATTGCAACTGTCGTCATTGCCATCGCCAACATCTAGTCTCGTTACTTGACGACCGAGACCGACGCCAGTTAAATAGGGTTTCTGCTACAGATAACGTTATTAGTAGCTTCTGCTTGTCACCTACAGACAAGCAATATTCCAAAGCAAATACTTCGACCATTCTGTTTCAAGTCGTTCATTCAGTCCCACAGAAGACAGCTGTAACATTTTTTCTGTTGATGAATAGGGTTACCAGAGCTTCTTGGAAGAGTGGAGTGAGCACACTGAGTTAACATCAGTCTACTTCTAACTGCAACCGGAAAGTCAAAAAGTAAAAGTGACGAGGTGGAAGATCCTCATGGATTTCCTACGCCCTTGGGGGGCGAAGGGGTCTGTCGGACTCTTAACGACTAAAAACCACCCCGGTGTTCCGCTACTTGCCTATGATCGGAGGAGCGAGAATCGCCAATGCGTTCTTCCGTAATCCCCGATAGGCATTGACCCGTCTCACCCTCGACGGGTCCCGTCACCTGGTGCGTCCATCACCCGTCGGCCGCACTAATCTGAGAGCGCGCTCGGAACACTGCACGCTGCCTCTCGGACCTGTATCTGTTCGGACGACGACTTCCCCAAAAATTTCACTGTCCGCAGGTCGAAAAGATTCATATTACTCTACCCTCAATAACCTAAATGGTCAAGCTCATGAAGGAGCTGTACAATTTTTCTGACATGTTATCATGTTCATCATGTTAAAAAACATTAAAGTTTTATGATACCATATATCCTGTTATCTATTAATAATATCGGGCAATTTTCCTCGATTTATTGCAAAATTAACGTCAGCGGGTTTCGAAAGGAAAACGCAGCGTCATGGCGGAATCTAACAGTAACATGTTCTTGCAACTCATGCCCGGGAACGCCTTACCTCTAGACATATAACGAGATGTGACTCAACATTTAATTTTATTTCACACGACGTGGAAACGACACGACATCCTTTACGTAAAGCGTTTAACATAATTAATTTTTACGAAAAATATTAAAATTTGAACATTGACAAACTAATAGGTAATTAATATAATTTATGTATTGGTGCTCGTTTAAAATATGATGAATATATTGTTTTATGAATATGAACATCCCATACATACATGTGTTGTGTTTTGTGATTATAAACAGACACAAGAATTAAATACTCCACTATATATAATGTAATAACAGAAAGAAAAATATTGATTTTGGGTAACTTAAGTCAGCAAAACTCATCAAAATACAAAATAATACCAAAAAGAGGTTTATAAATTAAATAGAGAATACTGTAAGTAACAAATTTTAATATGGTACAATGATTTTTTGTAATGTGAGTCTATTATCAGTGTAGTTCATTTACATAGATTTATGATTATACATTTAATTAATAAAATATTCGATTAGTAGTAATGTAATCCTAGGATTAGAGCGTTTTGTTGAACATTTAATAATTTCCTTCATTAATTCATGCATTCCTTCATTCACACGTTTCCAAGGTAGGGATTACTACAGCTGAATAATTGTTTCTGGTCGAATCGTCCAAGGTTTTTTTACAACATTATTAAACCTCAGTGTTTTACTACGATCAAATTAGTGATCCGTTAACTCCATTAAATTTCTTTAAAATAAATTAATAGTTTACTACTTAAGTGTTAATGGATACATGTTTCATAAGCTCCTAATATTCGCAAGTTATTTTAATAATATGGACGAATACCTGGTCATACGAATAGCTTATTTTTACCCTTGTTACTGGGTTTCTGTTTTCAAATGAAATTTGGAGCCACCTTTAAAGTCGGACATACTCGTGTTACACACAATAACATATTAGATGGAACCGTAACCTTTTTTGAAGGTAATGTGCCTTACAATAAATCGCGGCCAATAGTCGAAACGCATAGTGTAAAACGGCTCATAGTGTAACAAGAAACGCAAAGTCATAGGTGTGAAGTTGTTAGTATTGGTAATTCAAAATGTTTCTAACTAGTAATTGGTGTACGGAATCAGATAGATGGAGGTAAGTGCGCGATCTTGCTTAGTAATAGTTCGCTTATGGAGAAGTAATACTGTTGATTGATGATACGAGCTGTGGAAGCTCTGTAGAGGAAGTATTAACCGTTCGGTACTTTTACCATGATTTCAGAAACGAATTAAGATCACTTATGAAGGGTAGTGTTAACAATTTATCATTCTAGAATTAAATGCGGCAACATTTGCGTCAAAAGCGAGCTATTTAGGGTAGGTGGTCACTCTTTTAGTGGAGTGCAAAGAGGGGTCAGATGATTGGGATTCCATTAAATTATATTCTCAAAACAAAGCACAATATAAATCAGTACATATTATAAAACAAAGTCCCCTGCCGCGTCTGATACTGAAAGGATTTTCATGCAGTTTTCGCTAATAGACAGAGTGATTCATGAGGAAGGTTTAGGTGTATAATTTGTTAAGATTTTGTATAAATTGATTGGAATATGTTGATGATTGTTGAAGATGTCTCTGCTACCCGTGCGAAGCACCCCGGCTTGCTAGTATATAATAAAATATTCGATTTCATTAGATCGAAAACAGGCCCGACCCTGAGGCGAGAATTTGCCAAACTAGCCTAGTACGGATTGGCAGAGTTAACAAACTTTCAGAATGATATGGAAAACTCTCAAGTAGGGAAGTTTTTTCGCAATTTTATCCTTCAGAATTGCCGCCAGCGAATTTCTAATACCACAAAAATCAGAGACGCACGAGTACTTACTTACGAGGTATTAGGTACTTACACCAATGGCATCACGCCCAAAGAAAAATGCATAAGATGCCGTTTGACAACACTTGAACAGGTGGAGGAACCCGTTTGAGTCCCAAAGTCTTGCGAATGAGTTGTTAAGGTTTTCTGTACACGGTGTTGTGCCTATTTCTAGTGAATATTTAGCTTTTGACAAAGAAAAGTGACGTGCAGTCAGCACTTTACTTTTCTTTTTCAAAAAATAAATATTGTGTTTTATAAAAACAATGCTAGCTAATTATATTTCTATCAGACTGCGAATTCATGCTAGAATGAACACTATTGCTGTCGCCATAACTATTATTTTGATGTGAATCGTAAACAAAGATAGTATTTATTATGTTTTACTGGCATAAATTCATAATTAATCATTCACATATCAAGCTTTTTAACTTTAGTATTATATTGGCACTAGAAGCAATTCGTTGCAAGAAAGATAATGGTGCTGTGGACCGAACCGTCTTTAAAACCTGTTAGCCATCTAAGGATAGCCTACTACAATGCTCCTGAATTCAATTTGTTTTGAGAGTGTTGTACATACTTGTAATGCCTCCACTACCAGTATAATAAAAAAGGTGTGGCATAGTAACAAATGTGGTAACCGCTTACTGCGAGGTGGTTCGTTAAACTTCGTTTTATAATTTAGAAATGATTTTTAACATTTAATTTATAATTTACTAGCAACCCGCCCCGGGGTCGCACGGGTAGCAGAGACACCTTCAACAATCATCATCATATTTCAACCAATTTACACAAAATCTTAACAAATTATACACCTAAACCTTCCTCGTGCATCACTCTGTCTATAAGTGAAAACCGCATGAAAATCCGTTCAGTAGTTTTTCAGTTTATTGCGAACAGACAGACAGACACTGCGGGGGACTTGGTTTCATAATATGTAGTGATATGTAGTGATGAACTAACATTTTCCGACTGCCTACACTATCTTACTTTTATGTTCATTGATCAATATTTCAATAGAGTAAAATACCCTTTTTTTATCGTGTAGAAGAAACCCGAGGGGGTTTCTTCTACACGATAAATCATCGGTCATCACCCCACTGGGGCTGCCAGTGAAGTGGTATGTCGGAATCGAACCGACTAAAACCACACGGTGTTCGGTCATAAACACGTCTATTGCAAGGGACTCGGGTATACCCCAGCAAGGAAGTCCCCGAGAAGAGTAAAATACCCTACTGTAGGCTAATTTATTTATTTAAACTTTTTAAAGTGGCCTTAATTAAATTTCATTCTTATCCATTTTAGTATTAATTGATTAAATTAATTCAAAAATTTTAAACACCGTTTATTTCATAGCACTGAACGTTTTGGTCTGCCGAAAGAAGACGTTTTAAATAATTCTTTGAGGCTATTGGCATTTTAATTAAGGTTGTCAAAATATAGATCAGTGTCCTGTGATTGAAAAACAATCCGTCAGATCAGACGTACAATCGGATATTGAAGGCGGTGACGGATATTATGAAAGAGTCTCAGGAATACAAATTATTTTATTAATCGAACCTGCTTTAAGTCAAGCCCGAGATGAAGATAGTACAGTGAAATATGACATTCGGCTTTCCCCCTCAGTGCGAATATTTATATACATGTACTTATATTATATATGTATTCTCGCTATAGTATTAATAATGAATTAAAATTGACATTTATGTATCCTTGTTTTTGGTGAAGTGTAATCACAATAGTAATATTAAATTAATGATGTACTTATTTTAATAACTGCTTAGAACGGCTAGTCTACAATAAATTAATAAAGTTAATTGTATTGAAATTTGAATAACGTAGTATTTTAATAATAACGTTTGAAAAAAATGAATAAAATGTTCAAATAGGTGCAGTTGTTCCGGAGATTACACACAAAATTCGCATAATTTCTTTAAAATATTTCCCGTTATTATAGAAAAGAAGAATATAAACGTGAGAAGGCAGATGTGATTAATTATTTAGTTATCAGAAGGCGAGGGCGCAATAGGGGATGATATGCAACACCAGAAAAATATCCCAAAAAGATTTAAAAAAATTTAATGACGGGGAAAATTGCGCATTTTTAGAGGGTACGAAATATAATAAGGGTTAATTATTGATGTTGAGGTACGCAGGGAAGAAAAGTTTCAAGTAATATCAATTTAAAAAGTAATAAAACACTGTTGAGTTTCCAAAGAAAATGTTTTGAGGAAGAACGCGGCTGAGTCGAAGTAGTCAAAGTTTTTAATCATTTATTAAACCACTCGTTACAAGTATATTGCTAGTACAGTAACGCCCGGTTATTATAATCAAGAAACGATTCGTTTTGCTTACTGCCGGTAAAATTTTCGTTGAAAATTCAACGAAATTTTACCGCCTGTAAGCAAAACGAATCGTTTCTTGATTATAGGAACCGGGTATAAGTAGGTACAAGAATCTTTTACGCGTGGCTACAGCTGAAAAGCAGCAGCAAGCAGAAAAGATACGTTAATATTGTGATGTTCACCGTCTTTTCGCTTTTTACGACAGCGGTTACGTATTATCGATACTAATATTATTAAGCTGAAAAGTTTGTTTGTTTGGTGGAACGCGCTAATCTCAGGAACTACTGGTACGAATGGAAAAAATATTTAAGTGTTGGATAACCCATTTATCGAGGAAGGCTATGGGCCAGCTAAAAAGTTTGTTTGTTTGGTGGAACGCGCTAATCTCAGGAACTACTGGTACGAATGGAAAAAATATTTAAGTGTTGGATAACCCATTTATCGAGGAAGGCTATGGGCCATATAACATCACGCTACGACCAATAGAAGCGGAGCAGTGACCATAAATGCAGGTGAAACTGCGGGGACGGCTAGTGTTATTTTTCAGTCATATCATCATTACTTAATTTATTTTTTTAATTAATTTCTTAATTTATTAATTCTATTAATAACTTGAACTAAATTAATAAAACCGTAATACAATTTGTATGTAGAATTATGAAACGAAATCTATTATTTCAATTTACAAACTTAAAAATCACACAACATAACTTATCAATAAACTACATACAAATAAAATATTAACTAAATATATTTCATTCAGTCATAATTGTAAGATAAAACGAAGTACCGATGTGAATGTATTGAAGACCTTAAGAAATGTTGTATGCGCTATTGTCGGTTGTCTACGAGTGTCTACGACTTCCAAACCGTAGCAGGTCTACGGTAAGATACATTACATAATATAAAGGTAGCCGTAACTGATAATAATAATTATAGTTTAGTGAAACTAAATCCTTCTGGCTAAATCATCAGACCATCGCTACGAAGCCCAATCTGTTGGGAGTCGTCAAAACGAATCATATGAGCTCAAACTCGAAGGTCTTACTGCCACTGAAGAGTTCCACTTTCCACTTTCTAGTTCCGTCATTAAATCAGCTAGATGCCAAATTATGCTATTGTCATCGGAAATACATTTTTTTTTTATATTATAGGGGGCAAACGAGCAGGCGGGTCACCTGATGGTAAGTGACTACCGTCGCCCATGGACACCTGCAACTCAAGAGTCACAAGTGCGTTGCCGGCCTTTGAGATAGGAGTACGCTCTTTTCTTGAAGGTTTGAAGGTCGTATCGGTCCGGAAATACCGCAGGCGACAATTTGTTCCAGAGATTGGTTGTGCGAGGCAAACAATTTCTGGAGAACCACACAGTGGTGGATGATACATATACATACAAATACATCAAAATTAGAAGTAGGTTAAAATTGACTTCCCAGGTTTCTTATATGTATAGTTAGTTACAAGTGAAGTGAAACGTTTGTTTACATTTATTTTTAACCCCCGACGGAAAAACGACGGGGTGCTATAAGTTTGACGTCGATGTCTGTGTGTGTGTGTGTCTGTCTGTGGCATCGTAGCTCTCAAACGGATGGACCGATTTCGATGCGGTTTTTTTCATTTGAAAGCCAGTTTCCTTGCAGTAGTTCTTAGTATGTTTGGTTAATATCGGTCCAGCAGTGTAAGAGTATCAAATCATGTAAGGCATTTTGTAATCGTTGAAAAGATTTTCGAGTCGCGGGTGTTTTAAATTTTAAATTTATAGTCATACATTTATTTATTACGATTGTCAACAAAATACACACCTAATATAGCAAAAACAGTTACAAATAGATGCTCTGTGCTCACTTAATTATAGGCTAACACAACTACGACAAACATAACATTTAAGGTTAAATTAAATTAAAATAACAACAAGTTATGTCGCAGAACGTCACTTTCGCAAAATGTCACCGCAAATAACTTTTTGCGAAAGTGACTATGGGAAAGTGACGTTTTGCGAAAGGGACCTTATGCGAAAGTGACGTTTTGCGAAAGTGACCTTATGCGAAAGTGACGTTTTGTGAAAGTGACATTATGCGAAAGTGACCTTTTGCGAAAGTGGCATTGAGCGAAAGTGACGTTCTACGTCACAACCTAACAACATACATATTAAAAAAAAAACATTGTTATTTACTCAGTTAGTTACAAACAAAGTTAATAATAACAGCGGCAGCGTGTTAAAACTGAAAAAGCAACAGCTGCTGTAGCGTGCATTTTTTTATTGGCAACGGAACCCGCTTAACAATAGAAAGGTCGTGTGATTGACACCTATGCGCTTCTCAGAGCTAGAATTGTGTACCTACGAATTTAAAATCGGTCAACAGTCAGATACATTAAATGTAACTATTGTTGAAAATACTGTCACTTCCCTATCACCGGGGACAGGATATCAAGCGAGTTGTTGTTTGTTTGCCACTTTACTTGAAACTATATAGCTAAATCCAAAATCTAAAAATATATCCAAAAACGTCCAAAACCATCACATCCTCATACTCCGCGCCTTTTTCCAACTAAGTTGGGGTTGGCTTTCAATCTAAGTACGATACGGCCGAACTTCGATATTTTACGTGAAGCGACTGCCATCGAACATGATATCGAAGTTCTGTAGTTAGACAAGGTTGTCGGACTTTTTAGGGCTCCAACTACCCGTAACGAATGCCACAGATATTTGTATGGCAACCAGGACCGACGGTTTAACGTGCTCTCCGGGGTACGGAAGGGTCTCAATGTGTTAAGAATGATCACCTATCATAGACTAACCTGGCTAGTATTACTTAACTTTGTAATGTGCTAACCTACTCAGTTACCACTTAGCCACGAGCCCCTTCGTTCAAAACCATCTAATATATAAAAATCTCGTGTCAACTCGGTCGAACTCCTCCGAAACGGCTCGACCGATTTAATGATAAAGTCGTTAAGTATTTTTCCCCCAACCCCCATTTTACAATCGTTAAAAAAGAAAAAATTGGCTTTGCAACGCACGCCAGGTGCAGCTAATAATATATTATAAAGGTTTAAAAGGTAAATAAATGTTTTAAATATACACAAGAGAAGACCCGTGCAGCTCCACGGCATTAAGTTGAATGTTCACACCTAGCTTCCCTCCAACTCAAACAATTTAAATGGGCAAAAGCCCAAATGAAAGAGCTCGTTCCCAGTGTTCCGAGACCGAAACGAACCTAAATTAGAACCGGAGATATAGAGAAAGAAAGCTATGACAATATAAGAAACTAGCTGTACCCTGCCACGCTTCGCTGTGGCGCATTGTGATTGAATGGTTGCGAAATGAGAAACAAAACAAAGAATACATGTCATATAAGTTTAATGGCGCGGTCATTGGTACACAGCTGATCGTTAAAAAAACTGTTTTTTCGCGGTCGCGGATATGTGACTGATGCAAAAATTAGATAAAAACAATCCTTGATGCGGATTATATATCATGCTAAAATTTCAGCTCGATCGGTGCAGAACTTTTTGAGTTTTTGAAGCGTACACAAACCAACATAACATTTATATATATATATATATATATATATATATAGATGTACAGGGGAAATCGTGTTTGAGTATAATGTGTAAAGTGTAAAGTGAGAAGGATGAAGGCGATTTCCGATGCTTGATAACAAATCTGTGCATCAATGACTTTCGTTAAAAAAAGAAGACAATCGGTCTGATAGAACGAATTTTTTTGCTTCTGCTGAGTTTTGGTTATTATGATACTAACTTGCGATATTTATCTACATTTATTTTTACAAAAAAAAAACTGATGATCTTCGAACGGCTGAACAGATTCTCTTGAATTATATCTAAGAACACTCTCGATCAAGTCACCTGTCAAACAAAAAAAAAACGCACTCAAATCGGTTCATCGGTTTGGGAGATACGATGCTACAGACAGACACACAGATACACAGATACACAGACATACAGACACGTCAAACTTATCCTTCGACGACTACAACGACTTGAAAACGAAGTACCAAAATGAAGTTTACTCTATCTGTCCAGAATTAAGTCTTCCGCGTCTAGTCAACTCATCAAGTTTCTTTGGATCTATTTTCTAGTACGTAAATAAAATACCAAAAGCAGCAAAATAATACAAAACTAATGTACTAGGGCACTTGAAACTGCTACTTTTAATCCACACTTTAAAGTACGCGGAGACGGAAGCGGAAACTGGCCACGAAACCTTACATAAGACTCCACTTGCTCTACTTTAATAACACACATTAATTGTAAGGCTTTACAGAACCACATGTGAGTTTAAATAGAATTATTTAGTACAAATGGCATAGCGTTGAATAATAAAAGTGTGTTATTTTTTATATTATAGGGGCAAACGAGCAGACGGGTCACCTGATGGTAAGTAACTACCGTCGCCCATGGAGACCTGCAACTCAAGAGTCACAAGTGCGTTGCCGGACTTTGAGATGAGAGTACGCTCTCTGTTCAAACCTGACACATACTGTTTATGTATTAATTAAAATTGATGATCGCTATTTATTAAAAATAGTAATAATAACAAACTAAGCGAAGCCTATACTATGGTAAAATACTTATATATTACTAAATATTAGCATTTTATAGACAAATTACACCCAGACAGAACAAATGATCGTGCTCATCACACAATTATTTGTCCTGTGTGGGAACCGAACCACAGATTACTGAGCGTACATAACAGATAAATCACTCCCTAGAAAAATACCTACCGTTTTAATTGCCTACTCTTTCTGAGCGCCGACTGCTGCATGCGGAAATGAACTTAAACGTTCGTAAGCACGAATATGATTAAATCATAAATCTTCATTACAAAAATGTGATGGATTACAGGTTTTATTTTATGTTTTGGTTTATGAATATTTACCATTTCTATTTATGTCATATAATATTCAACACTTATATCTAACTTAATTAACTTATTATAAAATGCAAGGACATTAAAAACATTGCAGAAACAAATACAATTGAACTATTTTTTAAATATTCCTTGACAGAGTAAAAACAATTGTCACAAATATACATCTATATACGTCAATTTCATAAAGTTCTCGTCTCTCTGTGAGTTTTAGTTTCACGCTCATTGGTAAGTTCAACTCCTTAACTGCCATGTTCTTAAAACTCGCGAATTTAAACATTGCTCAAACGCAAAACGCGACACAGAACCAGCTGCAAGTATCAAGTGGGGTGGCCCTAAACCCCAATCTTAATAGTTGGTTGTCTAAGCCGATAAATAAACTCAGATTCAAACAGCCCGGACCAGAACCGCAGCTCGCCCAAATTACGAAGTGCCATAGCAATAAAATACCGTGCGGGTGGTCTGCACGTTTCAATTTGGTAGTGTAGCCGTTTGTGGGTTAGAGCCTGGCCTTATTTATTAGCAGTTGTTACTACGGATTTGTTTGTGGAATAAGGAGTTTTAGAACATTCATTCATTCACAAAAAACATTTGGTTTTTTAATTCCGTATTTCTGACTGGACTGCATTTAAGTAGATAATTTAACTTCATTCATAAAACATAAGTGTACAACGGTAGATTCATATTTTCTACAACATGTAACCTTGGGAATCTCGCAATTGCAACTTTTTAGGGCTCCAACTACCCGTAACGAATGCCACATTATTTGCTACTTCGTATGGCATCCGGAACCGACGGCTTAACGTGCTCTCCGAGGCACGGAGGGGTCTCAATATGTTAAGAATGGTCACCCATCTCAAGACTGACCTGGCTAGTGTCACTTAACCTTGTAATGTGCTAACCTACTTGGTTACCACTCAGTCTCACGAGCAAATTCAAGTAAAACTACACCAGGGAACAAAGTCGAACCAAGAACGTGAGAACCCCATGGTACGACCAGTTGACTATGGCTGGTTTTCAATGCAAAACCACTAAAAGTCTAATACATTTCTACTTCTAAAACCGGTACAGAAATACCACCTCAAGTAAAAAAAATATAGTTAATATCTTAATAACAAATACTGCAACTACTTTAATTAGCGATATTTGTACGGTTAAGAGGAGATAGAATTGTAGAATAATTTTGCCGGATCGCTAACAATATCGTAAGCAGTCCGTTAGATTCGTTAGCGAAGCCAACGCCACGATCACGGGTCTCTTTTACAACGTCTTTTCCTAGAAAAAGCTTATTCGGACTTAATTTTTGGTAATTTTGGAGAAGAGATGCCAAATCGATCCAACTAAGTAATTAACCTAATATAGGTTCCTATGAAAAACCTACCAACGAACAGTTTTCGTTTATGTAGATCTGTAATATCAGTTTATCGACTCAAAGAAATAAAATGTTGCCATTTAGATCGACAGTTATCGAAGCAGTTTACCTATCAGGTGTTCAGCTTCAATGAGCTGGCAACACATATGATTTTACTATTATTACAGCCGTTAGTATTAATGGTGACGTCGTATGCGGTTCAGAACTGCAACTTTGCAATCGCTTGATGTTTGGATCATGTTGGATCTTAAGGTCTATTTTGCTAACGCAATATGTTTGATAACGTCATTTAAATAGTATTGACGCTGATGGTTTGCCGTAATTCAAAATCCACCTTCCCAATGGAATAAAAGTTATTTCAAAGCAGTAGTTAGTTTAGTTAGTTTTACAAAAATATATTTTTACAGTTGGTTTTGCCGAACTGCTTGGTTATCCCTTTTCAGAAGTCTCTGAGAATATATGTATGTGAGATTTTTTATACTCCCGAAGTATTTCAACGGCTGGATGGGAATCATTGAGCTGATTATTGATTCATCTGAACTTTTTTGTTGTTGTTTCATTATTTTTAAAAAGTTATTTTTAAGATATTTAAGAGATCGTCTGTTGGTCGATATTCGATCAAAATTTAAAAAAAAATGTATTTATTAAACTACCGAAAACATAATAAGATGAAAAATAACATCACTAGCAATTAGTGTTGTGTAAGCGGTCCTGAACTCATGTGATGAACTCGCAATTCAAGTAAAAATCTGCTGTGTAATATTCGAGTTTTTTTTTATGATCAATGACAGTACTACCTTTTAAACTTTCGCGTTCCATGATATAATTATGTATTTAAGCGGGAATTAACGCGATCACGAAAAGGTATTACATACCTCTGAATTGCCTAACGTTTCGACCAGGTTGCACTGGCCGTGGTCACAGGCTGCCTGTGATCGTGTTAATTCCCGATAATTATATCAATGAGAGTATCTAGAAGCCATGTTGGAGTCGGCTAACGTTAATACTTGAAACTAATGACAGACGTCTAAACTCTAACCTCGATACAATTTATCAGACAACTGTTTTAACAGACTTTTTTGCTATCATTACTGTTTGCCCTGACATTCCTACTGTACAATTTTTTTCTTTTTCTTTGTTAGTTGATTAATAATAGTCTGTCTGTCACAAACTGTCAAATGCGACGTTCGGGACGGTGACGCAAGTCCGACGACACAGTGTTCGTTGTCACGCTGGTCATCGCCACACGTCAAGACATGTCGTTCCTCTACAGTTCATGACATAACAACTACCAGTGAGACTGGACGTCACGTCGTGTCACGCCGTCTCGCAATGTCGGATGTGTGTTCAGGCCTTAAATTGGAAATGATGTCTTGAACTCATTAATCGTTGTTCGTTTTTAATAAAGATAGTTGTGCAAGAAATTTGTAGTGTATTATTATACTAAGCCTTTTATATATATATATATATAAATGAAACCCTATTTCCCTTGGTTTTCCATATTTCGCTAATTATTTTTTTGTGTTTGTCAGGAGAAAGTTCTTATGAAAGAAAAAATTGAGAAAGTTGCTTGGAAAATTAGAAAACTTAACGAGGTAGGTGAAACCGAAGGGCGCAGCTAGTACTGAATATAATAAAGCTGATTTTTTTTGTTTGATTGTTTGTTTGTTTATACACGCTAATCTCTAGAAATTCCAGTCGGATTCGAAAAAATATTTTTGTATTGGATAGAGTATTTGTTGAGGAAAGTTATAGGCTTTGTATCATCACGCTACGACCTTTAGGAATGGAGCAGTGACCATAAACGCGGAACGGCTAGTTATTTTTTGAGCGTCCATTAGACATTCCTGCAAACGTCATGATTGACGGATGTTCGTTGGTGAGTGATGAAATAATATCGACATTAAAATCTCATCTTGCAACCGTCAATCACTGCATTAGAGAATAGGTTATTCGTCAATCACCGTTTTGATTGTGGCAAAACTGACAGCAAAACCTACTGTGTAATGGCGCTTTAGGCAAGTGAACAAGCTGCTTTATTTTGATTATTTTTAAAAAGAAAACAGCTTGCGTCACTTGATGGGCCCGAAGCTACGAGTAAGTAATATTGAAGCGTAAATATCTTATATCTTGTTTACTCTACGTACTGTATGTACTCGTAAGTAGTAACAAATCTAACCGCAAAACACAATTAACTTCCACAAGCAGACTCCTTAGTTATCCCTCCTGAACGTACTTTCATTAAATTCCTCCCCTTAATAAACATAACTCGTAATAATTAAAACCCATCTCGTATAATCTACATAATTGCATATGTTGGAACATGTTCCGTGCTAGCAGGAACAAACGAACAGTCCCACGTCATCACTTGCAAAACAACAAAGTTAAGTCAACGGGAATGGAGTACTTTAACTTAGTTAGGTCCACTATCTTTAGTGGGCCGGGGTTTTATTAAGAGCGGGGATATAGGTATACCAAAAAACAAATAAAAAAGGTAATAAAAAAGTATGTCATACCTATTTGACAAGCATAATTATATTAAAATACTCTCAACTCAAAAATCGATCCAACTTTTAGAAAACAAAAAAACCTAGGAACAAATTTTCTTGAATTATACCTAAGAACACTCTCGATCAGGGCACCTTTCAAACAGTCTGGTTACCATAGCACAGGCTAATTACCATAGGAAAGGCTAATTTACTTTTAACATTTGAATAATATTTAAAGACATTTTCCACTCCACGGGATACTAATAAAATACAGGTTTTTAAAGGGTTGGCAACGAGCATGCGAATCGCCTGAAGTTGCACGCGTCCATAGGCTGCGGTATCCGCATACCATCAACCGGGCTGTACGCTTGTTTGCCATCGACGTGGTATAAACACAAACACACCGATAATAACCACAATTAGTTATCTATGAATTACACAAATGATTATAACCCCCGGCACTGGGCGAGGTGATGAATGAAATCGTTATCCCATCCACGTATTCACTTGCATCAGAAAGCCCCACAGTCTCCATGGACTGTGGTGCTTTTTGACGCACCACCAGGTGAAACTACGGTAAATATCATAATGTTAATAAGCTTCCACTGTCAATGACTGCAATGGTTTAAGTGATCACCTCGCCACTACGCCGCGCCGAGTGTTGTGGATTCGAATCCCACACGACAAACATTTGTGTAATCCACAAATAGTTGTCCCGAGTATGGGTGTTCTTTGTGTCCGTTGTGAGAACCTTTGTGAAGCCCCCCACGACACAGGAATTTTCTTAATGATTCTCATAAAAAAAAAAAAATTAAGCCGAAATTTCATAACTTAATTACCCAGAGAGTAACAACATCGCAATCTCAATAGATAAACCAGTAAAAACAACTTTATAATAAATCAAATAAGATCTTAAACAAGTGCATAAGATATGCAGTACGAGATAACAGGCTGATGTTAAATTAATTAGAAAGTTAAGGCCGCGGGTTGAGAGAAGCGCAGCGGAAAGCGGGGCGGGTTACTAGATACTCACGCCTGTACCCTCGAAGGGCGTATGAAGCACTCACATTTTGCCAACGACATATATGAATGAATGAATATTTATTCGCAAGAAACGTGTATAAAAAAGATATTACAATATTGATGCAATGCACAGCATGTTTCGCCTGTAGTAGGCATACGAATATTAACTTATTAAATTATAACAAAAGAAAATACATTTTTTCTTAAACAGATACATAAATCAAATTCTAACAATTTTTACAATTTAATTTTAATTAGATTAGATTATTTGATTTGTAGGTCAACGAAGAAGTCTACAAATAAATAGAAACACAAATATAAATAGTAGTAAAAAATGTCAACAAATTCCGTAGCTTATAAATTATTGCTTTGCATTGTATTAACGATTATTCTTATTAAATATAATTTGATCCAACTCATGTAAAAAGACGATGGCCGTCACCTGACACTTCTGGTATTAAAGAAGGGAAAATTGAAAGTACATAGAAAGAGAAAGGTAGATAAGAAAGAAAGGCAATGGAAAAAGGGGGACATTGATTATACAGATGGTTAGGGATTGTTAAAGCAATAGCTAAAACAGACAGGGTCGCATATTTTAGCGAGCGTTTGGCTTATCTCGTATAGTGTACGCTTTCTACTCGGCCGCGTGCCGGATCGAGTTCCCCCGATCATGGGCAAGCAGTGGAACACCGGGGTGGTTTTTAGTCGGTAAGAGTCAGACAGACCCCTTCGGCCCCCCTCCCCCAAGGGTGGAGGACATCCATGAGGATCTTCCACCTCGATAGAAAAACAGGGTCGCATATGTGTAACTCGAATTGGCTGTTGCTGGAAAGTCCAAGCCCTCTTACTATCCAATCATGATTACGACACCCTTACCAATGTAAATAGATATATTTATCCATCTAAGTATTTACACTGAGCTTGAATCGAATTCGACCTAAACTCAAATTTTTTTTTTAAGTGAAACTTCTTGAGAATCGTTGTGATTTGAAAATTCGATGAAACGAAAAAGTCACACTAAAAAGAGACAAACACATTCATAAGTAGGATTTAGCCTGCGAGACAAAGAGATACAATACAAGTATACAGTGTTTCCTATAATCTTTGTCTTTGCACCTGCGTACTACAAAGCCTTCACAAAATGCGTCATAGTCAACGTGGTGTATCATTCGCGTGTATATATAAACTAAAATATATATGCGTGCAACATTTTTGTGCATTTGCATATTAAAAATCGTTGGTTAATAAATTTATGTTAATTATTTAACACATATATAAGGTTTCACTTCTGCCGTGTGTGAATTGCATACACACACTTTTTTATATATTTTTTAAACGATACTAGCAACGTAGGTCACACTATAGGGTGTTAGGAGTGTGTTCACGTCGGTAGTGCACTGGTTCGAACCCGCAATCACTTGATCGCAAGTTCGACTCCTTAGCAATTACGCCACCGCCGCTTAATTATTATAGAAATATAATATTATTTTCGATCAAGGCGTCTAATAATAGTCAGTTATGTAAATCGGGTAAACTAATTAAATTAGAGACCGAAGAGAAGAAGAAATAGGGCGTCCGTAGTATCAGTTACCTAGCCACATCAACTGTTATAATTATATACAACTCATTGGCAAACAAGTAAATAGTTCAAGTACTGGTAAGGTAAAATGCATTATGTCAATATTGAGACTCCTGTGAATATTGTTTTAATTGCCAACCTGTTATTTGTAACTGCAATCTGCTGCAATCAGGAATTTAGTCTTAAGTTCTGGCTTCGATTTGACCCTCGCTCAATATGTGGTATACATATTACTAGAGGTTATCTCAAGTAGAGCGAGATATTTAAGACTTTAATTTCGGCCCTTCATTAATTACGCTGGCAATTCAAACTAGCGTCCGTGATAAAGTTAAGACGCATGCTTATAAACGCACCACATAATTTATATTACTACTATCCAGTAGAAGTGTTTTAGGAACGAGTAAAAATTAATATGTCTGTTTATCGAAGAAGGTTCAAGGTCACCGTGGAGTAGTGCAGTAACTACTGGGTAAAACAGAGGAAAAGGCTTAGTCTATTATAAAACGTAAATCGGGAAGCGCGTATGCATTCGGAAGAAGATGTGGTTGACAGAACAATTTGTGACGAACAAACCAACACAAGAATTTATTAAAAAAAAATATTTTTGTGACGTTGCAACTTTTTGAGGTGGGACCCATGAAGTGACATTACAGGCATACCACAATTTAATTTCCGTCGTGAAATTATGAATAAATCCACCGTTTATATACAATTCACTATCCGCCCCGCGTGTACAAGTGCACAGCCTAACGAACTACAACAGTTTCAGTTTTCTGTATCGAGTCAGTTCTTCACGGTTAAATTGCTTTCATGAAATTTTCATAAGCAGATGGTGCCGTAAGCTTCCTAGAAACTGGAGACGATTATTCCCTTTAAAGTAGCAAGAGGCGAAATTTAAATGTAGTTCGAAAGGGGCATAAGGGGAATTCAAGTATTACATATGCATGTTGGAGGGCGACAACAACACGAATTTCTTGTTTTTGAAAGAGAGCGAGATAAATAAAAACTGTACTTCTAATTTAAGTTAGGAATATATTGAATTCAAATTTTTTTAGTGAAATTTTTTAAGTGAAAACTTCTTTAGCGGCGTTGTGCACTTTTTTGGTATGGGTAAAAAATGTTAAACTCGCGTCAGGACACGTGACCTGATCGAAAATTCGTAAGACGGAGCCGAGTTTCTTAAATATTTAAAAAAATATAACATTCGAAATTAAAACATTTATGAGCGGCCAGGAGCGCAGAACTTCCAGTGTATACATTAAGATCTGTTATTACCTACTTTTTATTTTTAACCTAATTATATATATATATACAGATATGTGTGTGTGTATGTATATGCAAATACATTGTGAAGTTATGTTTTCACTTGTGACGTGCAGTCCTACGACGACTGACTGTTTTTTTTTTCTCCAATTTTAGTTACAAGTCTTACGTTTTATCATTGGCGATCATGTCAGGCGAAAATTTATGATTTTGCTTACTTTTACTTAAAAAGATTGATTATGCAGTACTTGAACGCCTCCTGTTTTATATATCAGAAACTATGTATCTACCTAAATAGTGTTCAATCCGGATAAGAAACAAATTTCTCACATATAAACTAACTCGTGACACTCACTATGCGACAATGACGTGTGCCAAACTACTCTTGAAATTTGTGGGCCGTGAGAACTGTAGCGTAATGAAATACTAACTTGGAGTAGTAACAAATAAAACTATTATAGGTATACTAGTTGTTTTAAAATCAATATTTTACTAAAGACGAGAGTTATGAGAGTATCACTCGTAATATCATGACAATTTGAGATCTGAATGTTGCTCGTATTTTTTCGGATAAAGGCGGGCGAAGGCACGCAGGTATTTTTGTTCCAGGGATGTATTATACTCTATTTACTTACTTAGAAATCGCTTGTTTCGTAATAAGAAGGGTTCACATACCTGGAAAAAGGAAAAAAGGTTAATAAACAAACCTGAAACCATCAAGACTGCGACATCATAATATATGTAGGCATAAGAAGACAGACAATGACCGATATACAGATACAGGCACGAGCTGTGAGCACAAATTTTCAAAAATTAACAAAAATAAACTAGTTAAACAGTTGTCACATGCACTCAAGTATACGTAGCCGAATGATAAGTGCGAACCCAATAGACGACTAGGATCAACTGACGAACAGCGTCATCGTGGTCAATATTATATCGGCCAATGAAAAGTGTGCTCACGACTCGTGCCGGTAACTGTACATATTATTAAATAATATTATCAAATATAGAGAGTTTCCATACCCACGTACTGGGGAGATGGACTATGGCCTAACCTAAGAGTTAAAGTAATATGCAGAGCTTGTTACTTCATCCACATACGGCTAAAAACATACTTCAATGTCATCTAACGAAGTCATGAATCACGGAGTAACTACTGATCTTTAGTATATATACAACTTCCGAACATCAGTCGTTGGGACGCACTCCGTCAAGCATGTCCACCAAGCCTGGTCAATAAAGGCAGGGAGGAATCCTTCATCCCCCCTTTGTGTTTGAAGGACGTCACACCCGTTCCATCTCAGTTAAAACACTTTATACTTAGTTAAAGTTTAAACACAAGAAAATGTAAATAGCCGCAGAGCTTGAGTGAACTAGATTCATAGGTACAATGTGGGTAGTCGTGTTTAGCCGCTAATCGGATTTAAAGTCTCGTAGAACAGCCGGATGCAAGTAATCCAATGTCTTTGTTCTTCGATAGAGGTGGTAATTAATTCACTGTACTAGTGGAATTTTCAACTTGAAGGATAGGACGCAATGATTTGTTTGTTCGTATTTTATGCGCTGCCGCACCGTTCATTCGATCATCATGAAATTTACACGTTGCCTGGTACCTTTCATCCAGAAAAATAAATGCTCTCATGGCATGAAAATATAATAATAATAACTCCACACATCTCAGCCGTCTGATCCCAAACTAGGCAGAGCCAGACTATGGTAACCAGACTGCTGATAAACATACTTATTTCTAAATACATACATATTATAGATAAATTACACCCAGACACAGAACAAATGATCATGCTCATCACACAATTATTTGCCCTGGGTGGGAATCGAACCCACGATCTCTGGCTTAGCAGTCAGGGTCTCGAACGACTAGATCAACAGGCCAGCCGTCTAGCGTTTTGGTCTAGCGAAGCCGTGGGCAAACGGTAGTGTAGAAAAAATAGAAGTTATAATGGCTCTATATGCAATGTGTTAGAAAGGTTTGGTCATGTTTTGATATCGCAGACCTCATGAATGACGAAAAGCGCTAACAATTTTGGGAATATTCGTGATTTTAAATAGATAATCCTAATTTGGAAACTGACTATATTGACTTGAAAATTTACTGATAAACATAATATTTCGTCAGAGAGCTGACATGAATGAGACTAATGGTTCACTAGCAACCCGCCCCGGCTTCGCACGGATAGTAGAGACAACTTCATATTTCAACCAATTTACACAAGACCTTAATAAATTATATAACTAAACCTTCCTCATGAATCGCTCTATCTATTGGTGAAAACCGCATGAAAATCCGTGCAGTAGTTTTTCGCGAACAGACAGACAGACGCGGCGCGGGATTTTGTTTTATAATATGTAGTGATTAATACAAAGGATAATGTTGGATTTGCTGTGCCCAAGCAGGATCCACAATGAAATACGATTGTAAGTTTTACCACATAATTTACATTGTGGAATTGGAATTAAAGAATACTGAATACTGATTGGAATATCAGGAGTTCAAAGAAAATGTCCGCATAAAAAAAATCTTTGTAATTGACACCAAAATATCACGTTGTTTAGAAACGTGTATTTAGATCTAAATATATACACAAATTTTAGATTTAACTATTTATCTGTGAAATATGACCATATTTTTTGTAATATGTATATGACAATACATTAGACGTTGACTGAAACCTCATGGAAACACTACATACGTAATTCTCTCATCGCTGTTTCAGTCATAGACCCACTACACAATACAATACACAGTACCACATACAGACCTTTATAAAGACTTCGTATTGATATTCTGTTTGTGCTTGGATAATAGTTTTAGATAAAATGAATTCAACATTATTCTTTTTATACTGAGGAAAACACACAAAGAAAGAAAAACCTTTAAGAGGATTTGTTTGTTTTCATGTAGTACAATAGGATTATCAACCACTACGTATCTTTCGTAATTATTATTTTAGAGGAAACAACCTTCACAGCCCTTGATAATTCTTATAATTTAAACTTAGCTGAACTTTATTTAATTACCGCAATGATGTCTACGAAAAAAAAAGACAGAAATCTAACTCTAAATATGAATCTAACGACATTTCATTCATCAAAATCGGTACAGACGTTTAGTAATTACGAGGGAACATCCCGTCGCTATGCTCCATCCACACTTACAGGTCAAACTTATAACTCTCTTTTTGGGCATCGCCGCATCGGTTAAAAAGACCATGAGATTGTACGCAGTAACCAGTATTTTTTAACGAAGTATTATATTAATCACCTCAAGAGAAATGAACGTAGTTGAACTTCAGCGTAACTCGATCGACAGTGTCCATGTGGGGCTTTACGAGACTCGTTCTAAATTAACTTTTTTTAATTTAAAACTACAAGAAAAACATATACATATATGCTTGTCCTTATTCCTAAAGCATAACAGTAGAGGTGTATTATAAAACTATATATTATTTTATTATCCCACGCGACCAACGAGGCATCCAACAACGATAAAGTTTGATCAGTAAATATATCAAACATATTTCAAATTAATAAATTCAATGTGGCGTAGTAATAGGAAACCACTATAAAATGAGCTTCACAATTCGGTACAATTAAACGTGGCGCTATTAACCACAATTACGTGCCAAAATCAAATAATGCTCAACTTATCACTAATTTAACCGGCAGTTTCGAATGGGCATATTGATTTCTCAGTAATTGCAATTGCCGCAACGCTAAATATTTATCAATAAAATCATTATGTAAGCTAATATTAATTATTTATTTATTACAACAATGCATAGGCTATAAAAATTGGCTGATAATTTATCCGTCCATAGATAACTTTAATCCATATTATGAATTTTGATGAAATAAAGAAAGAACCTATATGTATATTAACCTGTTTTTTTTTCTAAAACAGTCTTTATAGATGATTGGACTTTGTAGGTGGTGGGTGCCTCACCAACTACAGAGTCCATTCTTCTCCGCTGGTACGCCGTCCGTGCCATGCAGTATCTAGGTAGTCGCTCGACTCCGGTAGCCTATGTACCTAACATTACATATATTATGTTGACCCAACAGAAGACGGCGGTTTGACAGCACTGCAACTATGATATATGGAACACATGTCGCAATTACGTCATATCGATATCATGATGATCATATCCCTCCATCATACTTATCAATCGAGTCTAAGTCACGGTAATATTTATGACATTTGATCGCATAGATCGATTATCCTATCGGCATCTCAGCCACAGTAGGCAAACGCCTCTCTTGAAAGGCCCGTTTTCAAAAAAGTATGACTTGTGCGCCTCCTAGCTTGCTTTATCGTATTGTAAATTTTAAATTCAATATTACTGTACACACACGGACCACAGCACGTACAAGCGAGGAGACAAACAATGCCAGGTTTAAAAGGAAGTTGAGTATTACTTCAGCATTTGTGAATGACACGCTGTTAGCGGTCATTCCAGAGTGTTGGATGGAGGTATACTTATTTGACTGTAACTAAGTGTCTAGTGTCTAATCTGTGTTATACCTAATAAATATCACCTATTTGACAATAGTAAATATAATAAATAATAAGTAATACATAGATTTATAGAGGCTCGTTACCCACAGTCAAACCGATGACACCATTTTGTGGGAAATTGTTATTACTATTTGTAGTATTGTTATTAGATCTATTAAATCAAAAAATTAAACAAAAGTCCATTTTCTTCTCCCACTTCTCATACCTATTATATAAGGACATATTTAACGTTATACGTACATAGATAAGCCAAACACTTCCACTCAATTTCCGAACGAACAATTTTGTCAGTCTCACATTGTATACCAATTCATCTTGGTACGTGCAATAATTAAACGTCAACCGGTTACGCATCGACGCAATAACTAAACGACACAAATTGTCTATTTGATATTATTGGCCATTTGTAGTGTGAAGAGATATTCAATGTTGAATTTACAATGATGTGAACTTTAATATAATGGACTATTATAGACTGGTCATTAATGTTTGAATGCAATATTTAATAGGCTTTGATTAAGTGTCTCATTCAAAAATATTATGCATACACACAAAATTAATATTATAACTGTCGCATTTTAGCAGTCGATGTTAGTCGTTATTTCCTTTTATACTATTTTCCATATATAGTTATCATCTCAATCAATTAGCCTATTTTAGTCCACTGCTGGACATACATAGGTCTCTCCCAAGGTGCGCCATAGAACTCGGTCCTCCGCCTTCGGCATCCAGTCCCTCCTAGTTGCATTCCTACTGTCCGTTTACCGATTCGCGGTCTCCACTCTAAGACCCGTTTGCTCCAACGGTTCCTAGTTATGTGTAGGATGAATTGCAAAAATTTAAACCAGCTTGAACTGCGGCTATTTTGAAAGATAATCGATTTTTGCTGAAATTTGTAAATAAGAAAACAGATGTTATCATTTTTGGCTTACTTTGTGCGTGTGAGTATTATACCCATTTGATTAGGGCTCTTTTCTATTAACAATGGATCAGTGATCATACCTAATAATAGTCTATATCATATATAGGAATATCAATATTAACATCGGACTTGCAAATAAAATATTACGACTCCCCTCAGGAGATCACACGTAAGGTTCTTCAAAATATGCCAAGTGTTTTTACAGGATCAGTTATGGAGGTTATAGTTTTAGTATGTGACATATTAGTGAACATATACATTTACGTGACATGCCTGAATTCTTCATACATCCTCTCCTCAATAGATTGACGTCTCACATCAAAGTTTGAGTTAGATCCCCGGTCTTTAACTTTTCAAAATGCGCTTATTAGATATGTATAATCACATTACTTCAAAAGGAACAGTCGTAAGGGAACCTGCATGAATGAGGGATCTCCCAAACGTTTTAGAAGGTTTGTGATATCTGCCTTATAGCATGTACTTTAGAATCATAGTCATTATTAAATTATAATCCTGGAAAGATTAAAAGTAGAGTGAATAGGTTTCTTCTTCTTCTTCTTGGATAACCGTGTACCATCTTCGTCTTTATCGCCACTTTCCAACAGGTGAGTGGGAAAAATAAAAAAAAAACATTTAAAATTATCGCTATAGCTGTAAACCTATAAAATGTGGACTTGTCAATATCAATATATCACACCGAAGACGAGATATTCAAAACAATATACTTCATAAAAATCATAACTGTTTGCCGGTCCCACGTTGAGCGCCAATTCATCTTACCCGTTGCAATAATTAAACGTCACACCGCCACGCATCGACGGGTAAATTGTTTCGCCTTCACATGTGCGCGCTGGCTTTTGACATCGTTTTTCCTATATTAATTACCTGTCACGTGTTATTATTGGGTGCAAAAACTATGGGGCATCGATAATTGGATATTTTAAACCGAAAATAAATTTAATTTGATTACAAGATGTCAATCATCTGAATATAAGTAGTGGTTTTAAGCACTGACTTATTGCATTTTCGTAAGATCCCTTGAGGGAAGTGGTTATTAGTTATTGCTTATGTAAACTAATTTTGCATGACCGGACATGATTTACTTCGCATCTTATAATGTCTTAGGTGTTAAATTATAATACTATGTTCTGCAATAAATAAATGATTGACTGATACTAAAAAAAAAAAAACAGTCAGTGGTAGGACTGCACGTCAAAGTGAAAACATAACTTCACAATCTATTTGCATATACATACACACACACACACACACACACATCTGTATATATATAATTAGGTTAAAAATAAAAAGTAGGTAATAATATATCTAAATGTATACATAGGGTACACTGGAAGTTCTGCGCTCCTGGCCGCTCATAAATGTTTGAATTTCGAATGTTTTTTTTTTTAAATATAAGAAACTTGGCTCCGTCTTACGAATTTCCGATCAGGTCACGTATCCTGACGCGAGTTTAACATTTTTTACCCATCCCAAAAAGTGCACTACGCCGCTAAAGAAGTTTTCACTTCAAAAATTGTATACATTAGCAGGGGTACTTCCTGGTCGTTGTAAATCTTTAAAACATCTTGTTAAAAATGTAGAAAGGAAAAGGGGCCCAGATAAATAACATCAGTGTAATAGATATATTATTATATTGATAGGTATTGTATGGGTACAATAAAATGTACTTAATCTCAGTCAAAGTTAATTCTTGTGTTAAAGGAAGTAACAAATTCTTTCCCTAATATTGAGATGCCAACACATAACAAAACAATAATTTTTTTCATCATTAATATTCCACGATTTAAATTAAAATAAGAAAAGTACATTGTTTTTTTAATAATTATAAAACCAAATAGTCGCAAAATTCATCATAAATTATAACATTGTATCTCATAATTGATCGCCCAAGAATTCCATCTTGCCGTAATTTAAATCTAAATGCTCATTTTGGCGCCCAACATGGTACCAACATTTTAATTTAAAAATATGTAGCTTCGGGTCGAAACTTATCTGCATTTAGATTAATTACCAGAATTACGACACTTGCTATAATATTTTAAAATTAATATCATAAAAAAAGTTTGCAAAGAAGCTCGCTTGATTGTACAGAACACAACTCACAGAGTGATGTCTAACATCTGTAACAAGGCTAAGTTTGCTGGGTTTCTTACATTTTTCAAATGCAATAAGGTATCTGACTTACCACCAGCGATTATAATACATAATCTATATATTAATACGTGAAGCGAAAACTTTGGATCCCTTTTTACGAAAATTGGGCGGACGGAAGAGTATGAAATTTCGCCCACTTATAGTTTATACAGAGAAGAAGTGACGGATGCTAAAATTTTTGAACAATATTTGCTACAAAGTTAAAAAAATGCAAAAACGGGTACATACAGCTATGAGTGTCCAGTATATATTTTCACCTGTCATGGTACAAAAGTCTATACAATGACAGGTCAAGTAATATTTATTGGCCAATGAAATAAACCATGGTCGAAATTCGACCACCACGCGATCTTTAGTATCTATAATAATTTCAAACTTTCGTGTGGCTTGGTAAATACAGTTAGTCGGTTATGGCCGGTGTTAACCGGTCGAAATGTTAGTCACTTCACCGAAAATATCGTGCTGATACCGGTTACTGTAATCAAACAACTGTCTATTTGCGATTAGATATTATAACTGCTATAAATATCAATAGGAGTTCTGATATAGATGCATTCAGAGGCTTCTAGACTCTATTTTATACAATATGTAGGCGTTGATTGATCTTCAACACGTGTCACAGTGAGTTTATATTATACACGGGGCATGCCAGTGTTATTTATACGAGTAAAGACCTTAGGGAAATTATCTACTCTTAGTTTTATTACTTATTTTATCAGTTTGTTTAAAGCGTAATACTTTAGTAATAGTTGGTACGAAAATTTACTGCATGATTAATTGTAATTTGCGTTATCTTTACTAGCTTATATACTTTGGCTATCTTTCTAGAAGACAATGGGTGTGATCATTAAAATCTAGCGATCATAAGAAGTTACTTAAATTGTTAGACGATGGTAATATTTAAGCCCTAAGGTACTATTCTCATAATAAATTTTTTTCATTAATGAAGCGATCATTAGAAAATTTAGTTACCTAGAAACAAAACACGACCAACTGCGGACAATACTCTCTTTTTTTTTTCTTTTCTTTTTTTTTAATAAAGACATCTCCCGCATTAGGAATTACTCCTGGCTCGCGGGAGACTTTACAAACATACAAACAACGGACACAAAGAACACCCAGACTCGGGTGGGAATCGAACCCACGACCTATGGCATAGCAGTCAGGGTCACTAACCACTAGGCCAACAGGCCAGTCAAACAATATAACATAATCATACGTATAGCATACAGTTATACAACTTACTTTAGGAAATCAATGGAAAAAGGCAGAGTTAGATTAACTGGTTTCTTTCTTTATTGACAATAAAGTCGGCTTAGAAAACGTTCAATACAAAACTCAAGAGATTCGCGCTTTACGATTGTCTTGAGCGTTTTAAAACCAAGTCACCTTAACGTTATTCCCTACACGTAGCGTTCGTGTGACAGATCAAACAGCGTGTTTGCGGTACAATTGTTCATGTAACGTGAACGTGTTTCATATATCGAGAGATATCAAATAAATGCAGTTGCGCAATATTCTGCTGCATCCACGTCACAGTCAATGACGAAGGGTATGACGTGAAACTAATATGATCAGAATTGGTACATACACACATACACTTATTAAACACACACATTTTGTCAACTCTAATTTTGTTCCATTAGCGTAATATTAGCGCCAACCGGGCACTTTGGGAATTAAAGATGAGAGAATTGATAGTATATTAAAAGGGAAATGGGCAGCGCAGGATGGGGGGAAATGGAAGGAAAAGGATAGTGCTTATACGAACCGCTTGGGGAGTGAAAGAGCACGTACCATTTACAATTTAACGTATTATCTCTCAATAGTTGATAATTTATCAATGGGGCGAAATGATCTCTAAACGGCACGTGCCAGAACGCACTGTGAGTGCAGAAGTTTTTTCTTTTTAAATCATGTAAAATCGGTTACAAAAATCTACAGGTCTCCAGTATATTTTGACCTCTCATGGTACGGAAAGTCAACACAATGACAGTTCAAGTTATACTGGGCATGAAATAAAACAAAACATTCGCAATATAATGGATTAGTCGAAATTCAACCACTTTGTCTATTCGAATTTAGGCTATTCATTTATGTATATCCTGATACATGCTCTATTTGAAATTAACTATTACAAAATGCATAATACATGCCTAGCCAAATGACCCAAATCTATCGACACATAGTAAGCTAATCTAGGAGCTTTACAAAACTTGCAAATGCCGGATGATATTCAGAACGCATTAACGTTAATGCATGCCATATCGGATGGCATTACACATAACAATGGGTGGTGGACCAGTGAATTCGTTGTAAAATAGGAGTATTATTTCCTATATATTTGTCTTCAAATGTGCTTTTAAAGAAATGATTAGCTGAATATAAACATAATTATCCTCAAGCCTATCTCGGGCACTCTAGATATTGGTTCCCTGGCTGCCAAGCCGATGACAATGAAGAGGTGAATGGGTTATAGAACATTACTGCCCAAGTGTTTTGCTGTCACCAGAACTCCGTGTAAAAGGATATAGGGCTGGCATCTTAAAGAGTGATACTGCTGCTATTGCCAATGTTTTTTAGGTACCGGTAACAGCTTACCATAAAGCCGTGTGTGAGGTTGCTACTTTTACCGCATGAAGTAAAAATTACCCTATACCGGGCTTTAATCAGTGTTCACGAGGTAGAAGCCGTCCCACTATCCCACTAATATTATAAATGTGAAAGTTTGGATGGATGGATGGATGGATGTATGGATGGATGTTTGTTACTCTTTCACGCAAAAACCACTGTCCCGATTGCAATGAAACTTGGTATGTAGATAGCTGGAGACCCGGATTAACGCATAGGCTACTTTTTATCCCGATATTCCCATGAGATCGGGGCTTACGCGGGTGAAACCGCGGGGCGCTGCTAGTATAATCTAAAATAATAATATAACACACACAATAACATGATGACATAGTAGACGAGTGTTAAAAGTGTCGCAATGTTATTATAGCACAAGACCACTCCTTGTGGAAATCTAGGAAAGGCATATGTTCAGAAGTGGACGTACCATAGCTGATATGATGATAATTATAACTAGAATAGAAAGAAAGAAAGAACGAGAAACATGTATGCTGCTATTCACAGAACCGCACGTAATTATTACAATAAAAATAAAAAAATAAACAAAACCACAAGTAATTTTAACGCCCTGTGCAATGCCAGAAAAGCCACCTATCTCAACATATTGCTGCAGCCAAGTTATATCAGAGCAATAGCATGAAATCGCATAATAAACAAAATTGAGTTTCATGCTCCTCTTAACATACAGTGGGATTGCTTTCGTCCATCATTGGTCGCCTCACAATTAAATAACTTAAACTTTAAAATTTATTACAAGAGCCTTCCTTATAATGTATGTATGGCAAGTTTGAAGAAACAACTACATTCACACAAATAACCCAAACGAAATCCGTTGAAATTTAAACTCTGAACACCGTTAAACCTCTGATTTTACATCGCACACATAGAAAGGGGCCACACTATTGGTAGTGCATAATCCAATAGAGTCTCTGGATTTGAATTTCGATCGAATTCGTGTTCTAAATTTAAATCCCGTTTGGATCACGTACGGGACGTGAGGCCGCAACAGACCAATGTTCTTGAACTTTTGTAAGAAGTTGTATTTTCAAGAGGATTTTTGAGTGGCGAATGAATAGAATTGTATTACAATGAAGTATAATCGGCAGAATAATGTTTGGAGGGACTATGGAAGTGGGTACTAAAGGTATTATGGGTCTAAAAGGACTTTGATGATACTTAATAATTATTATATATATATATACATTTTATTTAAAAAATTGAATCTTCGTCATACAGTGGTATGAAAATTTCATTATCACGTTTATTCTGAACCAAAATTCACATCAATTCCAATAAAACTTATCTAGTAGGTCAGTACATACACGTGTCATATTGCCAATCATATTCTAATGCAAACGACTCTTATCCGAACTAAGGGGGAGCCTGAACCAACGCGATAACTGTCTCAGCCTCAGGTAAGATACCTATTATATGATCCGGCAGCACTTAATCTGTGCTCAAGACATTCAAAGCCTTAGGTCATCTACGTACTAGCCACTACTATAGCCTCATAATCTTTGAATAACTTTGATTGAGAGGCGACGATACACTGAATACGCCTAGCGCGATCTGAGGAATTTATGTGATCAGTAAAATATAAGAAACTGTCCTTACAGACCAGAAGCATGCATGCTTCCCTTTTAAACCATAGGTATTTATTTGCAGTGTGCATTCTGGCAATCATTGATTTTTTCTTTCATAAGAACTTTCTCCTGACAATAACCAACACATAAATAAAGAATTAGCGAAATCGGTCCAGCCGTTCACGCGATGCCGTGACCAAGGGAAATAGGGATTCATTTTTATATATATAGATATCGGTCCACCACGCACACGTCAAACAATGTAATACTTACTCCTATGATCATAATTCTAAACTTACTACTTCGCTTCTTTGAGTGATAATGTATTTTATACTCTTATTATTTTTATCTCAATAAAAGACATATTTTAGTTTAACAAAGTCAAACATTTCAGAAACAACACTCTTCAGATTTGTAACTTTGTCTCTATCCGCAGTTATAACTGACGTTCTGTGCCTTCAAAGGACATTGATAGTAAGAAACTTAACGACTTGTTTTTATATATTAGACTATAATATTAAGTGGCGTTTGAGTATTAAAACGTAACACCAAACACACATCGAAAATTCCGAGTGGGACGACATTTGCTCTAAATAAAAACAAAACAAATCATTCCCAACATTTCCTAACTAACTTGTCTGTATTACCCAGCTTAAAACAACTTAACGTGGACTTAAAGTATTTGTTGACCGCAACGTGCCTCCTAACTTAGTCCGTATAGTACCATTTGCGAACTTTCCTTGAATTAACTTTTTAAATTGAGTTAATGGAGGTTTATAGTGGTGCGCTCGGAAAGCTGTTACGTTCGAATGTGAGTGACAAATGGATGTTTGAAAATGTAGCCTTTGAATTGGATTTTATTTTGATACCTCGGAGAAATAAATGAAACAGCGGGAGTGACACCGCTTGTATTAGAACATTATTTTAGGGTACCGGTAATGTCTGTATGTAAGCCGAGTGGTAACTCTGTGGAACTCCAAAATGGTTTTAAATAAACCAATTACAATGCACTTAAAGAGTCTTTACGAGCTATTTTTGAAGTGGAAACTTCTTTAGCGGCGCTGTGCACTTTTTGGGATGAGTAAATGTTAAACTCGCGTCAGGACACGTGACCCTGATCGAAAATTCATAAGAAGGAGCCGAGTTTCTTATATTTAAAAAATATAACATTCGAAATTCAAACATTTATAAGCGGCCAGGAGCGCAGAACTTCCAGTGTACCCTATGTATACATTTAGATATGTTTTTACGTACTTTTTATTTTTAACCTAATTATATACATACAGGTGTGTGTGTGTGTATGTACATGCAAATACATTGTGAAGTTATGTTTTCACTTCTGACGTGCAGTCCTACGACTGACTGTTTTTTTTTCAACTTAACGATTTCATACTCCCATTAATTTGTTTTAGGCACAGAATGTCCTATTCCCACTATGGCACAACGTGCCATTCGCAAGTTGTTTACGAAATCCTTCTTTGACTGTGAAGTAATAATAATTTTTGTATCAAACTCACTCATATCACAATAAATATCTCAACTGCGAACCAAATTCCACAATCATATACTAAAATCATTCAACCGTGTAATTCAGTTTCAACTACCCTCTATGGCTGAAGAGAGGTCGATATTTAAGTTTTAAGTACCTGAAATCTGATGCGCTTAACGCCATCCACACTAACCGGGTGTTACTCATTTCGACCGGAGCATTACTCGGTTCTATCCGGATTTTAGTCAGTGAGTAGATGTATTTAACCGATTTCGGACGCTATTCACTAACTTTGAGGGATTGAACTAGAGGCTTCGCCTGCATGGATGTCTGTTTCAACAGCAAAATACCTATTTTTGTCCTCATGGGTCAGATTATACTTAATAATTTCTTAATTCTGCTAAGGCCTGCTGGGTGGTAAGGAGTAGCAGGGAAATAAAAATATTTTAAAGAACTGCATACCGAAAATTATTCAAAAAATAACGATTCTTTTTTAAAAGTATGAAAATGAAATAAAACTAAATAAATTTAGATAAAATCTCTGTGTTTTAAACCGTAGTTAACATAAAATTATCAAAGAAGGAATTTTGGGAAATTTTATATCAAGTTTGTGGTGAGATTTTAATTAATTGAAGAGATGTAATAAGACTTTCAAACTTCTGTGGTTCTTGCTGAACAAGTTGTGACTCCTTCGAGACAACTTCCATCAGTAAATACAGATGTTTTTAAATTTAACAAATCTTTTTTTAGGGTACCGCTTCACTTTGTACTTATGGTGATTATTTTTTACATATTACACAGCGATATTAAGACCCAAACTAAACTTAGCTTGTATACTGGGTTCTACAACACGGATACACATACAGTTTTTTTTTTTTTTTTGTTAATATATCCATATTAAATATAGATTTACACACACCAGACCCAGGTAAATAGATCTATTGATGCCTACAAATATGAGCACTGAGTGGGAATCGAATGCTCTACCGCCGCGCCACACAGATCTTGAATAAAGAGAAATACAGAATCACAAGAATACGAGGTTCAAAATTCAAACGCTATTTGACAAAGACGGTTTCTGAAAGGCCGATCAACGCAAAAATTATCGTATGTCAAATCTCTTGTCAAGTATGTATTGAGTTGCTGAAAGCATGTATTTGGCACTTTGCTTTGATCACCGGATCAGTTAACAAAACTGTCAAATTTAAGTACAAAATCTTATGTCAAATTCCATTCGAATGTTAATTTGTCTTTGATCAACGTTTTAGAAACTTGAACTGATTTGACACCACTGTTAGTAAAGCCCATCTTATTAGTCCATTTGGCAAATCGTGGCAGTACGACAGTTCGTATCAAGCGGTTAATGCCAATTGTCTTGGCACAGACAGAGCACCTGTTGAACTAAAGGTATTTGCGATGCGATGTGACACTTTTTTTTTGTTTTATTGCAACGACTGCAGCAACATCGCTCACTAGTGACGTTACTGGTGCAATAACGACCGTATCTGATCCCACGGAGCCCTGCCACATTATGGTTGTATTATTATTACTAGAGGTCGTAGGGTTTTCCATTTTTTTGGTAATTTCATTGGCCAATATAACTCGAATTGTCTTTGTAAAGACTTAAGTACCATGACAGGTTAAGATATATACTGGACGCGTGTAGCTTGATTTTTTTTCAGTAAAGGTGTAGGCGTTCGTCTTCAAACTCACCTGACGGAAAGTGACGAGGAAGACGAAGATGGTATACGCCTATCTAAGAGATTGACCTTGAAGGTTCCAGGGTTTTTAT
The DNA here is from genome assembly GCA_963859945.1 of Euplagia quadripunctaria. Taxonomy (NCBI): domain Eukaryota; kingdom Metazoa; phylum Arthropoda; class Insecta; order Lepidoptera; family Erebidae; genus Euplagia; species Euplagia quadripunctaria. The sequence continues at coordinate 2,602,237 of OY982585.1, forward strand.
GTAGCCATTGTCACGTAATTTTAAAATTAGTGACATATTGTTTAAACATTTTAAATTTCTGCTTCTTTTTCTGCTTCTTCAATACATAAACTCTAAGTATTCAATGGTTCACGTTCCTGAGGTTGCGAATTTTTCTTAAAAATGCATACAAATAATTTTCTTTACGTGTTATTATACAAGGTTTATCTGAAATGAGGAACACTTACTTAAATCACTGAAACGGCATGACTCTAGAATGCAGTATAAAAAGAATATTTGAAAAAAAAAACTATCCGTGTACAAGTTATGACCGTTTGAATTTCCAAGTATTTTTACCTCCGTGTCTCATAAAAGCAGCTGGAATGTGTAAAATCAAAGATTTTAATTCGCACGTATTTTTTATTATGGAATTATTCACTCAGTTATTGAGAAAATCCATGAACACTAACTGGAAAAGTTTTTGAAGTTAGTTTTTATGATTTTCTTATTTTTATGGATAAGTAAGTAAGTGTTCCATTTTCAGATACACCTGTATTAATAGATTTTATATCGGTAGTATGTACTTAGGTTTCAACATTTAGCCATGTTACATTCACCTTTCAACGTCCTCTTGAATACAATCTCTCCGACCCTCATTGCATAATGGCCAAAACGCGAAAATTACGATATTTATATAAATAAGATATTTTCAGATATTGGCCATTTTGCAATTTTCCGCAACTGCTTACGGCGCTCTCCGTTCAGCCGTTATTAGTATGTTTGATTGATGCTAGTAATGCTTTAGTATATAACACAATGGAGCGACGACCTGAAGGAAGGTAGCTGGGTTAGTCTAGATGCGAAAGGCGGAGGACCGGGTGCTAAGGCAAACATTGGGCCTATGTCTAGTAGTGTACTACAATAGGCCATTAATCGGTCGATTAATAACGGCTTTTGAATTTTATGTAAAAAAATACTCCAGGGAATATTAGATAAATCGGAATCGTTGCCTATAAATTTAATTTGTATGCCGATTTCAAGACAAAAAAGCTTAAAAAAGTCATTGCAATTTCCCAGCTTAAATGTTGGAATTTGCACAAATCAAAATTTATGCAAATCAAACTAAATGCCGTCAGTACAGACCATCAATATTATAGAATGCGGTTAAAAAGCTATATCTCTCATTTAATTCCTGTTTAGGATCCCTGTTAAGATTTCAACAAAGCATTCGACACGTCTAGTATCAAGCCATCGGTAACCAATTCATCATTACAGACCGCCGAGTGTCGGTGACGGATCGATGTTGCAATTTCCTGCCGATAGGTGGTGGCCGTGGCGTTTCCTTCCCCATTTTGTTTGGTCTACGTGCGATGCTTTTGTGTATGCAGTGTATTGTTCATATGATAGATGACACGTTTAATGGGGCGTTGGAAATGTTAGTGGTTTCGATTTGATTCGGATAATTAGAGAATAATTAGGATTTAGTGCAACTAAGTTGCTCATATCTCTCTGTTTGACAAACAAATTAAGTATGTACTTCATACAACGGCCAAAACAAACTAATATTTTGTACAAATGATGTACTTATAATATAGGGGGCAAACGAGCAGACGGGTCACCTGATGGTAAGTGACTACCTTCGCCCATGGACACCTGCAACTCAAGAGTCACAAGTTAAGAGTTATGTCAATGTCACACTCGATATTTATCGAATCGGTATTTTGTCTTAAGGAATTATTTGGCAACTCAATAAAGTCACATATCTAAGTTAAATATTATACTTTGCAGAGCACAATCGGATAGTGAGTGAATGAAAAATATTACAATGAGTCTTTAGAGTACGTAATGTATTAAAATACCAAGGACTATAAAGCTAGCATTCTGGGTAGAAAATAAATATGCGAATTGAGTTTCAAAGGAGTAGAATTTGTTTAATATTGTAACTTTGTAGCAGTTACAAAACGCAAGATTTCTTTGGATGCCTTACTGTTAAATGGACACCGGAAGCTTAATATTTTTTTCTATTGAGTCATTCGCGAATTGTGTACCTATAAGATTGAAAAACTCGCAAAAATCGCTTGAGAAAATCGCATTGGCTCTGGTAATTATTTTGTAATAGTGTCAACATCCGATCAATATTGAACATTAACCTTTATAATGAGACGTTCTATTTATTAAAATATGTAATTAAGTTAATTATAATTATAATGAATAATATGAAATGGTATTTGTTATTAAAGTTGAGTCTTATCAGGTGTGCCAAATCTTTGAGAAGGAGCCGCTTGTTATTATTTGTACTCAGTTGCGTAAACTGGCTAAAAATAATAATTACATGTCAAATTAAGACACGTGTACATTTACTCAGATTATGGCTTGTTAGTACAAATTTACTTATCTCATATCTGTCACATACAAATGTAAATATCTCGGTAATGTAATTTTCTGTTTAAATGTTTATTCAGGCAAGAACACACAAACTTGTAATAACATAAATAATAGTAAATTCCTAGACTGTTTGTCTATAAATTAAATTAATTCGGGAAAGGTACCCGAAGCTAACTCACAGGAATACGTCCCACTATCTATTTCCATTACAGATTAAAAAGACTACTCAATTGGTTTTGTTGTTTTAGTACCTTCTATATTGAACTAACAAGGCTTAAGAATGGATAAAAATTAAAATATTATGAGTATGTAAAGTAGGATGATAGGCTATCTATGATCTATAACTGCTAAGGTACAAGCCACACGTACTTCCATCTCAAACGCCTGCAACGCACTTGTGACTCTTGAGTTGCAGGTGTCCATGGGCGGCGGTAGTCACTTACCAAATTAGGTGATACGTCTGCTCGGTTGCCCACAACGGCTCGACCGGAGTGATACCACGGCCTCACAGAAAACCGGCAGTGAAGCAATGATCGCATTGTATTTCGCCGAGTGAGTGAGGTTACCGGAGGCCCTAACCCTCCCCCCCTCTTCCAACCTTCCCTCCCCCTCCACCTCTTCCCTCCTCCCATCCTCCCTTCCCTTACTCCCACCTTAAAGGCCCGCGAGTTCAAGATGCCCAAGTGCGGCGGTAGTCATTTACCATCAGGTGACCCGTCTACTCGTTTGCCCCCATTAATATTAAAAAAAAATCATAAAAAACAAGCAATGACCAAAGCTGCACTGCTACGGCTAATGCAGCCTGCATTAGCCGCGGTCAGACTGAAGACTGAAATTATTTAAGTATCGCGCAGCGGAGATCCGTTTCTACCCTTCTTTTCTCAAACCATTTGAATAAATCATTTATTATACCTACCATACACTCATATGAACAATACCTATCTCAAGCACATTTTTAATTTCTCTTCCGTGTAGAGATACCTCATAAATTAGGTGTGCATCCGGAGGGATCTCACATCCTTGTGCAAGATTTAGTGCTCCACAAATCTTTATTACTGTGTAATGTATGAAATGCTTGTTTACATACGAAATGCGCCGTTTTGTTCTCTGAACCAAGGGATTAACCGTAAGCTGGGTAATAGAATCTAGAACGTAGCTAGGAAGATGCTGGACTGGACGGTACAGTAAAATTATTTCATATGAAAAAATGTAGACTCGTACTAGACTCGGCGAAATAAGTATTAGTAACATTTTCGTCACATTTAAAGCGGCGTCTTGTGGCTAAGTGGTAACCGAGTAGGTTAACACATTACAAGGTTAAGTAATACAAGTCAGGTAAGTCTTAGGATGGGTGACCATTCTTAACACATTGAGACCCCTTCGTGTCTCGGAGAGCACGTTAAGCCGTCGGTCCCGGTTGCCATACGAACATTTGTGGCAATTGTTGAGTTAATTTTAGCCAAGAATTGACTTTTTTATTGTATAGGGGGCAAACGAGCAGATGGGTCACCTGATGGTAAATGACTACCGCCGCCCAAGGGCACATGCAACTCAAGAGTCACAAGTGCGTTGCCGGCCTTTAAAGCAGGAGTAGGGGAAAGGTGGAAGAGGGGGAGGAGAGGGGGGGAGGGTTAGGGCCTCGAGCCGGCCCATAGGTGCCAAAGCATGGCTCTCCCATGATGAGTTTAAACAAAATATTCTTCCTAATCTATATATTAATTACGTAGAGAGAATTATTTGTATTCCTATCTCAGAAAATTTCGCGCACGGAGGAATGTGAAATTTGTAATAGGTACTTAAAGTGTATTTATAAAAGTGGCGAATTTTTGAAAAATATGAAAAAGCTTAGGGGTCCAGTTTACATGTTAACCTATCATAGTGCCAGCTCACCCTATGCAAGAATATGTAAGGTTATCAATAGCTTTAGTGACACACATGACGTACATTTCGACTCTCTTTCCACACAGTTGTCAAAACTTAATAGCAGTATATCAGAAACTTAATAATACTTTGTTAACTTATTCTTAACTTATTATAATAAAACAAATTTAGTCTTTTCTTTATTGCCATAATATAATATAAACAAGTGGTGTTTACCTTTAAGTAATTGCTTACACTGTATTTTTATCACTACATATTATAAAACAAAGTCCCCCGCCCCGTCTGTCTGTCTGTCTGTCTCTTCGCGATAAACTGAAAAACTACTGAACGGATTTTCATGCGGTTTTCACCAATAGACAGAGTGATTCATGAGGAAGGTTTAGGTGTATAATTTGTTAAGATTTTGTGTAAATTGATTGAAATATGAATATGAAGATGTCTCTGCTACCCGTGCAAAGCCGGGGCGGGTTGCTAGTTATTGCATATATTATATTGTAAGTGTTTCTATGTGTAATTAATTCTTGGTGAACCTTAAATAAATAAATACAAATAAATAGTGTGGAAGCTCTAAACAATTTTTTCAAACTTTTGCGTTCCATGGTATACTTATGTACATATGTGGAAATTAATGCGACCACCTAATACTTAGGTATTTCATACTTCTGAATTGCCTGACGTTTCGACCAGATTGCACTGGTCATGACCACGGCATGTAATACAAACAAAACAACAAAAAAAAGGGTGAAGGGGTCATGGGACTTTTGATTGTCTTTGGTAATAGCTGAACACTTACTATGAGAGAGAGACTAGGAGCTCTTCCTATCCATCGCCGAAGTTCCTGCTTCTGTCCAGGATATTTTTCCTGGCCAGAAACACTTGCACTCATGTGTATTAATGAGATCTAACTCGACTCTTATCAACACAATGGTCACTCTATCTTGTGCCCCTAAAACGAGCGTGTCTCCAAAATGTGGTACATTTATGCGTATGGGTCGCAGCTTCCTGGAGTAGATAGATGATTGTCGCTAATGGAAGCCATATAGAATTAATTAAGGGAGGGTTACTGAATTATACGGAGTGATTTAATCTACATATAAAAATGACGCACACATATTTTGTGGTCCTTCGAACTATATGTATGAAAGATGTTACTTTTTGCATCTAAAATATACGAAGAATTCACGGAAATTTATATCTAGAACATAGCGAATAACGGCATATTTAATTTACAACTATATAGGTAATATACCTTTCTTTTTAATTAAGAATTCCCATCAACTGCTAAACTTTTTTTTAACAACTACTATTTCTTTTCGCTGTTAGTCGTCTGGTAGAGGTCGGTTTAAACAATAAGACTGCTGATGCCCAACGTCCTACCTAAAAGTGCCTAGAATAGAAGTACTTATTGTGGGAGTAAGTGTGGGAGAGCCATGCTTCGGCACGTATGGGCCAGCTCGCCCGGAGTAATACCTCGCCCTCCAGAGAACCGGCAGTTAAGCAATGCTTGCATTGTATTTCGTCGAGTAAGGGAGGTTACCCTCTCCCCTTCCCCTACTCCCACCTTAAACGCCGGCAACGCACTTGTGACTCTTAAAAGACTACTCCAATTGAGTAGAGCTTTGTTGTTTTAGTATCTTCTATACTGAACTAACAAAACTTAAGAAGTGTTAAAAATAAAATATTTATGAGTGTGTACAGTAGGTTGCTAGGCTATTTATGATCTATAACTGCTAAGGTACAAGACACACGTCTTCTCAACTCAAAGGCCGGCAACGGTGGCGGTAGTCATAGTCACTTACCATCAGATGACCCGTCTGCTCCCTTTACCATAAAAAAAAACTTGCATTTGTTGAGTTTGTTTGTTTGTTTCTAATAAAGCATACAGTGTATTGAATATTCCACCTACCCGTATATCCTAAAACCGTATATCCCAAAACTTGGTTGTTCACTAAGACTTCATGAAGGACTTTGGAAATTTATGTAGGTAGTATTAGTGTCGCATAGAGCAAAGTAGATGTGTTAGATGCATTGTTTTAAGATGTAAATGTACTTTCGAGGTGCTAAAACTTGGTTGTTCACTAAGACTTCATGAAGGATTTTGGAAATCTATGTAGGTAGTATTAGTGTCGAATAGAGCAAAGTAGATGTGTTAGATGCATTGTTTTAAGATGTAAATGTACTTTCGAGGTGCTAAAACTTGGTTGTTCACTAAGACTTCATGAAGGATTTTGGAAATCTATGTAGGTAGTATTAGTGTCGAATAGAGCAAAGTAGATGTGTTAGATGCATTGTTTTAAGATGTAAATGTACTTCCGAGGTGCTAAAACTTGGTTGTTCACTAAGACTTCATGAAGGACTTTGGAAATCTATGTAGCATTAGTGTCGAATAGAGCAAAGTAAATGTGTTAGATGCATTGTTTTAAGATGTAAATGTACTTTCGAGGTGCTAAAACTTGGTTGTTCACTAAGACTTCATGAAGGACTTTGGAAATCTATGTAGCATTAGTGTCGAATAGAGCAAAGTAGATGTGTTAGATGCATTGTTTTAAGATGTAAATGTATTTCCGAGGTCGGGCGTCTTCGAATTTAAACGAGCGATCCCGATATTCCAAGCATTTCGTTCGTTTATTTATTTACCCTTCCCGTAGATATATAAAAATATATTGCTTGAGGCGCACTTAGTGCCGTAAGCCTTTTCTACCAGAGTCAACCTTGGGGTAATACACAGACGTGTGGCAGGTATACTATATCTAATTGAAATAATAATCGAGATTGTAAATATGAATTGTATAATTGAAACTATGGTTTTCTTAAGCATCTCCTTCAAAACTCTCGAATAATATCGAATCGTAAAAACCTTTGTACTTTTTAGTGAAATCAAAATAGTATTTTTTTTAAATAAAGTGCCGCTACGTCCAGGGTTAAAAGTAAAATTTGATTTTATAACCTTTAAGTTCTAAATTGAATGAAAGAGTTTTGCTGAATTTTGCTGCTGGCGAACTCGGCCAACGAGTATGTAGTATATAGAGACATGAAGTCAGTTCTAACACAATCATTTAGCTTTACTAATGCCAACTCGTCTAACATTATTTACCGTTAGGTAAACATGAGACGTAGTGGCGTGGTGTAATATCTGCTCATAACGATGCACATCAAGTAGATTTAGTTTTTAATTTAAAAACAATATTACATGAGACTTTTAACATAAAAGAATGAAGGTCACTGTGACCCAAACTTTAACAACAAAACTAGTCAACTGGTAAACGAACGATGAAGAAAGTGGGTCTCTTAGATAATTGCCTTCATTTACCCTAAGCTTCAGACAAGTGTCCTTAGATACCTCAAAGTGCCCTAAAAAGTCTACCAAGTGTGTTGTGCGTGATCAAAAGGGTAGGAACATGCTTCAAGCGCGCTGCGGCCGAAATGCTGTGAAGAGACACGGTAGCCATATTGTTAGATAATATTTTGGGACAAATAAACAAAAAACTACATTTTTGTACTAACTTTTAAACTTTCGCGTTCCATGATATAATGGCCGTTGTCACAGGCTGATTGCTTGTGACCATGGCCAGTACAACCTGGTCGAAACGTCAGGCAATTCAGAGGTATGTAATACCTTTTCGTGATCGCGTTAGTTCCCGTAAATACGTACGTAATAATACGTAAATAAGTTCTATATTATGTTCTTGTAGACAATAATAAGCATGTGAAAAGATTTGTCAAGGCCCCAGCAGATTTCTGCTCGAATTGAAACAGCCTCAGTATGAGAGCACCTACAGAAGCCAGAAGAGTAGTTAAATTCGTGGGACAAAGATATACCATTGATAACGTTATAGCGGCACCAGTAGTATTGCTAGTGTAGCATCAATGAAAAATATTGCAAAATCGGAGAAAATTTACAAACGCGGACGAAGTTGCGCGGGTCAGATAATAAATTATAATATAATTCACCGTATAATAACCATTTTGTTTATACTTCCTATAAGTGGTGGCATACTCCCCCTGATCAGTGCACATCGGTACAATATTTGCCCCCAATTGCAATACTTGCTTGGCATTTTATTGTAGTTTCAGCTACAATTAGTGTTGCAAAAAACTCGAGTCTTTGAGTCCTTTTTAAACAGACTCGGTTGAAGAATTATAAGACTCGACTCATTACAACAGGACTCCAAGATTAGAGGACTAAATTCTCTGCGAGCTCTTTAATGTGACATGAGAGCTCGAGTCTCTTTATGTGTAAGTCTAGCAATTAAATTGCTACATTTAAACGACGGTAAATGAAAGAAATGCTGACATAAAAAAATTACAGTTTTGATTCACATCTTTATTTTCTTCGAAGTGAGTTTTACCTGATTTATAATGATTTTGTCGTATTAGATTATTTTTTAGACATAGTTACGTAAACACTAATTTAAAGTCATCACCTATTCGAGTCTTTTCGAATGATAAGCTTCAAGTCTTATCTGAGTTTTTCTTGAAGACTCGAGTTCATTTTAAGACTCGAGTCCTTTATGGTCTCATATCAAGTCAGTCGCTTTTAAATGACTCGGGCTCGGTTTGAGTCTATACTTCGAGCCTTTTAAACACACTGAGTCTTGCATGATTGAGTCGAGTCTTTAAAATTACGACTCGAGGACTCGAGTCCTTTGCAACACTACCTACAATAGAAAGATAAAGTCCTTTATCGTATTATAGATCTCTAGAAAAGGGACTACTTATCTCAATTTAATATCATAAAAGTGTAATAAATTATAATGCAAAATATATTATTACCTACCTCTTTTGTCATCAAAGTAAATTGGGTTTATTTTTAGTCAAATCAATAACCCCTCTGATGTTCTATGGTGACAACTATAAATTCAACGAAAATAAATAATTTATTATTATACTAAATATATATATATAAATGAATCGCCAAATGTGTTGCTAAGCGCAAAACTCGAGAACGGCTGGACCAATTCGGCAATTTTTTTTTCATATTTTCGTTAAGGCACAAGGGACCTCACTTATGGAGAGAAAAACATAAAAATTGCGATGTAAATAGTAAAAACAACACTTTTCTATTCCTATACAAACCACAGAGTAAATAATAAATTAAAAAACACATATCCCAACAACAAGCTGTCAAACATTTGACGTCAATCAATAACTTTTGACAGAACGAAGTCTGTCAAAAGTTATTGATTGTCGAAGTCTGTCGGGGGTAACTAGTGAAATATATATTTTAAGTTAATTATTTAGACGAGGGGTATGTAGTCATGAAAGTACTATTTGACCCCAAAAAAGGAGCAAAAAGTAGGAGTGTTTAGAAGTTTAACGTATGTATCTGTGTGTCTATTGTACTGTATGGCTGATTTTTGTACAGTTTCTTTGAAAGGTGATTCGATCGAGAGTTCAAGAAAATCTTATCAGCCGTTCGAAGATCATCAGCAATTTTCTCATCTTTGAAGGGATTTTGAACCGGGGGTGCTTTAAAAAAAATAATTTATATTTGTTCATCTATTCACTACACACCATACAATATACCGATGACCTGATACCTACAGGAGATGCAGAACGATTTGAAGAAACACTGTGGTAATACTAGTACTGCATACATTCATAAGCTACAGCGCGTGTTTACCATCTGGCAAGATATTTATCGTGGGAGAGCCACGCTTCGGCACGTATGGGCCGGCTCGACCGAAGTGATACTACACCCTTACAGAAAACCGGCGTGAAGTAATGCTTATAATGGCATGCATCATGCAATGCATCAGGTGACCGTCTGCTCGTTTGCAAGCTATCCCATAAAAAAAGATGTATTTATTAGCCATTTTTGTGGTATAAGAACCAAAAATAATAACTGACAGGGTCACTCCATAGTTTCACTGACTGTGCAAAGAACATATGACAGATTTCGGAAGAAAGCAAGTTGATTATTCTAAAGAAAGGAAAAAGTAAGTACAGTAAGAAATAATACTCTATTCATAAGGATCAATAACATAGACCTATGTATATCTAATGGATTTATAAGAAAATGTATTAGAATCTGAAAACGGTTTCGGAACATTATTCCCAGAATCAATTCAGATACACCATTTCTTTTCCCGTAAATCTGTCTTTACTTTTCAAACAAGCAAAATATACTTACAGTCTAAAAGACACATGGAAAAGCTTCAAAACTATTGAACAAATTAATTTTATGAGCTTTAAAACATTGCCTTTAAATCATTCTATCTGCAATTCTGCATCCGTTTTCAATTTTTTTTTATACATCGGTAGAAGACTCGCATACGCGTTGCCGACCTTTTAAAAACCTGTATACTCCTTTCTTGAAGAACTCCATACTGTAATCCCTCGTGAAAACCTCGGCAGGGAGGTCATTCCACAGCCAGAGCGTTCGCGGGAGGAACTTCGTACTGTTCACGACCATTTAGATTCCAAGGTGTGAGGATGAATGATACGATGCCACAGACAGACTTCCGCTTCTAACTTATAATACATAATTATTTCTTAGTCAAATAACCTAAATAGTTATCCAACAAAAGCTTATTTTCACTATTTTTACATTCAAGCTTCGCCACAGATATGAAACATTACACTCGTTTCATTGAAGATACTTGGAGAACGGTATAACGGGAGTGTCCGCATGAATTATAAATGATGTGTGCTCTAGCCTTTTGATGTCGGGAGCGCTAAATCAGAGCCGTTTAGTTGTTTGTATAGTGGAACCACCAAGATGTGGTGGTGTGGTGAAATTTTAAAGATTTCCTTTTCTAAAATGAACACGGCGAAATCTTTAGAAACTTTCTCTATGGTAAAATAGACACAAATATTTTAAAAGAGATAGGGTAATAATAACTTGAGATTTCTCACACACGGCCATCTGATCCCAAACTAGGCAGAGCCTGTACTATGGTAACCAGACTGCTGATGAACATAATTATATATTTCTAAATACATACATATTGTAGATAAATTACACCCAAGCACAGAACAAATGATCGTGCTCATCATTTAATTATTTGTCCTGGATAGGAATCGAACCCACGACCCCTGTTTCAGCAGACAGGATCACTAACCACTAGACCAACAGGCCAGTGATAGAAAACAGTAGCATATGCTAACCACTGAATTTCTCGTGCGCTGTCAACTAAACCCTTTCTCCCCTCCACCTCCCTATAGAGCTCTTTTGACTATTATCACCACCAGTAGACAATACTGGGTAGGCTAGTCCAGTTTGACAGTGTAGTTTTTAACGTGGAACTGTTTGCTATGTAGAGCGCCGCAATTTTGGCCTCCTATTTCATGTGCCCTGCCTCCTACAAAACTATCGCCTTACATTTGCCACCAAAGCAACGACTTGGGAAGTACCTCCACAACATAAAAGATTGCAGTTTAGACCCATTATTTTGTTGATGAATACAGAGGCAGATATTTTTTTATTTTAAATGTACAAAAAACATTACAACCGTAACACATATAGCAAATACAATGTTTTGATCTGGATTCCACGCCGGTTTTCTATGAGACCGCGATATCGCTCCGGTCGAGTCGGCCCACACCTACGTGCCGAAGCACTACTTGCCTTGTTACTACCTTTCTTCTAAACAGGAAAGAAAACCTTATTAATAATTTACCCGAGCAGGTATTAAAACCAGAATGTCACCGTAGTAAATATTATAGTTAAACTATGCCACGAGATCAACATTATTTTCTATGTCGTTCAGCTTAAACTTTAAATACAAAAGCATCAGAATGACTGTTCTAAATCATCCCAAAATTGCTATTTATACAAATAGATTAGAATATTTGACCTCCATGTTTCAGAAGCTATAAATAACAAAATACTTTATATAATAAAACTCACTAAAACAATCACAACCCTAATCGAATTCCCCAATAAATATTTAACAAATATAAATCACTGAGAAGGCAGTAATTAGTTGTAAAACGTACTCAAATTCCTTCTATTGTGAGGTCCCGCATAAATCAGTCGTGGTTAGAGGTGGGACACCATTCCTAATTAAATATTCGATTAATAATTTAGTCGAGTATTTATTAATTACAATTAAGGAAATAAATATGCGAAAATGATGTAAGAACTAAATATCTGAGATTGCAATTTAATTTAAAAAGTCTATTATGTAGGGTCCGACTTGCATTACGGTACAGTTGCTTCAAATATATTAATAACTTTAATAAATATAATTGCTTATTCCATATATCTGAGATTTCATAATAAATTCAGTATTGCGAATGAACATTATGCTAGCATTTACCAATTTTATCTCGTTTGATTCCAAAACTATTTAATAATCGATTTCATCAAATAGACAATCCAACAAAATCACGATCATGAATCAATTGTCGATGTTAAGAGTGTTCTCGTTATCTATAAATATGATAATCTGTTTATTTATAATATGTGTTGTGAACTTGTGTATAGGCATAAGTAACTCTACAGAAACATTTCAAGTAAATAGACTGTATTGAAAACTTTAGTAAAATAAATATTGTACGAGTTGCGTTTTGGACGAATTGCTTTTTAGTCGATTTGTCTTGCTAGACTATTTGCTTATTGGACCACACTATGATCATGAAGGAGTATGATTTGTACTCACATAGTTGAGTTTTATACCTAAGTCAATAAACGAGTATATAAAGTGATAAACTATGTAAATAACAATAATATATGTATGTATATCCGAAACCCTTCACGTTATAACCGTCAAATATCCGATATACTTCAAAAGTACAAATCAAGAGTATCATCAATATACTAACAATTCGGAGGCCATTAATTGACATTTATAACGTTAATTGCATATGTATTGAAATTACATCAATTTATAGCGACACGGGTCTTAAAAAAAGTACTTCACGAGTATATCTGCTCTGCTCTACTTTCTCATTGTGATCAAAGTTCGTCCACAGAATACAGGTGTAGGCACTAGAATAAACAAAAATCACAATTGCCTACTTAGAATTCTACTCTGCAAACAAAACGAGTGTTAAGATAACAAGTGTTTGTACGTAGTATAACGTTTACTACTAAGACTTTCGAGGGAATCTTCAGAGATATACAAAACGAAGTAGGCACGTAGCCGAAGAAGAAAGGAGCGTTTAGATAGTAAGTGTTATTATAACTGATTGTTGAATTACAGAAAATACACTGAAGCCGCGGATAAAATAATAATCACGGTATATCTTCTGTAGTGAAATTGTTTAGTGAAGGCTTTTTTTATTATTGGTCGACGTAATTCAAAATTCAGTCGAATTGAACGAAGTATGCCAAACGATCATAAATCTTTGATATCTTATGGGGAACAGAGATGCAACGCCGATGTCGTGATAACGTTCGTTAGAAAGCGACAAATTCATTATATATTTAGAACAAAATGCTCTAGGGGATATCACAAAACATTGCCATTCTCTAAAAGCATTTTTGGCAAATAATTTTTAGTTCCGTCACTATTTTCGCAAACCAGCGAAGTTTACATGAAAAAGTCACAAAATTCTGAATTCATGATGAAAATATCATAGCATAGCTTACTGAGACTTTCTTTCTAAGGATATAAGAAATAAATTAAGGACTTAAGAAGTAACTCACTAGCAATATTCATGTAAATTAATATGTAAAGAATATTTTATAATAAATAACAACCATTATTAGGTATAACACACTGCCTACCTAAAATTTAAATATACTTACAATTAAATAAAAGTTATCACAAATAAATGTAAATGTGAAATCAACTGAAAATATTTCAAAAAGTCCAAAATGAAGCATCACTCACGAATGAAGTAACGTTAAAATGAGGCTTTTAAAACTTTAAGCAAAGGATGCAATTTCATGACCGCTTCAAAGAGCCGGAACGGAAAACTTCTTGCCTTTCTTACAAATTGAGCTCTGTCACATAAGTAACTCAGAAACCTTTAAAATCTTGCTACCGTGCTTATACATAATGTTTATAAATATACCGATGTTGTACACGATTGATATACTACACTTTGGATTCGAAAAATATTATAACGGTGAATTTTAATTTGTGAAATTCCTTCTACCGGACATCGTCAACTGCTCATATGAACCCTTTCTCTACTATGTATATCTTTTAGTAAAAATATTTGCACCGATTGACCACGGTAGGTGACCATATCTAGCGGACTGCGCCCCAAAAAGGCATATCTATACACTAATAATAGAGTGAGAACTATTATTGCGCGAAGCAGGATCAATAGTTTCTACATAATTCGGCTTGTCTTTGTCTAGATGGCGCAGAAATACATTTCGCGCTGTATGCGGTTATTGCCCACTCTATCCGGTTCCATCCTAAGCTGAACTTTGTATTACTTATATATTATAAGGTATGATAATAAAGTTGTAAGTTGTTTGATTCCTGTTATGAATTAAAGTCTTATTAGATTAGAACTTAACAAAGGGATGTGCATGAACTCACACTCACCTGACAACTTTTATAATACAGGCAAAGTCAGCAAAGTAAATAACAATAAGTATAAATAATTAAATTAGCAACTTTGTCGCGAGAGTTTTGCATACAAATTGGTTAACTTAAATTTATTTGTGAACTTCCTCATAAATTACATTTAAAACAAATTAAGAGGGGTAGTAATAGCGCCAAGAAAGTTGTATTTGTGTTCAGTTGCTTTTTGATAACAGTTTCTAATAAAGGTTTTTTAAACGAAGGGAGCGTAAAATTGAAGGTGGAATTTAAAAAGGTTTAACTTCTTGACTTAATGAAGTGTACTGTTGCCGAAGCAGTAACTTCATATTACCACAAGAAGAATTAATTCTTAGAATAACAGAACTCAGGTCTAACTTAACAAATCATAAATCTGTATCAGCATGTGTGACATAGGAATTGAAGCTGAAGAGGAGCAGCTGAAATGTGAGGGGATATTGCAACACAAAGGGAGGATCCTGCAACCAGCTTATGTGATAGGCTTGGCGGGTCTCGGGCCCAAAGGTTGATGTTGAGTAGCTATATATACGTACCTTTGAGACCATGATTAGTAGTTACTACATAGACTAATCCTTCGCTTTGTGACGCTGTATGTGGATGTCACATAGAGCCATCCGACGTCGTGAGAAATATCCCGTCTACAGAAGACCGCAGTAAACCAGTACTACTGCCTGCATACTGCACAGTGCGTACTAGTCTGATCGGTCTGCTAGTAGGAGCAGGAGCTACATCAGAGGACAATACCCTTTTGTAACATTTTCTTTCTCTATTATTCTCCTTCAGTTACCCAAAGAAAAACACGGTTACAATAACAATTCTTTAATCTTTACTAAAAGGCTTTTAACCTTTGTGTACGTATTATTTAGAGTTGAGCAGAAATAAAGTATGCATAATGGGAAAGTCAAGCGTCGTATTTCGGTATACGTTTGATGAATTTCTATTACGAGCACGAAGTTAAGATTCGTGCATAAAATACTGATTAGTTAAAATTTGCATCTGTTATAGTCTGAGAGCTAACTAATTGATTGAAGAGATACTAGCAATCCCATCGACAGCTTTTTCCTATTATTCTAAGTTTAATTTTATTTTGTTTAAGGCTTGTCTGTGCACAGACAAGCCTAACTTAAACAAGGTACTGGTACTGGTACAAGTACTGGCGAATGTACTCTGTAATTATTACTGCAATTAAGTCCCGATTTACACTTCTAATATGTTTAGTCGCGAAAGTTTAAAAACGAAAAGTTTACACAAACAAATTGACACATGTATTGCCGAAGGTGAAACATTGTTTTGGGATACAAAACGAGTTAATAACGGAATCTAAATGTTGTTCTCAGATACGGAAACAGTAAAGTACCGATGTAAGCTCACTTCGAAGATAAGCAGTTTGGCTATTGGTTTTAATTAAGAGTCTTTATAATGCAAAATCAATATGCAATCCTTCATCACAAATAACACGATAAAAGTGAAGCGTTACTTTATGAGTTAAGATTGAATACTCCCGATTTCTTTAGTTTGAAATTTAATCTTCATTTTCATGGTCAAAAGTGTAGAAGCATCACTAATATAGGGTTTTTATACATATTTTAACCCAGACAACTCATTAAATGAAAATAACATTTTAAGCAACATCATTGCTTCATTTTTTCATGTCCTCGACATGAAAAAATTGTTTTGATTGGTTTTTTTATAGTTCTTTTTAAATATAGACAATAAAGGTACATAGTTCAAAACTATAATCATGTTACCATCTTAAACCTGTCGTTAAAATAATTAATAATAAATTTGAACGTAACATTGTTCAATATTGATGTGATTGATTTGTTTTCGTACATAAGGAAATATACTTATGTACGAACACAAATCTGCACGTACAAAGAGGCTAAAGAAGATAAATTAGTCTTTTTCGCCAGTAAATAAAGAATCCAAAAATAACGGTATATGATAAATCTGTGTAGTTAGACCATTTTAACTTAATAGAATAGGTAAAAGTCACTCAAAGTTCATAGATGATCCTAATGACGATTCAAGGTCTAAAATCCTACTCATAGCAAATAACATACAATCAATATTTCTGGCAAATTACGATGATTTGGCACTTTAGCTGTAATAAAATACCACATTTCAACATTATACGTAAATTACCCAAAAAGAAGGAGACTTGCGGTATACTAGCTCTTAACCTATGATTCATAAATCTTCGCGAAAAAAATGGACTTTTTAAATTAAATGGGGCGATGGCTTAGTTGTGTAATCTATACGAATCGATACTTTTATAAAATTTAACAGTTCAAAGACTGTAGGTGCATAGAAGATTTTATAAAGAAAATTTTAGTAATAATATAAATAACTAATATTATAAATGTGAAAGTAAGTAAGAATGTGAAAGTTTGGAAGGATGGATGGATGGATAGCTGGATGGATGGATGTATGGATAGATGGATGGATGTTTGTTATTCTTTCACGCAAAAACCATTGAACCGTTTGCGATGAAAGTTGATATGTAGATAGCTAGAGTCCTGGATTAACGCGTGGGCTACTTTTAATCCCGATATTCCCACGGGATCGGGACTTACACGAGTGAAACCGTGGGGCGCTGCTAGTATATCATATTAACTTTTACAACAGACAGAATGTTTATTAGGACCACTGTGGACGTATAACACCAACAAAGTCTCGTCAAATTCTTGTCACAGTTAAGCAGATATCACGTAATACAGACATTTAAAAAAGAGACATAAAAGTTTAGAAATCTACTCTGGAACATGGTAATATACCTTATATTACCATGTTCCAGAGTAGATTTATTGAATACCAACTAGAAGTCAATTTCAGTAGATTTTAGCGCAAGTAATCATGCAACTTCGGTTTAAAAATTATGGAGCTCTTTCCATCTTATGACAGAAGAACATAAAACAAGGCGATCATGTCTTCTTTCCTATGGTCTTCTGTGAAACTAAAGTTTTAGTAAACTAGCTTTACAGTGGAAGAGTCATGCTTCGGCACGTATGGGCCGGCTCGACCGGAGTGATACCACGGCCTCAGAGAAAACACCGGTGAGTGAGCTTACCGGAGGCACTAACTTTTCCTTTTCCCCCTCTTCTCTCCTCTCCCCCTCTTCCCCCCTTCCCCTACTCCCACCTTAAAGGCAGGCAACGCACTTGTGACTCTTGAGTTGCAAGTGCCCATGGGCGGCGGTAGTCACTTACCATCAGGTGACTCGTCTGCTCGTTTGCCCCCTATAACATAAAAAAAAACTAGGTCGGAAATATTTCCACCGACCCAACGTATCCACTGTGCCCTTAAAGCAAATATTGATAGGCGTTAGCTCCTGTTAATATTTTCAACGCCCTATCAAAATATTAGGATGATCGCCTGACAACGAAGCGACGGGGTCGCTTCAACCCACACATAAAGGACCCGCAAGTCACCCCATCGTCCCGAAATATACACGTGAGTAGCCCCAATCCTGAAATTTATTTTGCGATACAAATATAATATTAAACTTAGAGAAGGAATACATATGTAACCAAATGGGGTTCCGTTCAAACCGAACACAAAACATTTCACTATGAGTATTGAGATGTGGCGCAATAAATTGGGTTCGGTTCCACGGGCGGTGTATTACGTCCAAGTGATTTATGAGCTGGAGCGCTGCAATTGTCCGATAGTGTTCAACGTGACAATGTGGAATATTTTGTATTTTGTTCACATGGACAAATACCAATAAATACAATAACACTAATTAAAATAAATTTTCAGTACATTAATTGTGGATTTATTGCATAAGACACTTCATATGTATGTATAATGACCTATGTGTGCCACGGTAAATATGTATGTCTGTTTGCATTATTCTATATTGTTCTATATTTAAGTAAGTATGTGTGTATTTATAAAATTTATTTATTTATTAGGTAATACGTGATAATAATTATTTGTACCCCTTTTGTAACTGGGAGAGCCATGCTTCGGCACGTATGGCTCGACTGGAGTGACGACGGCAGTGAAGCAATGATTGCATTGTATTTCGCCGAGTGAGTGAGGTTCCCTCTCCCCCACTCTCCCCTTCTACCCCTCCTTCCTCTACTCCCACCTTAAATGCCGGCAACACACTTGTGCCTCTTGAGCTGCAGGTGCCAATGGGTGTTGAAAATCACTTACCATCAGGTGAAACGTCTGCTCGTTTGCCCACTATCCCATAAAAAAAAACAAGTGGAAGTATGTGTGTTTATGTATAGAAAAATTGCAGAAAGCTAAAATTTTTAAACCATATATGTTAGAAATTAAAAAAATACGTAAAAACAGTATGTACCTAGTACAAGTTAAACTGGCGAATGAAATAAATCAAAAATGAATTATGCTCGTAACTCGACCACCAGACGATCTAATTACGTTAATCCGTGTTCTAGAACCAAGTACAAGCTGAGCTTAATTTGTATGAGAATCTTTACAAAAAAAACTCTGAGTTGGTCGAAAACTTCCATTATGGAACATAAACCGTGTGCTTATTTGTCAACTTATTTGTATAAAAACTACACTAATAACGTACTATACAAACGGAATGAGCGATAACTTCATCGAAACATGTTATTAGTTTGCTCAGGTTGAGGTTAAGGATGCTGAGATTATTATTTAATACACTGTGATTCTCAAACTTTTATAGGTAAAAAAATGTATTTTTCCGTTCCGAAAAATGAAAAAAAATTTTTGAACAAGAGTTTGGTAAAATATACGAATCATAATAAAACTAACATATACATATACGTTGTTAGTATAATTGTTAAACTTATATTTTAGGAAATAATCACATACAAAAGTTTGCAAATAAGGAAACTGTTTAACTATTTAACAGGGGTAAATGCTATCATTTATTTACGTTAATTGTCACTGCTCTACTCCTAAAAGTCGTAGCGTGATGTCACATAGCCTATACTATTCCTCATGAATCTGGCTATTATATACAGAAAGATTTTTTTAATCCTACTGGTAGTTCCAGAGATAAACGTGTTTAAACAAAAGAACAAACAAAAAACTTCTAACTTTGTTATATAGTTAAAAAAATGTTCTTAGGATACAACGATTTAATTAAATTCCCAACAGTAGAACAATATTTATTTCTTAATTCTTCGTATTAATATTACAAATATAAATGTTAATAAAGATACTTATTAATAAAAATCCTTTTTGATAAAATGTGGCGTACAGATATATCGTGTCTCAGATTAATAAATACATCAAATGACATTACATCTGATTTAGATATCTTTGGAGTAGTGATTAATGCAACTTTGGCAAAGTACGAATTCATTTGGTTGTCGCAAAAATCATTAGCAATCATTAAGTAAAACGTCAATACGTTTTACTTAATGATTGCTAATGACAATGTCACTAAATCGAATAAACAGCGTAATCGAATAATACCACAGTTAATATTGCCCTTCCCTAACTAGTTAGTGATCAAAAAACCACAAAACTTTGAAAACCATAATGTATGTATATTTAAGTGAGAAACCTGTTCTGCCAACACAGTGTGCACGAACACCTAAAGTCGACAGTCGCATATCGTTTCTCGCAGCAAACGGCTGTGTACATATGGATTTTACCGGGAAAACCGTTATCGTGACCGGCGCGAGTTCCGGCATCGGAGCGGCCACGGCCAAGCTGTTATCGACGCACGGAGCAACGCTCGCACTAGTTGGACGAAACGAACAAAAACTGCTGGATGTGGCGAAGCATTGCGAGGAAGCCAGCTCAAAGAAACCATTGTGCCTCCTATTAGATTTGACTATAGACGGAAACTGCGATGAAGTCGTCAGAAAAACTGTAGAAACATCCAAACGGATCGATGTTTTAATCAATTGCGCTGGTAAAGCTGCTGTCACATCACTCTTTGATACGACCATGGAGATCTTCGATGAACTAGTGGCTTTGAATCTCAGAGTACCGTATAAACTAACTCAGTCCTGCATACCGCATTTGAAAAAGGCAAAAGGTAACATTGTCAACGTTTTCGCCGCTCCAGTAAGGGTTAGACCTGGATTTCTACCTTTTGCAATGATTAGAGATGCTTTGGACAGGTTTACAAAAGCCGGAGCGTTGGAACTAGTGAGTGAAGGTATAAGGATGAATGCTGTACGTCCAGGAATAACAAGAACAAATTTATTAGCGAATTTAAATGTAGAAGAAGAGTTCATGGACCAGGCATATGACAAAATAGCAATGGCTGTGCCCAGTAATGTTATTATAGAGCCTGAGGAGATTGCTAAAATGATTGTTTTTGCTGCAAGTGATAGTTGTCCTAATTTAAACGGTGCGAGTTTGATTGTGGACGGTGCTGCATCTTCGTATTAAAGTGAAAGTGTAGTTGTGATGTGATGATAACTTCCATGATTGATATTCAAGGTTATTAAAGATATACTGTTGTTAGTAAGGTCAGGGGTTAACGCAACCTGTTGCGTCGATGTCAGGCGCCATACTGATACGACAGGTCGCTTCGCCCCTTGATAAAGAGCTCCTGTCGCCACATAGAGTAGACTATAACTAGATACAACCGCATATCTTCAATAACTACGAGCATGGACTTTATAGTATTATGTAAGTTCAAATTTTAATATTGCAATGTAAATAAGGTACCAAAATATCTTCTTCAAGCGTACGAGATACGAGAAGATAAAAATTATAAACAATAAAAACACACTAAAGCACAATTATAATATTGTTAAAATAAGTGAGTTCAACAAATTGGGGTATAACACCAGTGAGTTTGACTTCTAATCCTGGTTTTATAATAAAATTAAATGGCTGGGGAGTAATAAAAATGTTCATTTAGGGAGAACCAGTTAGAGCCGTTAAGGTAGCCGGTGCTAAAATACCAACGTGTTTAATAATGCTGAAGTCTGTTGATATTTTAATGCTGATGTTGACTGGAACTTTAATAAAACTTTGTAATTTTTCTATAAGCTAGACGATTACTGATATTATTAATAAAGTAAACATGGATACATATAAAGTACACATGGAAGCTTGTAACTGGCATCTGCTACTACGTATTTCATTTTAATATTGTTTAAGCCGTAAGCATCCCAAATAAAATAAATAAATAATTTTCAGAAGATTCATTCAATCTAATGATCCTTTTATAACTTAACTCGGCTGACTTATTTATCATCACTACATATTATAAAACAAAGTCCCCCGCCGCGTCTGTTTGTTAGCGATAAACTGAAAAAATTCTGATCGGATTTTCATGCGGTTTTCATTAATAGACAGAGTGATTCATGAGGAAGGTTTAGGTGTATAATTTGCTGAAGTTTTGTGTAGTGGTTGAAAGCAATAAGTGTTCACTGGCATTACAATATATACATTCTTTGATTATATACATGTATAATCAAAGTATACGTTACATACATATATACAATAGCAACAAATATAGATTTCTGAATCCCTAATTATAGGTTTTTCGCTGTTTCTACCATCTGCCCCGTTATTGAGCTCAGACATTTTTTAGAATTCAATTTAGAAAATTCTCAATTAGCGATTTCGCAACAATAAAATATGCTCCAGTCGATAAAACAGCTGACTGCTTAAATTATATGTTATTGTGGGTAGAGGGGGGGGGGGGTAGGGGAGAGCCACTGCCTCCCCCTGGCTTTTGTATACTTACATAGTATTCCGTTTATTATAGTAATGTTTTTGATTAGCCATAACCAAAAAACACAAAATGGCGGATTATATATTTTTTCACAACTTCCTTAATATGGGTATCAAATGAAAGGGCTTGACTAGTAGAATACTATACACTATGATAAATTTCGAATCCTAGGGTAGTCGTTCATACTATTTATATTATATTGTGTAGGTTTTTTTTTTAATTTTTAATTTATAGTTATTATATAATTTACCGCAGAAACACTGCATATCAACGTAGCGAAACAAAGTATTTGCAATTATCGTCGGTTACATCCGTCGACAGACAAGGAAAATCCAATACACAAATGTAATTATACCGTCCACAGCGACGTTGGATCATTAATGTTTTACTAAATATGTAGTTTCAAACGCATCAAATTCCTACGGTTACCACGCCGCTTTCATGCATCAATCATCATACAATCTTCATTGATAAACGAAAAATCTGACGCAATAAGAAGTTTTGTTATTAAATTCGTTAGTTTTATAATAATTTGTATAAGGCGAACACAAAATCTATCGTTAAATAGTAATTAAGTAAATTATTAAGCAGCAAAATAACCTCATTTTCGTTTCTGAAGACAACACATGCCGAAATATCACATCGTGCCAGCAAAAGGCTTTGGAGGTACCTGACTCGCATGTTAAGATCTCTCTTAAGGAAGTTCGGTTTGACTGCTCTGACTATGGGAATATTAAAATTCTTAGTTTTTGTCACACACATACTACACAAAATATCAATAAAAACGAATTAAAAATCTTGATGGCTTTCTTTAACTACGAGTAATCTGGCGGCATGACATAATCGAATATGAAAAACTGCATAACGTAACCTTGTAACCGCAGATCCTCTTAAGAATTGAAAGAGACGATTGAGCCTTGAACCAAAAACTAACTTATCATCATTTCAAAAACGGAAAAAATCTGCATACGGGAATACGTGTACTGATGAAAAACCAGTGTATTGTTTTGAAATCACGGTCGTGTGCCTTCTGGATACGGCACAAAAATTCTTAGGCCTTTACGTAACGAGAAATGGATGTTCCAAACACAGGTTTTTATTCCAGAATGTAGGTTGTTTTGGCACTGAACTTATTAAAAGTAGAAAATTTCTTAGTAACATTTTTTGTTAAAGCACCTAATCTAAATTCCTATTTGATAACTTATTTGAAATGTTTTGTAATTTAGTAATTTACATCTTGTCATTGTATTGTCATAAATTGCAGTAATCGTACTTAAAAAGTACCTACTGCAAGCCGTTATCAAACTTTAAAAATATATCAAGGTCACAGATAAAACTGATATTTCTCGTGAGTAAACAAAAATACTAGAATGATAACAAATGCTACGGATAACAAACGATAATAATTACGATACTAATCAGTGCTGATACAACTTTTGTGCGATGCGGAGTTTAATAAAGAATAAACAGTGGCAAAATAAAATATAAAATTGCAATTTGGAATCAACCATAGTATATTTCTATGTGAAATCCATTCGCTTTTCAATGATCAGTTTTTGCTATTTGCATCTGATTGCTTCTTAGGCGTCGTGACTAAACTGGCAAAAATTTAGAAATAAGCAGATTCGGCAAGCCCGGCCCCTTAAGAGACAAAATGGACAATATCGACTTCAATGGTAAAGTCGCAATTATAACAGGAGCAAGCTCTGGCATAGGAGCAGCAACAGCAATAGCATTTGCCGGCTTTGGAGCAACACTCACGCTTGTTGGAAGAAAAGAAACGGATCTCTTGAAAACAGCTAACGAATGTGCAAGAAAAAACAACTGGGTTCCTTTATGGCTTCCATTAGATTTAACCCATCCAGGTAAATGTGAGACAGTGGTGAATAAAACTGTAGAAATGTACGGCAGAATTGACATTCTAGTGAATTGTGCGGGCAAAGTAATAATGTCTTCTCTTTTCGACGACTCCATGGAAACGTTTGATGACCTCATGAACATAAACTTTAGAGTACCATATCATCTTTCACAGTTGGCCTTACCTCACTTGATTAAAACGAAAGGAAATATCATCAATATAGGATCTTCGATGTCTAAGCGGTATAAACCAGGTCTTCTGCCGTACGTCATATCAAAGTCTGCACTAGAAATGTTCACGAAGCATGCAGCACCAGAGCTGGAGTGCGAAGGTGTCAGGATTAATACAATAAGTCCAGGACCGACAAAAACGAATATATTACAGAATTTGAACATTACTGAAGACATAAAAGATCACACGTACGAATTTTTGGCCCAAGAAATGCCTAACGGTACAGTCCTGGAAACTCAGGAAGTGGCCATGTTGATTTGTCTAACTGCAAGTAACTTGTTTCCTAATTTAAACGGTTCTGAATTACTAATAGATGGCGCTGCGTGTATGTCTTGAAGGAAGTTTATAAAGGCTAGTTGTAAGATCTTTTGATAGTAAATCTTGTTTTATAGAACATTGTTTATCTTCTTTTACTCTTCTCAAAGTTACTGTAAGAAATATTGAGAGGATCAAAAATAGGGTGCATAATAGTGGAGTGGGGTAACACTGAAATTGAAAAATATTAATTCGCTTTTTCGTTTTAAAAAAAAAGACAACTCCCGCATTAGAAATTACTTCTGTATCGCGGGGGACTTTACAAACATACAAACAACGGACACAAAGAACACCCGGACTCGGGTGGGAATCGAACCCACCACCTATGGCATAGCAGTCAGGGTCACTAACCACTAGGCCAACAGGCCAGTCGTCATTAATATTGATGTGTTTTATAAGGTTTTAACTTCCATTACCGTTTAAAGGCAAAATTAACTTTCATGCATAATTAGCTGTTTATTTCTCAGTTTTAGAAAGGGATGCTGATAGGAATAGTTTTATGTAAACCTCTCGCTACGGCTCCATCATGTATCAAAACGGGAAAAAGCAACAAGCACATTTATTGGCAGCAAATATCTTATATATATATATATATATATATAAAACTTAATGTTCGTATTTTATGCCGTGCCGGTTATCTGATCATCATGAATTTTTGCTTACACGTTACCAAGGTTGTAGCAAAGGACAAAGGCTACCGTTAATAAAAAAATGATCTCGAGGGTTCGAAAAATATATGCGAGCGAAGCCGCTTACAAAACCTAGTTATCTACATAAAAAACCGGCCCAGTCAGACTCGCACGCCAAGGGTTCCGTACCATCGTCGAACAAAATATTAAGATCGAGTAAAAAACGCACAAAAAAAAACACGTTTCTAGTAGCGGAGCCCCCTTTCATTTTTATTATTTGTTGTTATAGCGGCAACAGAAATACACATTCCGTGATAATTTCAATTGTCTACCTATTACGGATCATGAAACGCCGCCCGCTGACAGATAGACGGACGGACGGACGGACAGCGGAAGCTTAGTACTAGGGTCCAATAAGACTGCTTTTTATTTTAAAATTTACGTAATAGTCCAAATGAGGTTTTTAATGACAGAAAAATTTAAAAATTTATCCTGAAAATGGGAAAACTAGAAGCATTTTTTCCGAAGTATTTTGATCTAATGATGTACAAAATTTTGTCAGGACAACGCGTCAATGTTAAAATAAAAACAAATCTCGGAAAAACATTTTAAATTGCACTAAAATATGGTTTTCAGAGAATTTGTTTCGTTTTCATTTTTGTTTCGCTAATTTCAAGAACGAGGAACATTATGGCAAATAAGGTGACTCACTACATCGTCCAGTAGTTTAAAACTAATTACACAATTGTATGTACGATTGAATAAGATATTGAGTTTTATGATTGGCCTGTTACCTTAGTGGTTAGTGACCCTGACTGCTACGCCATAGGTCGTGGGTTCGATTCCCACCCGAGTCTGGGTGTTCTTTGTGTCCGTTGTTTGTATGTTTGTAAAGTCCCTCGCGACACAGGAATCATTCCTAATGCGGGAGTTGTCTTTTTAAAAGAAAAAAAAATCATATCCTGAAATAGTTAACTGAATAAAGGCGAATTCATCTTCGAAATCGTATTTACGCGCGTCTATAGAGCAACTACAGAATCGGCATCATATGCTTACATTCCTCATCACGTCTTACGTCACGACAAATTTTGATCATATCCCGGCTACAAAAAGGACATTATTTTGGAATCAATTTTCCAAGCAAAGTATACTGCTATAATTGGTGACGCTGCAACACTGAAGAAAGGATAGAAGCAAATCAAGAAGTTTTTGTATGTGAAGTAGTAGGCAAGTATACGATGAATTAACAATTAGGTACCATCATGACCCAAGTACGTTTGTCATTATATGGGGATCACACACGCGTGATTAACAATAAAGACCAATTTAGATCATTTTTCACGTGGCGTCACATGGCTGCATACGAGGCGCCTGTTAGTAAACAGTTATGCCAGACAAGTATCGTATTGCAAAATAAAAGTTGATACTCTCTATGGCTCCATACTATTTTTTTCACACAAACTAGGCAGAGCCTGTCCTATGATACTGATAAACATACTTTTATTTTACTAAATACATACATATTATAGATAAATGACACCCAGTCATGGAACAATTTATCGTGCTCAACACACAATTATTTCTCCTGAGTGGGAATCAAACCCACGACCACTGGCTCAGCATTCAGCAGTATCATTAACCACTAGACCAAAAATGATTTTGTGTTAACTATTTGCGTGTTTCCTATATCCAATTTTTACGTTTTTAATGCTCTCGCTTTCAAAATTCGTCATAGTCATTGTTTCGGTAGTAACAATGACTATTTACAAGGTTACAGATTTGTGTCGGTTTAAAACCGGTATTATGAAACTAACTCTTGAATTTGTCGAAAACTATAAAAAAACAGTTATGTTAATCTTTTTTTTTACTTGTTTTTTAAACGGTTGTATTTAGCTTGACTTTTTTTACTTTTAGAGTATTTATTAAAGCTGGCAGTCTATATTGTAATACCATATTGAGGAAGAGGACTTTTAGGGTAATTTTTATTATGTATTTTCTGTAAGGAGACGGTTCGCGTCGGAATAAGTTACGGTTTTACAAGCCAGGGCTTCTAGATATCAGTGTTTTTTTGATTTTACAAATAGATCTCGTTCATTACCTCTAGTAACAGAATACCTGTGTGAATGTTATATGAGACACACTAAATCGCTGTTATACGTTTACTCTATTTAACTCTTAATTTTATTATACACAAGTAAAATTTATTGATATTAACCGTGTTCTTTACATCGAAGGTGATAAAGGCTATAATCGTGTATCACCTGGACAGATTTAGTGTCTTTACTTTGTAAGCAAGGCCAGTACGAGAGTTAGATTAGATTATTTATAATTTGGTTCCTATAAATTTGTGCTAATTTGAAAGTTCATTAAGGCTAACTTATTAGCGATAAATGTCCAATATTTCAAGAAAATATTTTACAGCTTCGAATAAATCGTTAGGTACATTATTTTATGGGATTTGCAAGCCCAAGCGGAGGTAGCGTAATGGCTAAGACGTCGGACTTGCGATCAAGTGGTTGCGGGTTCGAACCCCAACCAGTGCACTACGGACGTAAACCCACTCCTGCATTTAACTTAGCTGGAGGGGTTAACGAGAACACTCGTAATGTGAGACCCACGTTACTAATTTACATTAAAAAAAAAAACATGAATTTATGAAGTCGATAAAGAATCGTGGTTTCCTAAAACACTTAACTGACTTAACTGAATTTAACTTAATTAAAATAAAAATATTTAAAAGATAATCGTCGAGATGTCTAGAAGATACGCATGAAATAATAATAATTTTACTAAGGATGTCATCAACGGATGCCATTCTAAAGTACAAACAATATTTTCTGCCAAAAGTACTTAGTAAATATATCATTGATAATGTTATATGATACCTAAGGCCAATCTTAATATTTCAGAATTTCGAATCATTACTACGCGAATGTACGTCACACTTCTTCAGGCATTTGTCACTCCCGTCCATGCTCCTAGACATCTCAGATGTTTTAAACCAGTGGAGTGTTACAAGCACTCAGTATTCACGCACCGACTTCAAACAGACCAGTATCCGAGTGCCTTTCAAATATTGCCTAATTTGTTTTAAGCCTCACGCGTATCTTTTTTCAATAAGGTTTGTAATCAGTTATTTTTCACTTGCCTTTTTGGTGCTTTTTTACGATTGTTTAATTTTTTTTATTTCGAGCTAGTTTATATTGTACTAGCCGTCCCCGCACTTTCAACTGCGTTTATGGTCACTGCTCCGCTCCTATTGGTCGTAGCGTGATGTTTTATAGCCTATAGCTTTCCTCGATAAATGGGCTATCTAACACTAAAAGAATTTTTCAATTCGTACTAGTAATTCCTGAGATTAGCGCGCGTTCAAGCAAACAAAACTCTTCAGCTTTATAATATTAGTATAGATTAAGTAGTTTTAAGAGTTGCTATTTATTTGATTGAAACCGTAACTGTTGTAAACTTGTAACCCTTAGACGCGCACATGTGACAGTAACGTCATCGTTCATCTTGTCTTTACGATGGGATGATTTTATTGTATGTCATAAATAACTACATCTTCTAAGAGATTCCAAAGGTATTATTACTGGAAAATATGAATATATTGTTATATTGCGAAAATACATTTATGAACAATGAAATGTCTGATTTTCTAGTTCCATTGTTCATTCTGTGTTCTACTATATTCTTTCAGGTATGTGTCGAATGAGAATTATTAAAGTACGATTATCAGAAATTAGAAGTGATCCTATGGTTGCTGATGAGGGTTTCGTTCTTACCTTATATATTACCAACTACCAGCAATATATTTGGTTAGTTCGAAGTGTTTACAGAAATATTTGTCATGCATTAGCATTTGATAAAAATTATTTTTTTTTACAACTAAAACATTGATATGAGCAAGCATCATAAACCTGAGTCCCCTTTCAGATGATGCAATATTTTTCTACGGGAGAGATTTCTAAATCCGTCACAAAGTCACGGTAGAATAACCTACCAAAACCAAAGGCAAATATAATGAAGACAGTCTTATCTTTTTCTTTTCAGGGGCGCGTTGCGCGTTGCTATATACAGAACTGACCTAACCGAGCTTTAAAGCACGTCGTTTTTTGAGGAGCATATCAAAGTTGGTACTTTTATATGCTCCTCAAAAAACGACGGCTAGACTATTCACTGGTATAACATTCATGACTCAATGATCTGGCTGTTTGTCACAATTTATGGTCTAGCCGACAAGGATGAAATCTTGCCGACGCGACGACTACCAGATGATTTACGATGGCTCACCTGACACCGGACCACGGTATAGGAAACTGCAGTAAATTAGGTAAAATGAGTATTTTAGTGGCAATTTGGATAATATATTAAGTAACTTAGAAAGTCTGAATTGTTTATAGTAAATGTAAATACGACTTATTCATCGAAGGTACGAGCAGAGATGTTTAGCAGTTCGCTAGGTTATTGTTTATATCAATTAATATTCAAATTTATAGGTGTGGGATTGCAATTGTATATTTCTTAGCGGAAAAGGATAAAAGCATTAATTGCTGACCCGCGAATATAAGAAAGATCATAATTTTTTCTACTGAGACGCCGACGATTTTACCGAACAACTGATGGAATACTATTCGATTTAACTCTTGGTGGTATGCTCACTTTCTTTCTTAGCTTATTAATAGTCCAATAGACCACATTCAAAAATCAAGATGACATTACAAACTTGACCTACTGTTGCTCACTATACAATGTGAGGCCGCACAACTTGCAGAATTCAGCGACTTACCTGTAATAAGGAGATAACACGTTTTATTATAAAAATATATGTGTAAAAGGAATAGTGTCTGTTTGTTGGTATAATACAATATGTAACACAATAACCGGGCACCCTGAAATTTGTTAGTTTTGCATCTTTAACTGAAATCGGATTTCGGTAATTTAATTAAAACTGAGCTAATTATTGTCACCCGTCTGCTCAAAACAACAAATAGTGTTCAGCTCTCATGCACAAGCAAGTACATTAGAGGGGAATTGCCAATGTCAATGCCATTTTACTAAGGGAGTTAGCGTACCCTTACGTCTAGAGTACAATAGGCGGTCTTATCGCTAATAGCGATCTCTACCAGACAATCTTTAGATGGAAATAATTATAGAAATATTAAATAAAAACATACTAGTTGATGGCGTACTATTGAATTTACAGACAATAATTTACACATATCCATATATATAAAAATCAATGCCACTTTTAGTTGTAATTTTATAACTCAAGGGCGGGCTCACCTATCCAAACCAAATGTTTAGGCTTTGTTCGGACTATTTAGTAGATGGTTTATGTGAAGTTTGCATTAAAAAGAAAACTTAACGAGGGACTTACGCGGGTGAAACCGCGGGGCGCAGCTAGTAGATACATATATATATATATATAGCTAGTTAATAGAGATTACATACTCGCAGTATATTCAAAAGCAATAATTATGATCTTGGTTATGTAATAGAATAAGAAAGAGATAAAAATATTACAGAGATAGATAGTGTTGCTTGGCCATATTTTTAAAGGCTGTAAGGGTTTCAGCTTGCCGTATTTTTACTGGTAATGCATTCCACGAACGAACAGCCAGGACCGTAAAAGATATGTCAAAGAAAGTTGTTGAATGCACCGGTACTTTTAATATCAGATTTTCTGATGATCGTAAGCACTTCGTATGGGTACCATGAAGGAGCTCAAATCGTCCCTTTAAATAGTAAGGTGTATGAGGGTTAAACGGTATGCTGTATAGCAAAGAGAGAATATGAGCATTCCGGCGAAGACGAATAGGTAAACCACTTGAGCTTTTTGCGGAATTCAGAAACATTATCATATTTACGCGGTCCAAATATGAATCGGATACAAAGTTCTAAAGTCGCTCTAGTTTATCTAATTAGTTCTCGGTGAGAGCTGGATAGCTGGCGTCAGCATAGTCAAGAATTGGAAGGAGTGAATTTGCAAGGGCAGTTTTGGTGGCAGTTCGTAGAAAATTTCGCAATCTTTTTAACGAAACTGCAGAGGCGAATAACCTGCGGCTTATTTCCTGCATTTGAGGAGACCAGGATAGCTCTGAGTCAATAAGTATTCCTAATTTTTTTACCTTTTCACTAAAGGGTATACTAGAAAATGAATTGGAGGAATATGTGACCAATCAATCTTCAAAACTTTTCTAGTGGTCCCAACAATAATGACCTGAGTCTTCGAGGGCTTTACTTTGAGTCCGTAGGATTCGCTCCAAGCACTTATTTTTGCCAGATCTTTATTGATTATCTCAATAGCATTAGCGATGTTATCTAATGGTGCTTGGGAGTATATTTGAAGATCATCTGCATAAAAGTGGTAAGAAGAGAGAAGTTGATCTGTGATAGAATTTATAAATAACGCAGAGTAAAGGAGATAGAACGCCACCCTGGGGCACACCAACAGATGTATTACACCAAGAAGAGAGGATGTTATCAATGCGTATACATTGTCGGCGTACACATTGTATTTATTAATGATATATTCTTAAAATAAATCCCTCAGAAACAAAAAAAAGTAAGTGAATTCTTCATTTATATCGCGACCTGTGTAAATCCCGTGCAATAGACTAGTGCCCTAAAAATTTGCATAAAAAGTCAATTTATCAAAGCCGGAATTATTAAGCGATCGTAAAAAACCAATGTAATTTAATAACCGCTGAAGTTTCGCTCGTAAAGTTTATTTTCGGAGAGAATGATTCTAATGTCTGCAAACGGTTTCTGCGTGTTTCATAAAAATGCTAGTCATGGTGAATTGTCGTAAAATTTATTGTAGCTTATGTTTTCTCAGTCACGAGGCACTCGATGGAAGTTTACAAACATAATATCTTTTTAATTAAGAAACAAACGTATTTGTCTATAGTACGAAGACCCCTAAAATCCCACACCACCCTTCCCCCGCACTAAAGACAAGCTGACCTACCAATTTAGATCAGTCTCATAGATTTCCAAAAATATATTGCTGAGATATTTAGGACTTTTGAAGTTTTTTTTAAAGATTTTCAATTCTTGATGCATTTTAAATTAGCTTATTGTAGTCCACTGCTGGACGTAGGCCTCTCCGAATATGCTCCATAGCACACTGATGCGTTACTTATTTATTTATTTATTAAATAGTACAACCACATTATATCTACATATTAATACATTTCTAAATTCTTATAAGTTAATACTTAATCGCATCGCATTGGGTTTCCTGTAAGGTTTATGTGGGATGTGTTTGTAATAAATAAATAAATCAATAAATAATATTGTTTCTGCCGTGTGTGACACTTCCGGTGTACATAACATTGACTAGTAACAGTGAAGTGGTAATAAAAAAAAACAGTCAGTCGTAGGACTGCACTTCAGAAGCACAAGTGAAAACATAACTTCACAATGTATTTGCATATACATACACACACACACTATTAAAAATAAATAGAAGGTAATAACATATCTAAATGTATACACAGGGTACACTGGAAGTTCTGCGCTCCTGGCCGCTCATAAATGTTTGAATTTCGAATGTTATATTTTTTTAAATATAAGAAACTCGGCTCCGTCTTACGAATTTTCGATCAGGTCACGTGTCCTGACGCGAGTTTAACATTTTTTACCCATCCCAAAAAGTGCACAACGCCGCTAAAGAAGTTTTCACTTCAAAAAGTAAAATGCATATCTATATTTGTAACTAATATAAGTATATGCATGATTACAATCAAATAAAAATATTAATTCCTGCTGAGCTGCTCTAATTGTCAGATTACTAACGTGATATAACGTTTACACAAATATGTTTTAAGCTGCTGGAATATCCATTTATATAATTGCTTCCGTTTCCAGGATATGTTTAAATATCGCCCATGACTCTCCATTACCTCACTAATCCCCACCAAGGCTCAGCCTCAAACTTTTAAGCCAGAAAGGTCACGCACTCTTGGATTCAATATGAATTTCCAAAAAAGCGTGTTCCTCATCCCTTAATTTTGTACCATTGGACGTGGAATCTTTTCTTTAAATATGACCAGCCTACAGTCCTACTAATTCACGTAAATTAATTCTTTAAAAAAAAAACCGACTTAAAAAAATGCCATTCCATAAAAGACTTATATGGTTTTCTCAATGCCATTGTCAGAACTGGACTAAATTGGAATGGGACCACACGGGAAGCACCAGCTTTCAAATAAAAAAAGAATCATTAAAATCGGTTCACCCAGGCGAAAGTTCTGAGGTAACAAACATAAAAAAATACAGTCGAATTAAGAACCTCCTCCTTTTTTGAAGTCGGTTAAAAATAATGATTGAAATTGATTCACAAATGACGAAGATATCGCGTAACCATACACACAAAAAAAAACAGTCAAATTGAAAACCTTCTCTAAGTTTTTTTTATAACTATATAATATATATCCTATTGCACAGTACGTGGACACTGCTTTCGACATCGGAAAAGTAAAACACTGGTTTCGTACTTAACAGACGAACATTTAAACACAATAAATCAGGCAGGCAATACACAATAATGAGTCCTTCAGCAGTTGGCAAGTGAACGCCAATGGCGCTGGTTTTATTTAGTGGCGATATTTCGACGCTGCCAACCCAAGTGGAGCAGAATGTCACTCTCCTGGATGTTAGTCCATGTACAAGCGGTAGCGATAAGAGAAGCGACATTAAAATTTATTGATAACAATCAAGGTTTTTCTTATGCATTTAAGGATGGACAAATGACCTCATAAAGATCGCAGGTCGACGATGTGTGCAAGCTGCTTCCTACCGGGCTTCTTGGAGACTTCCAACTCTGACTCCACTGCTGGACATAGGCCTCTCTCAATGACTAGCAGTGGACGTCCTATGGCTGAAATGATGATGATGATAATGATGAATCCAGTTCCGTCGTAGGTACGGAAAAACTATTTCCAATTTTTTTTTTTTTAAACTCTCAAGATCGTTAGCAGCTTCTAAACAACAAAAATCGGTTAGGCAGAGGACAAATAGGTACTGAAATGGTTTGTTTTTAGTACGTCTGCTTTATGACTAAAAAACCCAATGCTAAGAAATACCTTTACGCCTTTTAAAGCATAGGAATAATAATAATAGCTTAAAACACCTAACAACTTCCGTAAGATTCAAAACTGGGCAGAACCTGTACTATGGTACCCAGACTGCTAATAAACATACTTATATATTTCTTAAATACATTCATATTATCGATTTATTACACCCAGACACAGAACAAATGATCGTGCACATCACACAATTATTTGTCCTGAACCACGACCCATGGCTCAGCCGTCAGGATCACAAACCACTACCTCAACAGGCCCGTCAAAATAGAGGGATGGGAATTTTCGCAACCGTTTTAACTATTAATAAATTTTGTAGGTACTACGCCAATCGGAACCCATTAACCTTAAAAGTCTGCGGTTATTACCACAGAAGTCTGCGGTTATAACCACAGAAGTCTGCGGTTATACAGTACTACTTAAGTACGTAGTGTTTTTCTGCTTGATAGTATAGTCTTCATATATCATAGTCCTGGCAATGGTGTCGTATGTGGGGGGCGTCCAGCTCCTTTTAATATGGTTATCTGGACGATGGTTGGCGCGTGCGTCATTATCATGGACGTGTGCCATCGGGGCTGGCCAACTCCGGATTGCTATTACTTGGATGTATTTTGGATGTTACATTTAACATTTAATTTGCGCTTATAAGCAATGTAACAAGTAACTTGAAAGAAAAACATGGTGAAAAAGAGTGTCCTTGGAGTTTCTTGCCTGTTCCTTTCAATAGGATCTAGGTATTGGAACAGGCAAATACCTTAACTACTGACTTATACTTACTGACTCCTACTCGTGACAATTAAAAGATACCAATTGGCTTAATTGGAATAAATTGATTTTGATTTGATAGTGAGTTATATTTAGATTGGGTTGACAACGTGTTGGTGGCACGTTGCCATTTTTATATCTACCGGAACTGCTACCATTAATGCGAGCCTGTTGTTTAAATCCTACTAATATTATAAACGTGAAAGTTTGTGAGAATGTGTGGATGTTTGACACTCTTTCACGCAAAAACTACTGAACCGATTGCGATGAAACTTGGTATGTAGATAGCTGGAGACCTGGATTAACACATAGGCTAGGCTTTTTATCCCGATATACCCACGGTATAGGGACTTACGCGGGTGAAACCGCGGGGCGCAGCTAGTTATAAATAAAATTAATAATTATAAGTAGATCAAAGCACACACGAGTTACAGCAACAAAAGGTTGCTATGTCAAAGGTAAAAATAAAAAAAAAAACAATATATTTTATATCTGCGTCGCGTGCGATATATAATGTATTTCAGTATCTATAAAATAGGCACTGATATCCACTTCCCTTTGTGTCTTTGTGTCCTTGTTTTGCATATAACGAGCGTATTAAAGCTAGCATGATCTCTCAGTTACCAATTGCACCACATGACATCAGAACATTTAGTTTATTTCATCACATCGTACGAAGCGAGTGTCGAGTTATTTGCATTGTGCCGCTGCACGTAACGAACCGGTGTGCTATGCACCACACTTTATGATACTTTATTTCAATGTCGGTTTGATTTGTTGACAAATAACTTTATTACCATTAGTTTACATTCGCTCGAGAGATTGTGTGACAAAATAAATAGCTATTACTCATTGCGTTTTAGACTTTATAATTTTAAATCAATTAGAAATTGGTTCATAGAACCGTTGTGGCGTGAAAGAAGAACAAACCACAAAGTCATTGTATTCTTACTGAGAACACATCTTTATCAAAATCAGAAACAGAACAGATATTAGCAATATCGTCGCAGTCGTGGAAAAACGGCAGATTTGATTTTTTACGATTTTTGTTTTTGACTTAAAGCCTACTGAAAACATTATACTTTATCACAAAACAAAACATTTTTCAAAGCTCATACACACAGTAACATTTGCAGATTTCATTCACAGATACAGCCGTTTTCAAAATATTACGTA
Source organism: Euplagia quadripunctaria (assembly GCA_963859945.1). Lineage (NCBI taxonomy): Eukaryota > Metazoa > Arthropoda > Insecta > Lepidoptera > Erebidae > Euplagia > Euplagia quadripunctaria. The sequence goes on from OY982585.1 coordinate 2,638,650, forward strand.
AAACATCATTTGAAAGCTTTAAACTGTGCGTTTATTAAAGACTATACAGTTTTACTCACGTCTGTATTTCGGGGATGCCTGACTAGTTTCGGACCCGACGGGGGCCCTTTTTCAAGGAGTGAAGCGTCCTGCCGCGACGGTGTCAGGCGTCACACTGACAGTGTAATACCACTCACGAAAGTTTTTATTGTTTAAAGTGCGCTCCTGTAATGTTACTAAAAATCAAATCCGTCATTTTTCTACGACAACGACGTTATGTCAGAGAAAGTGTAGCTTAGTACTAGGGTAAGTATTTATAAAATTGTATTAATAATCGCAAAAAATACTCATAACAAGCAAAACATACATACTTTATCAATTCTAAATCAGTTTAATCATTAAAAGACAAAGTATTCACTGGCTTTATTGACAGAACAAATCAGAATAATTCCCAGTATTACAGGACTGAGAACAAAATTACATAAATCACTTTCTAAAAGCTTCAAAGAACCTACTGATTATACTCACCCATTTCTAAATTTATGAAGAAGTTTGCACTTCAAAATTGAGGATCAGTGCCGATCCGCGCCAGGACGAAATCGAAAAGTAAGTTTCTTTTATAACATAACTGCAAACTAAGTAAAGAATTTTGAAAATTTCGTCACTCGGGTTGGGAGAAAATTTTATGGATATTAGATACTTGTAGGTAAATTTATGGAAAGAGAGCAGCCAACGTTGCTAAAAACATATGATGTCGGATCTTTTGATACGTGTTTTACAATAGAACGGATACGGTATGTCTGGTAGCTGAGTGAGTGTGCGTTTTACCCGATTTTTTATATTTTTTTGCTTTTTACAGACCCCTGTCATGAAATTGACCAACATTAATCGACGTCTCTACGAGTACGTGCAAAGATATATGTCAAAAGTCGTGGTTTACAGAGCGTTTTGAAGTTTCAAACTAATCTGACGTTAAAAAAATCCAATTACTATTTATTTATTTTTCATTTTAATTACTGATATGTAATACTCAATGCAGTGTGTAATATTATTACAATTTTATTCAATATCTATCATTTTTAGTTAAAAATTGCCAGATGACCGTTTCTACACCAACTTTAAAAAAGAATCATTTTTAACATTCGAGTATTGTTTAATTCAGAAAACTAAATATATGGTTATATGAGTAGAGGTAGACAGAAGCTAATTATGAATTTAAAAAAAAATACCAATGTTAGACATAACTATACCTTCGTATTGTTAGAATGTAAAAAAAAAATAGTTTGAGAAATATGTATTTCCAATTGCCAAACCTATTTTATGTTCTTGGGTAGCAAAAACATTGTTTTCATAAAAAAAACTCGATATTGTCAAAGAATGTTTGTAATTTTATTTTTTTTTATTTTATATGTAAATATGTTATATTTATTAATGAAAACGACGTGGTATGGGAAATGTGTGAATATACGATTAGTGTCTGTGATCATTTATTTCCGAATACACAACTAACCTGAGGTGATGCCGATATTAAAGACCGTAGGTCATATCGGCATCACCTTAGGCTAATTGGCAGACAACGTATATATAGCATTAAGTCCACTTACAATACAATTATAATGTGCGGGTATTTTTATCTCTATTTTTTGGGGCAAGGTGCAGAAGGTATAACAATATAGTATATTATAGGAATAAAAGATGTTTTAAATTCAATATATGGTAAGGGATAAGCATATGTAGATATGCTACCTTCCCATCTGCCACACTTACCGCGTTCCTAGACATCACACATACGTGGGGCAAACTGAAACTTTCTGGAAATATCCACTTACAATAAAAAAAAAAGCAGTTACGGAATTCGACAATGGAACTCTTTGGGAACATGTTACTTTTTGATTTGCGAGACTATCATTTTTTTTTTTTTATTGTGGTGTCCTTTGAAAATTGTGTTTCACTACTACAATGAATTCGACTCGTGAAAATTCTGATGAAAAATACATGTTACAAGGCGAAATCGTCGGCATTAACTAGTTCTTAATCTTATAAAATCTGTCGCAAAATACCTATAACTAGGACAATGAATGCACAGTATAATTTACAAATGCCTGCTAACACTCTTGATCTTATCCCATCCTTTATTAATAGGCTAACTAATGTCACGTTCCATTGCTTCCTCATAGATATGGTGGAGGTACTATAATTAACATACAATTGGCACTTTGAGATAATATAATGGCTAATATCGCTAAGGCGTGGTCCATAACGGACAAATAATAATAATATCAGGGGTCATAATACACAGCGCCATCTGGACCCAATGTAGCAGAGCTTGTACTATGGAGTCTTAAACATGTTAAGATATTTTTTTTCAATAGTAATAATATCTTCACACACCTCACACACGGCCGTCTGATCCCAAAATTGGCAAAGCCTGTACTATGGTAACCAGACTGCTGATTCTACTTATATATTTCTAAATACATACATATTATAGATAAATTACACCCAGACACAGAACAAATGATCATGCTCATCACACAATTATTTGTCCTGGGTGGGAATCGAAGCCACGACTTCTGGCTCAATAGTCCGGATCACTAACAACTAGATTAACAGGCCAGTCAATAATAAATGCTTCATATTTTCATGTTTATTTTTACACATATTTAAAAGAAAACATAATACTCTAAAACATAAATACTGGCTGAAAACTACCGTCAAAAACAATATTTTCATAGTTAGACCAAGCCACTTCAGTATATTTAAAAAACTAACAGAAGCTTATAGCAAAAATCGAGTATTAATGGTAAAAATTACTCGGATATCGAAGTGATTTAATCGAATCATTTCGTCAAATCTTGTTACATATTTGTGTCAGAGTGGATATTGTCTCGAAAACAATGTTAAACTAATAACTTCAATTCATTTTAAAAGCTTTTATTCTCTTAATAATAAAATCTCGATAATAAAATTACAACTTCTGTAAAACAAAACTTTTTATATTCAAATTAATTCATGCCATTGGGAATATAAATCAAAATCTGACTTCTGTAACGACGGGTTCCTTATCTAAAGATCCGGTATATTTTTTCAGCAAATCCTATTATTTATGATAAGATTACTGCTCGAATTAGGGACGCCACACTGGACTTATACCTCCACCTTTGCAGAAAAAAGTGGCAATACTATTCCATAACTATTTTAGTTTCGTTTCGGCAGGTTCATTGACTTTTGATTTACAAAAATAACTAATGAAACAAATTTATTATTTATATATTTATTTTATTTATATATTATGTTAAATGCAAATAAAACACTTTAAACCAAACGTTTCATAACGACTTTAATGTAATTACCAAATGAAATGTTGATTTAAATGCGAAAATATTAATCGTAAACAGACCACATTGATTTTATAATTATTAATTTTACATACAATAAATACGCTCACCACGTCAGGATAGGCAGACACAACACTCGCAACTCGTTTCTACCATTACATACCTCATGTCCTATTGTAATCTTTTCATACAAGCCCGCCGGTGACGGACACTTCGGACCTTTCTTTTTTTTTATCGTGTGGAAACCCCCACGGGTCATCACCTAACCGGGGCTAACGGTAAGGTGGTATGTTGGAATCGAACCGACTAAAACCACACGGTGTTATGTCACAAGTATGTCTATTGCAAGAGACTCGGGTATACCAGAGGAAGGAAGTCCCCGAGAACCCCGGCAGATCTCCGCCTCTTAAACAGTAGGCAGCCAAACTATTGCGTGGGGATGATGTTGCTTCCCTTCCGGTTTAGTGAGGCCCGTGCGGAACACGTTGCACCACCCTCACAGGCCTGCTTTTACTAGGGTAACGGGCAGCCCCACCCGTTACCCCCAAGCCGGCGCTCATGGAGGTTAGAGACCATTCTGCGCTTTCCAGCGCTTGTTGCCGCTTCTTCGGGAAGACAGAGTGCTCTCCCGTCCCCTTTCCGCCACTTCTTTAGCGGATTCCACTTTCTCCACGGATACTTCTGAACTGACTTTTCTTCCGAATATCACCAATTTGGCCATAGTCTGTTCTGCGTGGGAATACCGGCATTCCTAATCACGTTTGTCTTATCCACATATTTTGTGCTTTATTCCACACCCATTATACCTAGAATACTCTTTTCAATTGGCCAAACTGAATATATTGTGTACAATTGAACGACAGTGTGTATTCAGCCTTAAATGTATTGTATAACTATTCATAGTGCATACCTTCTGAAATAGTATAAAAGAAAAGAGGCGCACTGCCGGCCAGATTAATGCATTGCATTAATTATAGTCTAGCGACAATATGGCATCGTTACATTGGCAATAGGTGTTGTAAGTGATTAGTTTATTAAGGAATTTAGTACGTGACAAGTGATTTGTGTAATTAAGGAGTAGCTAGCGCCTAAATCGTCACTCACTACGTATTATTTTGGCCGATATAAACAAATTAATTTATGGCGCATACCGTCTGTACGTTACGACTTTATGCGAATGAGCGTCACACTTTAGTTCTACCTCTTTGTAGGTAATAGCACAGAATTCATAACAATAAAGATACAGAATACTAACTCCGCAAAATCATTTAAATAAATAGCGACTCTTTCTCTGACACAATAAAGTGCAATTCAGGTCGCACAGCGTGGCCTCTCTTTATATAGTGTAACTCTTTTCTCCACTGACGATGTTAGGGTTGTTTACTTTTAAAGAATAATTATTCTAAATATTTAATTACCAGTTATGTTTACATACTATGCAGCCGAATACGATGCAACATGTCTTCATTTTAGTTAATTAATACCTTAAGCGACAAAAGCTTAGAGACGCAACGAGACGCGGAGTGAGATTCAAAGTAACGTACGACGACCCGCGGCCATGACGTTGCATGTCGAATGCTCTACCACCGCATCCCACAGCTCGTCAAACACAAACGTACGACAAGCCCGCCGTGTACTTGTCTGATAATACGTTAAGGGTGAAGAAAGAGTTCTTTATGGAAGAAATATATTTGACTTTGACGATGGGCATCTTTGAATAAAAAGATGCAATTAAGGAAGTGTGGCACAATAGAATTCGAATCAACTCCCAGCCGTTAAGTAAGGTTACCAGAGCTTAATTACAGATTTTCAACTCACAAGTGGCAACCCTGGTCTTAGGAGAGTTTACAGGCACGAGTACCGGCTTAACACGGGCTGTGGTGCACTTCTTTGGCAACTTAGTTATACAACAGGAACGCAAAGCCATGGTTTAAAATCGAACACCCTTAGAACATACCCGAGTAGAGGTAAGCTAGAAATTTACTTATTTTTTTAAGGAGAAATACCATGCTTTTTTCATATTTCATAACTATTATAAAATAAATAAAATTTATAACTACTAAAATATTTTACACATCCTTTATAATATACCGACCATTTAAATATCTGCATTACATGCAATATTTCATTAAATAAGCATAACCTAAATTTTATCAAAGAGAATGAGCCTGGTTTTGGCAAAGATGAACAAGCTCTAGGGCTGTCACAATCAAATTGCGTAATAACAAATTCTTGGCATGGGATATTTTGTCTTTCTATTGTTTCTCTGTTGTCAGAACTTAATGTATAGCAAACAATTTATTTTGAAGTGCTTTTTTTTTAAGATGGAGAGGAGTAATAAATAGCAGGTCCCTCATAACTCACACGATAATTTAATTAACTACGTACGTTACTACGTATATGTGCGAGAAGATTGGGAAGGTTTAAATGTTTCTAATCACTTTTTAAGACCACTCGTGTACTAGAAATAACTCCTTGTCGCTCGTGACTTTACAAATGTTCAAACAAGACACAGCAAAAAAACAATCCTATGTAGAAATCGAATCTTTGACACTTAAATGCTGAAAAGTGTGAAGGCGAACCATTTTAATCACTGCCATCATCTGTAGGTACCGTCACTTTCAACAGAGAATCAATGGTTTGTGATAATCGGATCAATGATTCTATCCTCAGTGGCGGACTCGAAAAGTTCGCATGATGGACATACTAGGTATATATAAAAAAAATTACAAATAAATACCTACAAACTTGTATTTTAGAGAACGTTAAGAAGCTATGGGGATGGAGTGAAGCCTTTTACCTGTTGTCTCTTATTCTTAGATTAAACCACATTCCAACAACAAAGAGGAGTCAAAATTATTACCTGTAATTAATAAGGTTCCTATACAGATAAAGTGGAGGTAAATAGTTAACACTGTTTATGCGTCCATTGTTTATTGTTTTAAACAATAAAATGCCAGACTTCTGCTCCTCGTCATCTCTACCTAACAGAAGACTAGATATTTTCTAGTCTTAATCTAGATCAAGACATTGCGGATGTACCGTACCATACAACCAAGTTGGCAAACTAGCATAATATGGTCCGCGGATGGCAAGCTTGAAGGAGCAGGCTAGAGACTAGAAGAAGACGACGATGACTAGTCTTCTAGTCTCTAGCCTGCTCCTTCAAGCTTGCCATCCGCGGACCACATTATGCTAGTTTGCCAACTTGGTTGTATGAATGAATAGATATAGTCATCCGCGTTTTTAAGCATATTTATGTATAGTAATGAGTAAGGTGCAACCAATACACTACAAACATGAATCCACTCGTAGCACAAGCATTTATCTATCTTAGTCTGAAGGGTTAACGAGAGATAATAAATGTATTATGTGTAATAAAATACAAATATCAGACAAGGTTGTAAATGTTCATAGAAGCGTTGCATCAACCGCATTGGTTGATTGAATATTAAACTAGAATCATGGTTTTATTGGTTAAATTATCACCCAACATCTGTCCAAAGAGACATATGTTATTCTGACTTTCAAAGCCCTCAACGGTATAAATCGCATCTTTCAAAATAACTATACACAGTAAAATCTCAAAATTTAATATGAGACACAAAGTCACCTAATTCTCAAACAGATTGCCGTCTGACGTCTAAAGTGGGAGAGACATGCTTCAGCACGTATGGGCCGGCTCGACCGCAGTGATACCTCGGCCTTACAGAAAACCGGCAGTCAAGCAATGCTTGCATTGTATTTCGCCGAGTGAGTGAGGTTACCGGAGGCCCTAACTCTTCCCTCTCCCCCTCTTCTCTTCCCTATCTGGACACTCCCTCTTCCCCTACTACCACCTTAAAGGACGGCAACGCACTTGTGACTCTCGAGTTGCAGGTGCCCATGGGCAGCGGTAGTCACTTACCATCAGGTGACCCGTCTGCTCGTTTGCCCCCTATACTATAAAAGTAAAAAATCGAAGCGCATTTTGAAAATAGAGGATGTTTAACAGTATTGATATACCAGCTTTCGTCCGCGGCGTCGATCGCGTAAAAGTTATTTTTCTATCCTTCGAGAACAGTACATTTTCCTGGACTAAAGGTACCCTATGTCCTTTTCTGTACCCCTGGCAAAGTATATACAAAATTTCATAATTATCGGTTGAGTAGTTAAAGGTGTGTCAAAGCGCAACAGGCAAACAAATAAATAGACAAAATCACTTATTAATTTACGTTACTGTTCTTGTATGAACTTACTTACTTATATAATTTTAGATATGACTCTTACGGTTCGAAGAAATAGTAAACTTTTATTTCGTAAGTAAGAGTGAAACTTAAAAAAGGAATAACTATAAAAAAATCTTTTTAGAATTTCACACGAATCAGATAAAAGGGTACGTGAAAATTAATTTCCGTGATACGTCCTGCTCACTCGCATGTCGTTCACGAAATGACGACGGTCGACCCTCGCACAGCCGGAAATTTAAACTTTTCGCCGACTACCCGCGTAATTTAACTTTTTAATATCTATGTATACAATCTACTTCAGTTCATTTTTATTGCTTTTATGTTCGAAATTAGTGATAATGTGAGGGAACTCATCGAATTATTGTTAAGGTAAAAATTAACTTAAATATAAACGGAATATTTGCTCAGACACTAAACATATTGTGACGCCCTCGAACCTCTTTCGGGTGTAGAGCAAGACTGGCTGGTAATATGATATTTAATTCTTTCTTTTATAATCTTTGAAGTGTATAAATTCTTTAGAAAAGGAACAGAAGTACGAATATTCGTTACTGTTTTCAAGTTTCTTATTATTTATTCATTGTTGCACCAAATATTAAAAGCCAAAGATCTAAAAATAGCCAAGTATGATGTCAAACTAATTATTTAATACAAATTTCTACAGATCCGTTTTGATAAAATACCGTTTAATAAAGATAAAATTTTAGCTGCAGCCAACAACCTTATTTGGTCTATGTCGTAAGCACGTTATATCCTGTTAAGAGAGTTAGGCTATGAGCTGTTACCAACATTTATTTATTTTATTAAAAATAGGGGCAAACTATAATAGATGATAACACAGTTCACTATTTAATAAATAAAGTTAAAGACATTATTTTGACTGGTTATACCGGTAGCGCAATGCTATTGGTCGGTTGATAAATATTAATGAATAGTGGGGTTATAAAAGGGTAGGAATGTATTATAAGCGGAGAACTATCACTTGAGTGCGGAGAGAGATACGAACATCTTGGCAGTTACTGTTAGTTAGTGATTTTCATAGTTTATATCAGTGGTTGTGAGACTGTTTCTTACGGGAGTCACTCGGACGTTTCCTAATTTATACCCAATAATTCCAATATACAGTCCACATAACAACAACATGACTGAATTATCGCAAATATAAAAAATACTAACTGTTGCCTGCGACTTCGTTCCTGTGAAAATTTTGGTCGCACATTATGTCGTACTTTTTTCCGGGATCAGAATCTTGGGTGCTAATCCAGACTATAATCTACGTCTGTGTAAAATTTTATCCAGTAAGTTCAGCCGTTTTTGCGTGAAAGAATCACAAACATTTCAAAATATTTTTATCGGAAAAAAATAATTATTTTTCGATAACAATATTTGTAATGAATCGGATAAACAACTTATTCCACTGTAGGAAAAGCCGGCATATTAAAACGATATATCTATTCTGTTTTTAGTCATCGCAATCTTATCATTGGATAATATCAAGTAGATAACGTGTTGAGCTCGTTGCAAAACAATTATATCTTGATAGTTATATAATATAATGCGGGCAAAACAACGTAGAGTGATCCCGACACCTGCTTCCACCGATACTAATTACCTGCATTATCAATACCTAATTAGATTGGCAGTGGGATTGTGATATCACCAAGTATTGCAAATCATAGGAAAATCAAGTAAATATGATAGAAAGAAAAAAAGTGTGTGCGTGCAATTCACACATGGCAGAAGTGAAACTTCAGAAAAGTAGCCTAAGGAAGAATGAGAAATAAAAAGTAAAATCAACACAAATAATTTACTAATGTTAATAAATTTAATTTTATATAATTTATATAAAAGTTATTAGTCAAATTAACACAGATGTGTTAAATAAAGAACATAAATTAATTAACCAACGAATTTTAATACGCAAATGAACAAAAATGACACCACGTTGACATTGACGCATTTTCTGAAGGCTTCGTAGTACACAGGCGCAAAAACAAAGATTATAGGAAACACTGTATACTTGTATTCTATCTCAATCTTTCGTATGCTAAATCCTATTTATATTTGTCTCTTTTTAGTGTGAGTTTTAGGTTTCATCGAATTTCAAATCACAACAATTCTAAACAAGTTGCACTTCAAAAAAAAGAATAGCTGTAAATTTCTTTATTTTTATCTCATTTAACCTCGGCGGTGAAATAGTTTAAATACCAATTTCATTAAAAACCACAGGCCTAAAATAAAAAAAGAAACGATTACAACACTATTAATCAGCAATTCAAAGATTTCCGTGCCCGAGAAAAGATGAAAAAAAAAAAACAAGCAACAGGCAAATTAGACACGAAGGAATGTTTAGATTTTACAAAGCGATAGTATCATCGAGAATAAATTACCACCTCTATTAGCAGCAAAATATTTTTAAACCACCTTGTGTCCAGTTAAACACGACACCTCAAATCCCTCAATCAAAGTACCAGACTGAACAAAATATACAACAATCTATGGCTCTCTACAAGCTGGTCGACAAAATTTTGGCGAATGTCCAAGTTTGTGGATAAATTTCACCCATTGTAGATACATGCCACTCAGAATTACACCGTATGACAAATGTTACAGAGTTGTAAATATGGTGTACGGCTGTCAGTCTGTGAAGTTATTCTCTTTTGATAGCTTCGGGGTTGGTACATTGGTTGACGATATAAGAACGATATTACGGATGAGAAATGACGAAATCACATCCCATTACTTTGCAACAGTAATATAATTCGAGATAAACAGTGAATGAATGAAGTATTTTCTGTGTAATTAATGAATGTGTTTCATTCAAATGCATTTTTATATGAAGCAATCTGTTTGCATGTATATTTTGAGTGGATATTTATTGAATTACTGAAATAATTTATAGTGCAAATTGCTACGAATGTTACAATATGTCGCAATGTTTTTAAAACATTTTATCATTTAAAAGTGCTTCAATTGATGAAGTGTTAGCTATTTTTAAAGTTGGAGTATAAATAAGTCCAGATCTATTTGTGGTATTTCTAAGACGTGCAGTAAACGCTCATGCGAATGTAATTGCACGATGACAAACGAATACCTAATCATTAATCAAAATCACATTACAATTTTTAAATACACTACCAACTTTTTGCCACTGTTTCTCCGAATCATTTTGATCCATCCTAAGGTAGATTGGTGCCCCCTGTCCACACATTTGTACATACATATACTCGTACGTATACATGATACTTTCACAGAGACAATGGTGTACAAAAAAGTGTTATCTATCTATCTAAAATTTAATATTCGTCACTCATTGCAGTGACTCTAGATAAGTATAAGAAAACGAATTGTTTTTATATTGATTATATTATTGATATCTATATCAAATTTGATAATATGCTGGCTATTTTTATGTACTGTAAAGAGATAAAAATGACAATTATTGAGGTTTAACACTTTACTTACAATACATAGCTGCCTTGTTATGTATATAAGTTTCGTGTATTGAATGATAAAAGAACATTGCCATTAAAAGCTGTAGTCTAAAATGTTTCTGAAATATCGTCTTTTTCTCGTCCGTCTTTATTGTTTACATTCAAATTCAGCATACAACGAATCTTTGAATCCATGAATGTAATAATACATCTGAAAAACTTGACCAGCTTTATAAGGAGCAACTGATGTCGAGATTTTTACTCACAACGTATATCATTTCTTGTGGATAGATGGTATGGGATGGATGATTGGATATGAGTACAAAACCTAGAATCGAACAAGATTTCGACATTCATCTTAATAGTATCCCAAGGAATCCTAAGGACCACTGCTACTACGCTACGTATTTAATCTAAATTGAACGAGTTAAAACCAAGGAAAGATATTTTTCTACATTATTTTTCTTTTTGTTAAATCAAAGTTTTTGAATTCCATATTTCAGCTGGATCAAAATGTGCCTTTGACATTATAAAAAATGGAAAAGAAAAGTGTCTTTGACCTAGTTTTAACAATAATATATTGTACTTTTGAAAAACATTCCATTTATTTTTTAAACTGCTTGTTGGATTCTATTTATTCTATTATTCAAAACTTTTTCATACAAGCTTCGTCACCCAAAGAAGAAAACGATAAATACTATCTTTTAGGTCTTTACAAATGCTACGATTCCTTGCAACTATCAAGCGCCCAGTATGCTTATTTGCTATTTTAATTACATAAATAAAACTTGTTCTAACACCACGTTCCTAAAACTATTTCAACTTGAAGGGTGAGAAAAGATTGCTATAAAGACACTCAGTGTCGCCGCGCTGGAATGTTTCCCATAAATGTCGCTCCTTCAGCGACAATGAGGGTCGTTCTGCGATAGAGCCCGTATCTTGTCACTTTCTACTCATAATGATGTAGTATTAAGCAATCTTTCATGTTGAAATATGTTTTCTAGTATCGCGGATTCGATCACTCAGGTCAAATTCGCGTTGCTTAATCGAATCGAATCATCTTACTCGATCAGTTAGGCAGCTTCGATTTGCATACAAAAATATTATTTTAAATAGTATGATGCCGATTTATTTATTTATAGACTCAATTTCAAATGTACACAGAATACGAGCTTTGTACATTCGATTTCAGTTGCTGAAGATTCGTTCTATCAATATCCTTTGAATTGACGAGCTCGTGACGTCATTGGTATGCAACATGCGTGCCGTGATGGACAGATGCACGTGTGGTGAGATTGGTTTATGTCGAATGATTGTAGAATGAATAAACTGTCTATATGTAATCAAGAAATTAAAAGTGATAATGTTATTGTTAAGTTATAAATTTAAATCATCGACATGCAAATGGCCGTTGCCTTTTTTAAGAAAGCTCTTACTACTTGTCCTGTGCAGAAATCGATCCCACACAAAATCAGGATGATGAATGATGATAAACTTTCTGAAAATCAAATACGTAACAAATTGTCAAGATTGAAAAATTAAAAAAATATTCAAAACAATTTTTTTCCTAATAAAGACAGTGTTTATACGGAGACCCTATCAAATATATGTACCATATAAGTATAATTAACTTAATAAACAATAATGGACATTTATTTTGACTTTGACTTTATTTATACATTTGTTGGTCTTATTTCACATTTAATCTTAAGCCCGTTATCAAAGAAGGGTTGAGACCGCATTGATAGTCAAATTAGCACCATTGATATTAGGACACAATCCACTAGCAACGAACAACACCATTTTAGCCACTTCCTCCGGTTCTAAGACGTTCGTATCATAAGTATTTCTTCTATGTTCTTGTCTCACATCCAGATTTGTATTTCTATTATTCTTTAATGTTCCTGGTTGTATTGAATTAACACGAACACCTTCAGATGCTAGCTCCATAGCTGAAGATTTGGATAGCCTTTCTAATCCAGCTTTAGAAATAGAGTATGGTAGGTACCCCGGTTTTATCCTGGTATATTTTTCATTAAAGTTAATAACATTGCCTTTGGTTTTCACTAAATGAGGTGCCGTAAGACGTGTTAATTGGTATGGTACCCGAAGATTGATGTTAATCATTTCATCAAACGCATCTATATTATCATCAAATAGAGATCCAGTAATAAATTTAGCAGCACAATTCACTAAGACATCGATCTTTCCAAACTTTGCAATTGTTTCATTAACCACTATTTCACAGCTTTCTTGAGCTGTCAGATCCAATTGAAGAGCTAAAGGCTCACAACCGCTTGCTTCGTAGCATTTATTTGAAACACATTTTAATCTATTTTCGTTTCTACCAACTAGAGACAATTTAGCTCTATGTTTTGCAAAAAGTATAGCAGACGCTGCACCTATTCCTGAACTTGCTCCAGTCACTATCACCACTTTATTAGAAAAATCCATTGTTAAGCACAAAACCTTTAAAACACCACTTCTTAAACTTTTTAATTGGATATCAATAGTCTCATAACTACAAATAATTAAAGCGTTTGTAGAAGGTGTGCTTTTGATACAAGATTCAACAATACTGATGATATCACATTTTGTTATAACTTATCAGTCATGATACGATAAATGGAACACACGATGTTATCGCTTCGAAATGTATTAGTCAAAGTTTTTAGGTGTTTCAACAGCAAAAATGTATAATGCCAATTACATTCAGCGAAAAAAAGGTATTATGAGAAAGAGACGTTTTGCGACCGGACATTTTGCAAAGACGTTCTACGAATAAGCCGTCTAGCTTTTCTTAGGAATAAATATACTGTATTATGTCGCAAAGATTAAATAAAAAATTTACCACTTAGCCACGAGCCCCTCCACCGCATTCTGCTATGTTACACAATAAATATCCTTACATAGAATAAAATAAAAAAATTTGAGCATCTGCATGTATTATTTTGTTTCAATTTCTCAATTTCCTTATTTTTGCTGAACATGTTTGATGTTGTATGTGTAATATAGGGACTATCCTTGACAAAAACTAAACGGATTCGTATGCGGTTTTTGTTGTTGTGATACGCATCTATGAAAACTGGGTCATTTAAAATTGTTTAAGCCAATGAAACGATTTATCCAAAAACAAATTCTGTTTTTACATTGAAGAAACGTAATATTTGTTAATTAAATAAAAAATAAATGCACAAATTTCGCCGCTATATTATTTGTCAAAGAAATTGCATCGAAATGAATATTAATTAACGTGAAATTCAAATTTAATGGATTTTACATTCATGATAGACTCTAACATACTTAACATATTTCGTCAACTTCTGAAATTCCACATAACTCTTCATATCACATACTTGTGCCGCAAGTGTACGTCAGAGATGTAATGGGGGAGCTTATCTCCCTCCATTAGTCGAATTGAACTGAGCACTTTTGTTTGCAACGCAGTGTACTAGAATTGTTTCGATGCATCGCGTCTGTCGGTTAGTTCGGTATAATTATAAGAGTTAGCGGGTCTGCGCTTCATCCAGCAATACAGTTTAGATTTGCTTAAAAGATTTATGTCTCAGTAAGATAATTGAAGCCGTGATTTAGTTATATCCCTATTATATCCCTTATATATACTCATTATTATTTAACCAGATTATTCTAGTGGGACAGATATCAACTACTACATAGTGCTTGTTTTTTAGTTATATTCCTAGTCAGACAGTTATGAACCACTTTCATATAACCATATTACGGTATATAAATATATCACGGCTTCAACCATTTTAATACGACATAATATATATCTGTCGTGGGAGAGCCATGTTTCGGCACGGATGAGCCGGCTCCACCGGAGTGATACTACGCCTACGAGCCTCACACAAAACCGGCAATGAAGCAATGCTTCATTATGTTTCGCCGAGTGAGTGAGGTTACCGGAGGCCCAACCCTTTCCTCTGCCCCCCTTTTCCCTCTTCCCCCGTCTTCCCTCTCCCCCTATTCCTTCCCTTCCCCTACTCCCATCTTAAAGGCCGGCTACGCACATGTGACTAAGTTGCAGGTGCCCATGGTCGGCGGTAGTCACTTACTATCAGGTGACCCGTCAACTGGTTTGCTCTAGCCCATAAAAAAATGTATAATATATATAAGGCATGAATACCTTTTTATTTCCCCGATATCTTCATACGTGCAACAGCGTCTAAGGGGCTAATGAAAGTTCAGCAGTAGTCTCTATGAAGTACGATTTTTGGCGACTACTGGCACTTGGTCTACATTTTTATTCGAATATCCAAAGTAGTTAGCACGAAACTTTGCCGTGCACAAACAATGTTACGGCTACGCTGACATAATGCACTGATAAAAGACGCTGCGGTTTGCTATCGAATGGATCTGAATTTCTAGAGATTTGGTCAAAAAAGTTAACTATAGGGTGGTAATGGATAAGTATAGCAGGACCTCTGCAAATTAAAATAAAAACCTTCCGTATACTAGCACATAAACAATAAATATTTTTTAAAAGCAAAATCCGATACGCGTTTTGAAAGTATTTTTTATTCAATTGCCGCTCTCGCTACCGCTAATGACTTACAAATAGTCAGTCTGGAAACAAAGCACAATACTGTCCGATTTATACCGCAAAGGTACTAGTGATGAGTATAAACAGATTGTTAAAGTCAACTTCACATAGGTACTTACTATTCGTTGAATAAGAAACGCAGAAGTGACAGTCGCATCTAGAAGTTTTGGGTTGTGATATTCCACCAATATAATAGAAGGCTACATTATCATTTCTATGGCTGGAGAGAGGGCACGGGGCCCTCACCTTCCGGATGACGCAGGTGCTTTCCGGACACGGTTGCTTCGGCAAGTACCTGTATCAGATCGGCCGGGAGCCGACGTCACGGCACGGCACGGCACGTCATGACGGCGCTGCACACACTGTCGGAATGCCCAGCCTGGCAGTCGGTGCTGCGGGTAGTCTCTCGCTCCCAACCACAAATACGTAATTAAATTGGTAAAAAATTGTATTGGTATGGTATATGGTATTTCACTTACATATCTTTATGGTGTATGAATCACAGAAACACGAGGAGACCAAA
This sequence comes from Euplagia quadripunctaria, assembly GCA_963859945.1. Lineage (NCBI taxonomy): Eukaryota > Metazoa > Arthropoda > Insecta > Lepidoptera > Erebidae > Euplagia > Euplagia quadripunctaria. The sequence goes on from OY982585.1 coordinate 2,654,717, forward strand.
TAGTAGTACTCACCTGTAACAACAATAAATAGAGTTTAATAACAACAACTAACAAACTAAAAACACAACAAAAAAACGCGTATTTGTTTTAAAAAAATAGGGGTAAACTGTAGTAGACGATAAAACAGTTCTCTGTTGAATAAAAATAATTTAATAGACATTAGTAGGGCTAGTGATACCGGTGACGGTACGCCATTGGTCCGTCTGACAAATAGCGGGCGGGTGGCGTGTGGAGTGATAAAAAAGCTAGGCGTGCATTATAAGTGGTAATGGTCACTTGGATGCGTATCGAGGTACGAACAATATCGAGGTTACGGTAATTAAACGAATTTGGACATCTACTGATGCGGCATCGCGCAGTGAAAGCCGCGCCGCACGGCCGCGGTCCACCAGGTGTGATCACCTAGGGCAGAGGATACTCCCTCATGGTCGGAGGGACATTACATCCCTTCCTTCAGAAGCTTGTTGATCTTTGATGGTCTTTGGAAGTGACTATTATTCCGCCCTTAACGGCCAAATATTAAAACGTCACATCATGTGAACCTTATCTCTTCAAGGTTGATTTACAAAAAGAAACTTAGAAAATTTTATTAGATAAGCATCTAAGTATTTGTCACAAGCCATTAGTATTCAATTTCTTAAAGTAAAACTAAACTTCTACTAGGATCTAATGCAAACGATGCTCGGTAAGAAACCATCCCTAGGGCAGCGTTATTTAACGCGTAATTTAGCTCAACTCGAGCGAAAATTGTTTGAGAATAGTCCTAGAATCGTTAATTTTATGACCGAACGTCTAACGTTAACGGCTAAGCTTGTTTCCACTTTCTTTACAATTTAAATGAGCCATTCGGATGCTGGAGGCTTACGCAGTGGTCGTATTTACCTGATCGGGTAAAAGAGGACAGAATTCTCAGGTTTTACGTGAAAATCAAGCGATAGAGAAATGGAAATACCCCTACATTACATATCGTATACGACGACACCGCCTGTTGGTCTAGTGGTTAGTGATTCTCACTGCTGAGGCAGAGGTCGTGGGATCGATTCCCACCCAGGACAAATAATTGTGTGATGACCATGATTATTAATTTATTCTGTGTCTGGGTGTGATTTATCTATAATATGTGTGTATTTAGAAATATAAAAGTATGTTTATTAGCAGTCTGGTTACCATAGTACAGGCTCTATCTAGTTTGGGACGGCCATGTGTAAGGTGTGTCAAGTTATTATTTTTTATTATTGTCAACATCTTTACCGGTTAAAGACTTTATTTGTTCACATTAGATTCTTATTGAAGTGTAATCTTGCTTCAATAGTGGCATCATGAAAATATGAAAGAAGAAATTACACTCTCAGGGTAAATTATTTTTTAAACTTACTCGTTCCATGATATATAATTATGTACACATTTAGGAATTAGTATCTATAGTATGTGATGTTACACAGCGAAGCAAAAATATCGAAAATGAGCGGGTGGATGGACTCGACGATGGAGGGAGTGCACCACTGAGCCAGTTACCCTGTGACCACGGCCAGTGCAACCTGGTCGAAACGTCAGACAATTGAAAGGTATGTAATACCTATTATGTGATCGCGTTAATTACCGTACGTATACATAATTAAAGATAAGAAAAAAGCTGATGATCATCGAACGGCTGAGCAGAGAACTCTCGATCAAGACACCTTTAAAAAAAAAACTAAATATCAATTGGTCCGTTCGATTAAAGGCTATGATACCACAGACAGACACACAGATACAATGTTAAACTTACAAAACCCCTACTTTTTACCTGTGAGGTAAAAACAGCTAATTATTCTATCGTAAAACACTAAATATTATGTTTTACGAAAAAACACTGGTTACGTATCAACTGTCAAACAATTGTACCCGAAAATCTCAATCTCTATTGTAAAAATGGGGTCATGGCTACGCTAAGAGGTAACCGATGCAATACATCATCTCTGTCACTCTTATGACGTTTTGTATACGTAAAGATACGTAACTGTACGTTTTTTTTTTGCTCAAATCATTCCCTCTATAGTTATTGCTCTTAGTCTAAAGCATAAACTTTTCTTTTAAACCTGAATTCACATCAAACCTTTGGGCTCTTTCTTTAGATCACCCCTTACACGCGTGCAATACTAGTGATTACACTAGCAATCTTTTAATCCAATAAAGCCGTGGATACACGTTTTAGCCATCCATTTATCACCGACTAACAAGCTGTTTTTATTCCGCCAGTGTAAACGGAGCTCACGGCTGTAATTTTTCATCCCCCTGGAGAGAAACGATAAGGTGGCTCCGAATTAATGAAGTGGCCATGATTAATAAAGACGCTTTTGATAAATATTGTTGTATTTCGAAATCTTTCCTAAATAATAAAAGGCTTGATAATAAACTGTAACCTATAACTCGTTTTAAACGGCACATGTACAACGTAGTCAACAATACAACATAGTTCTCAAAAATAGGGGCTCGAAGGACCAATCATACCGTACTTGGCCTTATTTCTCATTTGGGTAAAAGATTCGCACTCATGTTTACGTGTAGGTATGTATATGTAGGCTTTTTTACGTAATATATTTTTTAACAGGTGCATAATTAACTCAGCGACTAATAGTCTTAGTCACGAAGTCAATTATACATCTGCCATGCACGTCTCTGCATCACCCAAAGGTTGACTGGAAGAAAACGCCAATGGCATTAAGTGCGCCTTATATAAAGTATTTGCAGGAAGTGTCAATAAATAAATAAACTGACGGGTTATAACATAAAAGTTACCGGGATACCGTATTTTTTTTTTGTTACTCATCATTTATGGGATTATTTACTTTGCCGATTATTTCTTTGGAAGTATTACGCGTTGTGAAGAAGTGAATCTGAAACTAAAGACTAAATATTTCAAAGCCCAAAGAAAATTTCAAAATCTTGGTTGGTTCGATTACTGTATTTAGGGTACGGTTGTAAGCATTTATGTTCAATGATTTTGTACAAGTAACTTAATTTTAAATCGATCTTTTCCCAGTCAAATCTTCTAGTATAAAAAGTTACATTCTGCATAAATAATAACTTGACATATCTCACACACGGCGGCCGTCTGATCCTAGGCTAGGCAGAGCCTGTACTATGGTAACCAGACTGCTGATAAACATACTTATATAGTGCTAAATACATACACATTATAAATAAATTACACAGGTCAAATGTTCATGCTCATCACACAATTATTTGTCCTGGGTGGGAATCGAAGCCACGACCTATGGCTCAGTAGTCCGGATCACTAACAACTATATCAACAGGCCAGCCAATAATAAATGCTTTATATTAACCATGTTTGTTTTTAGGTATATTTAAAAGAAAACATAATACTCTAAAACATAAACACTGGCTGAAAACTACCGCCAAAAACAATATTTTCATAGTTAGACCAAGCCACTTTAGTATATTTAAAAAACTAATAGCAGCTCATACCAAAAATCGAGTATTAATGGTAAAAATTACTCGGATATCGAAGTGATTTAATCGAATCATTTCGTCAAATCTTGTTACATATTTGTGTCAGAGTGGATGTTGTCTCGAAAACAATGTTAAACTAATAACTTCAATTCCTTTTAAAAGCTTTTATTCTCTTAATAATAAAATCTCTACGGTAAAATTACAACTTCTGTAAAACAAAACTTTTTATATTCAAATTAATTCATGCCATTGGGAATATAAATCAAAATTTGACTTCTGTAACGAACCTGATATCTAAAGATATTAGATAAAGTTTGATTATTAATGTGAGCCGTTAGTATAACCGATGTACATCAGTATTCATTGAGTAACCACCTCTCTATCTCGAAGGATGATGTTAATCACCCGAACCGAACTACTGCCGGTATTAAGGGTTGCCACTAATTCTGATTACGATTCACAGAATCAGATTCAGAATTATTTATGGTTCCAGATGTAAAGTATGTTATATAGGTTTCGGACTACGGAATCATACCTACATATTAAAGTTTATATAGCCTATAAAGGATTGGATTGAGCTGTCATTGGCTAGTGGGGACCTTAAACTTAAAAAAAAAAGATTTTTGGAGTAGTAAATGGTTGGTTACCAGGCGATTAATAATACTAGTGTTAGCTAGTAAGCTACCGTGACCTCATCAGCAGGTGCGCAGGGTTGTTGTTTGTATATATAAACATTTTTAGACCTCACTTAACATTGAAATGCGCGAAAGATTGGATGCAATAGTCCATATTTAACGTTTAGGTAAAGGCGTTTGGATATATATATACGGAATATAACATACGTCCTTTTAACTACAAATACAAAATAAAAATTAGCCTAAAGTTTTATTATAATTTGAACAGTTTAGCATATTCCCATGCTATAAGTAAACAGTCCAGTTTATAAAACTGAAATCATCAAAACTGGTGAAAATGAAAACTGACGAGTGATGGCTTGACTCAATAAGTATAAAGTAGCTAAATTGTTACCTAAACTTTACTGAATATGACTTAATTTAAATTAAAATCCAGTAGCTATTTGCGGATACAGTTCACCACAAATACTTTCTTATAACATCCGCTGGCAGCCCTACATAAATTAAGCCGTTCAATTCCGGACCGAACCACTTCGTACTGGATCGAAGCGGTTACAGGCAGACAATAGGGCGGGGTTACACCGTACTCGATATAATGGAGTGGTCGAAGGGGAAACAAGGAAATAGGAAATGTTACTTTACAAGTAGGTTAAACAAGAGACTTGTGGTAGCCCTTACATTTGTAATTCAGGAGGTTTTTAGGGACAAAATGAACTGATATTTATAACAGAGTATTTTATTTCATGCGGAATTTGACCTAATACCTATATTTATTTTTTTGTAAAAATATTTTTCCTCTATTTTTTAACTATAGTTGGACAATATTATTACTCAAATCTATCTTCAATCGTTATTTTGATGATTGCAACTTTGTTTTCATTATACTCTAGGGTTCTTTTTATTATTTTACTTTCAAATTTAATTTAGAGAAAGTATCGCATCATAGCCTAACATAAAGACCAGTAAATGTCAATGTTGCTTGTTGTTGTTTTCTGTACGGCTATACACTTCTAAAAAAACAACTTCAAGCCACCTTAGTATAGTCCTTAAGATTTAACTTCCAAAAATCTCACTAATGTTATGTAAAGGCGAAAGTTTGTGAGGATGGATGGATGGACTCTTCACGCAAAACGGCTGAACGGATCTAGATGAAATTTGACACAGAGATGGATTATATTCTGGAATAGCAGTGCAATACTTTTTATCATGAAAAAATGTACAGTTCTTATGTGATAGATTTCAAAACTTCCACGTGAACGATAATAAATTATAAAAATATCATGAGGGTACGTCTAGTGGAAGATGGTTTTTATAACACTGGCGATAACAATCCGACGCTATGGAGCTCTTGACTATTAATTAATGATCTCTCATTGTGTTCCAAGCCTTATATAGGGACAGTCGCACCGTGCAATCGCTATTACGTACCGAAGCAATTGAGCTGACTACAAATCGACTATCACACCAAACATTTAGCACAGCTTACAGTCTTTTGTAGAGGTTTCAATCTATTGACTTGTACTGATAATTATTTAGCAATCAAAAACCTTCGGTTTAAAGCTATGGTGTTTGTATTTCTAACGACATTAAAATATTTGACAGCACACAAGAAACAGCGTATTTCAAGAATTTTCGGTAGTGCACACATCATGCAACCGCAATAAAAACAATCACTGCTGAAAGGATTTGGAGGTTTCTCGAAGCCATAAGTCTGAGCTGTGAACTGTAAAGCAAAAAGTGCGCTACAAAAGACCAGAAATGGTCAGGTAGCACTTAAAACAATAATAATACGATAGTGCATTCATTCGACAGGGGTTGCGTGTCCGATTCCCGCTCAGTACAAATATTTTTATAGATTACCATGTCTATTTGCAGTAGTGTGTGGGTGTTTGATGTACAACATAGTTGTAATAATTATTTTTAAAACGACTTTTATACACATTAGATATGTAACTCGGGACCAAATCGCGATAATATTAATAATGTACGATACCTTTTTTGGTTACCCGACGTTTCAATCGTATTGTACGGTTGGACTGTATTACTTAGTAACGTCCCTTATTAATATTATCGCGATTGAGTCCCGAGTTACACATCTAACATGCTAGTATATACAAAAAAAAAATCAGGACAGTTTATAAAATGCATAGTACCGTTTCGTTAAGAAACATCTTTAGAACAAAAGAATTTCTTACACTAACTCTAGTTTACATTATGGAGCTATGTTTATTTGTAAGAAACAACATGCATTATTTTTATTTCATATCTGATACAAGAAATAATATTCGCAGTAAAACAAATATAATATAAATTTACCCAAGATCACTAAATAATATGTTATTTTATAAAAGTAAGTACATATATTCGTGCAATATATTACTGTCAAGCAACTTAAAAGGTAGAATATTTAAAACAAAACTCAAGAAGTCGTTACTAGAGAATGTATTTTATTATCTGCAAGATATTTGAAGATGTGTACTGCAGTGAAAAAAAAAGAGTGTGTGTACTTACGTACGCACGGTGTGCGCGCGCATCGTAAAATTATTATACTTTCATCATTTTACCATAACGCGCCAAAATAAGTGTATAACTTCAAAAAAAGTAATAAAGAAATTATTAATTTCAATTGTTTTACTTTTAATTTATGTTGCATGTCCGAAAGGTTAAGGTGTCGGATCAAAATATGTATAATAGTAAAAGACCTACTTCTAAACAGCCAAGCAATAAATTATCATTAGGTATCTTAAAAAAAATGTAATTATATCCTTAAATATTACGAATCAAATAAGTATTTACCTACATCCCTGATACACAAGTAGAAGTATTACTTAATATATTACTGATGCGATATGAAGTTGGCGAAAGTGCATAACGTGTACTTATAAACATGGAACTTCATAGTATAAAGGGGTATATTAAATATTTCTTGACAGGTAATGTAATCGACTACATTACCTACTGTTACATCACTTAGAAATTAACGCAAAGAAATTAAAACCTTATCGACATCAGTAATCACACTTCCGTATAATTTTGTATTTATATTCTTTAATAGACTTTAATGTAATCAGAATATGAGCTAAAATTCTTTGAATTACTTGAAGTGGATAGATTTTGGTGGAAATAGACTGTATTCTTAACAATGCAGAGGCGATATTAGCTTGCTTGCATATGTGGAGTGTGGAACCTTCGCAACTCGGCAATGAAACTCGGGAAGACGTGCGGTGAAAGTTTTCACGCTGACTATCGGAAAAACCGTGTATTTGACGGGTGGTACAAGTATCAAGAGCAAATCCAAATATTATTTTTTGGACTACAGCTGACCTGACAGAGGTTGTCGGATTTTAAATAAATTTATTTGTTATCATTTTTCATTCCATAAAAAAGAAGACTTCCAGTTGTGTCCCGAATTTTCCAGATTTTCGGGCAAATTTTTGTCTAAAAACAAAAACCGAATATTTCTAGTTTTATTTATTTAGATAGATTTCAAAAGACCCTACACTTAAAAATTTGTGATCAACAATTTTTTTTATTTGGGTACTTCATAAAACGGTTTCAAAGCAAAGAGAATATGTATAAAGATATAAGCACTAGCCTATGATTTAGATGTTATGTACTATTATGATATGCTATTATTTGTGTTATTAAAAAAATAAGAAAAAAGATTAGTAGAGTATTTGCTTAGCATCCTCTAACAGGTTCTACAATAGTTTATTCTTGGAATTTATTCTTACCTTTAGTCAATATGCGTGCGATTGTTAAAAGCACTTTAGAGGAACAGTGTAAATATTCGTGAATATCAGAGCTCTCCTCAGCGCAGCACTTTTGTACGGTCTGCTAAAACGAGAGTGTAGGATATAAATCGTTTTCGTTTAACGGGTTTTTATGAGAAAACCTTGATTCAAAATTATTTCAAATTTTAAGTAATTTCCTCGAAATTACTTAAAATTTGAGCTAGTTGTAGCTAGCTGTTGGTCGCGACTATGTTCACGTGTATTTTTTTCAATTTTGTTATAATCTAATCCTACTGGAACCGTACATTTTTTCGGGATAAAAAAGTAGCTTATGTGTATTCCACTGTTATATCACTGTGCCTAATTTTATCCAGATCCGTTCACCCGTTTTTGCGTGAAGGAGTAACGCACCATCCATGCATCCTCACAAACTTTCGCCTTTATTATGTCTTTAAAAACAAGATAAATCAATTTTTATTCTCTTCTTAAGTCATACGATGTGAAATAAATACTAATGTACTTCCTATACAAAGTTTGTATGGAAAACAATATCGACTACCGCAGCCTTAATTACACTAATTAAAATCAAAACCTTAGGCAATGGTCCCGATTCTATTGTCAGACTCACTAAACTAAAACCTAATTTAATTTCTTCATTTGAAATCAACCTTGTCTTTTTCGCAACAAAGTCTATTTGTTACTGGCATCTATTTCTCCGCCCCACTAAATTTCACTAAAACCTGTCAACATATACTCAACTTTATTTCCACGCAGCAAGAGTCCCCATTTATTCAAATGCCGTATAATTGCCGTACAAAAACTTGTTCAAAACAAACTAAGATGACGTTATTTTAATCGACACCTACGAAGACGCTTGCTAAAAACACAGAGCAAAAGAGATGGCATTCAACGGATAGCGGCTCTCGCTACGTGGTATTAAAGTTTATTTAAGCGTGTCAGACTTTAGTCGACAAATTAATTGCTTATTTCGATAGCGACGTATGTTACCTACTTGTTTATATTTGAAATAAGACCTTGTTTCGAAGGGTACAAGGTTTACATCTTGTATGACGAAAATTTAGTCAATTATAGTTAAGAGAGAAATTCAACAGAATTGACACCAATACCTGACATTCATTGTCATGTTTTGAGACATGGGACTTGTATTAATACAAATTTAAAATACATTTATAAGGCATTAGAGCAACAGATGCAAGTTTTCAAATGTACTAAAGTGTGTGTGTGTAATTAAAAACATTGACTGCTGTCACCTACTTTCAATTTGTTATATTAAATCGCCGCCACCGCTAATTTACACTCAACACTGTTACCTAATGATTGAACGCGTGTGATTTCAGTTTTCTTGTGAAATATTACGCGATCCTATTGTTGAATGTGATACTAGATACGAAACATCCATTATAACCGTTACTTTTACAATTACACTAATGATTAATTTTTAAGGCTCTTGCAAATTATAATTTTAAGTCTGTAAAAAATAGACCAACACAGTCTTGGCAGCGTCGCCAAGCCAGTGTGACGCCTGGCACCGTCGCGGCAGGACACTTAACTCCTTGAAAAACGACACCCGTCGGGTCGAGAACTAGTCGGGCATCCTCGAAATAAACACGTGAGTATCTTTAATAGACTAACGCAGTGTTAATTTTTTCCAATCTCTTTATTAAATACCTTCATTTCAATTATTTTTCGTGAGGAACAGAACCCTAAGCTTGTATCTAAGACCTCAAAATATGTGAACAAACACCAACAAGAAGCGTGTATTTCTTTAAACATGGATGAGATTGTGATCTCATTTCGTACTGCTGTAACATCATCAGCCTGTCTTTTTTTCTATCATTCTACTTTATCATTTTTTTTTTACTTGAGACATCAGTCTCACACACGGCCGCCTACTCCCCAACTAGGCAGAGCCTGTACTATGGTAACCAGACTGCTTATAAACATACTTATATATTTCTAAATAAAATTACACCTAGACACAGAACAAATGATCATGCTCATCACACATTTATTTGTCCTGGGTGGGAATCGAACACTAACCACTAGACCAACAACGAAAGACTGGTCAGTCTTTCGTCATTTCACTGCTTCCTAGCCTTACTCTCTTCACGCAGTCCATCCATATTTTCTTTGGTCGTCATCTACTCTGGTGCGTCAACCTCCAATCTTAAAACTCTCTTCACCACTTTTACCATACTGCTGTAATACACAGCAGTAAAGATATGGTATAAGAAAGGTGTTACATATAATAATAATAATTTTTATTTTATTTCTTCTCTCCCACAGAAAATGTTACATCATTAATTACTGATAACAAAGTTATAAACCAATTGTAAATTTCACCATATGCAACACTTTTCTTATACCAAATGTGCCTAGATTTTGCTAGCAAGACAAGTGGTGCCGCTAGAGGGCTCCGTAGATCGTACTCATCGTATTGGTAAATTATAGTCTTCTGTTGGGTACCTCTAATTCAAAAAGAAACCTTCTGTGTCTCTTATGCTGTGTATCGAAAAGTCGTTTTAGACAGCTCTAGATATGTCTCATGGCCTATCGCGAACGGAGGTCTCGTTATTTTCCTTGCATACCGAGGCCCGTCGAAGATTTTAAACAGTAGAAGTTTATTACAAAAAAAGTTTTGTTAAATATTATGCAGACTTAAAATATGTTTCGTTTGATATGGAAAACTGAGAATGAACTTAAAGTTAACTTGTTTGTACTTATCATGCTCGTTTTAGAAGGTTTTGACGCAACTCATAAACGTCATAATTTGAAAATGAACGCAGAACACTATATTTACATACATCATCACTTGGGATTGCAGACAGGGAATTATAAAGAACTAGCAGTGCCCCGCGTAAGTCCCGATCCCGTGGACATATCGGGATAAAAATTGGTTGCCTGTAAAGTCGGTATACGGGCGAAAGTTTTACGTGACAACGACTTTGAGTGGTAAAATAATAACCATGCCCGAGTGGAAGGGACGCGTGCCTCTCACTCGCTCTCATTGTGAGCGCATAACGTGAGCGGAGCGTAACGCAGTTTCTTGAAGTGTCACCCGGCAAACCAATTTATAAGACGTTGTCACGTCAAAAAATTTTATGTCTCCTTGCGCCACACCTTGCCACACGCTGTTTTGTGTACCGAAGCCTTAACTGTGTGATTGGAAACGTGGTGGTATTGTTTATTGCGTAATATTGGTATGTTAACAGTTTCTACAGCGTCTGGGAATAACCAATAATTGTAAAGCCAGGGAAAGTGTTATCTGACATCTGTGCCCAAGACAAATTGTCTAGTGTCGCTTAAGATCATTTTTACAAATCACTATGATATTTAGTGCTCAGGAGTGGCTTATAATTTATTTTATTATTAGGTATGTTATTGTTTACGGCGAATCTTATCCCTGTAACAGAAACCCGTTGATCATAAATCGTTGATCGTAGTCTATTGCACATAATCCGTCTAATGTAACTTATAAACCGTAGATTAAATAGGATTATCAATTTAAATAGGGTTTCTTGATGCGTGGGTCCGGAAGCGATAAACAGGGAACAAGTGGTGCTGCGATTGTTTGTGGGCACAGGAGACCGCTACCATCAGACGATTACACCACTACACATAAAGTCATTTAGTGTGTAAAGAACTAAAAAAAAAGGGAAATATTTGTCACCACAGCAAACATTAACAAATAAATCTCACAAAACACTAAAAAGCATTTTTTAATTACTCAGCACAAACAATCGCTGCAGAGTCGGACGGAGGGGGATGGAAACAGAAGCTCATTTCCTCGCTGATCGCAGAGGAAGCGAGATAAAAATGCCCTCTGACTGACTGTAATGAGGCGTTATTAAAAGGGGAGGATATATGGGTAGGATTTATTGGCAGACTGTTGTATGATCGTGTGTTTTTCAAACATGTTGAAGATGCGATTAAGTATGTATTTTACTTTGATTATATTTTACTTATAGGGGCAATTTGGTTCATAACATGCTACAGAACTCAATTTTGTGTCGGTTGCAGCACCTTATTTTTTGACTAAGTATGTAAAAAGATGCTGTAAATTGACTATTGGGAAAGAGCAGACGTTGAACAAGAAATCAAAATTGCATTTTTCAAAGCGTTTAACCGGTTAAAGCATGCATTATTACTGACCGTTAAATCTACTTAGAACCTTTTACATAATAAATGGTAAATACAGCATTCCATTTTGAACGCACATTTTACGAGAATTGCTAACAACCTTCTTGAAGTTGTAAAATTTACTTAAATATTAAGCATGCTAAAAATAAACTTTTCGCAGTCCCACTTAGCATTGCATTGCTTGACATATAAATAAAACACATCTCAATCGACCATCCCCTATAGCTTTGCCTTGGGTTCAACCTTAAATTTAAGTACTAAATATGTATATTCCTATAAAAATTACATCACTCAGTAGTAGGTTAAGAATAGCTTAATAACCTAACCTCTTCAAAAACATCTAACGTCATCTTTAGATTATATAAATACTTATCGCCTACATAAATTATGGAATTATTTTCTTCCCTACAATTAAGGCAAAATCTATTTCCCTATGTCAAAGAGGATGTTACCTAAAGCTTTATTTTACAATGTTCCAATACAAACGTTTGAGTAAGAGGAAAATACTGATTTATTAAGGATTTTGTATAATTTGTATTTGAAAATACGGCACATCCACTTGATGATAAGGGTTTCCCCTGTCAACAACACTGACAATACCTGTGGTGTCACTCGCAGGTTGGTAGCCCTATGGACTCCCCTTTTCAAGCATACCTACCAGAAGTATTAATATAGTACTGGTTAGCTTAAGTATTCATTCGTTCAGTGACGTTGTTGTAAAAGAATATTCATTTTATAAATTTACTTGGTACCTGTGTGTATAAGAAAAATGGTGCCGTTTTGAGTTAATACCATAAGCGGCACTGCTATTCTGCTAAGGCCAAAGGTGACGTGCACAGTCCTCAAGCAGCCATAGACCAAGTCCATAGGTCAATACAAGACATAAGTACATATATATCAATACATCCATACAATCCATCCAAATAAATAAAATGGAAGTGTCTGTTTGTAATGTCAAAATAATAGGTTATTTTAAGCTCATACAGTTATTTGCACGATACCTATGAGTAAAAATTGGTGTTTTCAATTTTTGTCTGTCTGTCTGTCTGTTTGTTTGGGCTAATCTCCGGAACGGGTGGACCTATATATAAAATTTATAGCCTACAATAACATAGTTACTTCATACTATCATGTTAGATATGTACATCAATAAGCAAGTATATTGTGCAAAGGTATAAAAGAAAACTTGTCTACTTAAACTTAGCACAATAGTAACTATGTATGTATCTCCGTATTGTGGTTCCACAGCGGGGGTCATTTGTCAATAACGGAACTGGACGTTAAACGAAATGTCCGATATTTATTTATTGTCTGCGACACGCTTTTGTCTGTTCGCATTCGCTTATTTTTATGACGGATGGAGATTTATAGACTGACTTGATATTTTTTTAGAGTTACGCAATATTGTTTGGATAATTAGAGGACTGGTTGATCCTTCTCGTTGACTCTTTTCTCTAATTCATTAATTTAAGAGTTTGAAACTAGAAGGAGAACTCGCTAAATAACTCATAAGTAACTTACTAACCATGAACTCATTATGAATCCCAATGAGTAACTTATTCACAGTAAAGTTGGTGATTTAACGGGGAACTGTGTGACTTTAAGGCTAAAGAGGTCTAGAACAGACTATGGGTAAAAATCACTACTAGTATTTCGTTGTTTCTACTGACGAAGAGGGTGACCATAGCACCATGGAAGTAATGATATTGCTTACATGTTGCGAATGATAGGATTGGTGTCACCGGTGTGTCAAATGTGTCAAATAAACAGGATCCTTTATATATTGTCGCGCCTTTGTGGTATTACCTTATTACTCGCAGGTGACAAGCTGTACTGAAGTATATAGAACTATTTTGAATTATATAAAATATAGAATAGGTTGAAGTCTGATGGGAGCGACCGTCGATGTCAGAACGGTTCGCCAAAGAATAATGTGATCAAGATATTAATTATATAATTGTGTTACTAATGTTAAATAGGTTAAGCCAGATGATTGATTACAGCCTTACGAGCTAGTGAGTGTTTCAATTATTCTCGTTTCACAAGTGTCCCTGAAGTCCCGGGCCCTAAGCTACGTCACCCGGTCAAAGCAATATGCTATCTAGGGTGGACTAGCCATTCTGGATAATTGCTAATGTCACCTAATAGTGTGCGGATTTTAAACGAATCTGTGAACGGTCAAGAGTGCTCCTTTTTCCCCCTTAAAAACCTTTATTGCGCCACCACTCTTCCTTACTAAACCGGTCAACTTAGCATACGCTATACAAATAAACCGAAATTTTTGTATCATCGCATCGCTATGCCTCAGGGGAACTGAGCTATAAATGGAACTACACGATAAACGAAACGTCTGATATTGATTTATTTATATACAAGGGTGTATTAGCTTACATATATAATTTACGCATTATATAACAGGGTAGAACAAAGAAACAGAAGAAAATGGTTATGACCAACAGTGCCTTGGTATGTACCAAGGAACTGCTGGTCATGACCCTTTTCCAACCCATCATCCCACTAATATTATAATTGTGAAAGTTTGGATGGATGAATGTTTGTTACTTTCACGCCAAAACTACTTAACCGATTGCGATGAAACTTGGTATGTAGATAGCTGGAGACCTGGATTAACACATAGGCTACTTTTTATCCTGATATTTCCACAGGATCGGGACTTACGCGGGTAAAACCGCGGAGCGCTGCTAGTTTTGTATATGTCGTAAATATTAATCCACTACTAGAAAGTAGTCTGCCTGCATCCTTATGATTGTCCCAAAAAAGTAATACCAACTCAAATAGTTACTTAAAACAATCTTACAATTTAAGCTTGTTTTAAGTAACGAATTGTGTGGTTAAGTGATCATGCTCGATCCACAATGAAGGGGGTGATACTAGAAGACATTGATTTACTTGGTGATTGAAGGCACCCAGTACACAGTTCGCGAACTTTTGTTTGATACTCCGCTATTCAGAAATATCAAATATTACAATGTGCAAAAGTCACACTAAGGAGCTCGTTTGCTTGCGAAATGATTAATTTAGACCAGGCCACGTGGTCTTCATCTGAAATTTAGATGCCGCGTTATTGGAGATTTCCAATAATGTATGTTGCATAGTAATATATATTCATAATCTTAGCTCTGCCAAGTTATTTTAATTTATCAAGTAAAGTTTGTGCCAAGGAATGATTCATTTGTACTGCGTAGCGTTCAATTTTACTGCTGTTATACTAAAAAATACAATGTAAAGTATTTAAGTGAATTTTGCTGCATTCGCTAACAATGTTTGCAGTACTGAGCTTATCTTATATTAGTAAAGACTAATAAATTTAATAGCTTAAAATCGAAAGTAATATTTTCTGTTAACTTATATTAAGATGGCAAAACTTTTCAAATAAATTGCACACGAAGATTTTTGCATATCATATGGTCATTAGGTTACCCACTTAAACAGATTTATATTAACAGGTACACAACATACATATAAAGATAAGTTAAAACCGTTATCTTGATCTTTGTTATCATTTATAGTATAGTAGTGAGATAAATTTCTAAATTTCATCATTCTCGTTAAATAGTGGTAACTGTTGGCCACCGACGTGAGTAGGTAAAGTTATTGTAGTATTTGCATTGTAATAAAAGTGTATTATAATATTAATTCGCTCCCAATATAAGTTCATCTACGGCTGTTACATAATTTTAGTTATAAATACTTCACTTTCCCGAATAAACCCTTTCCGTAGCAGATATACGTTCTTTTACAAGTACTCAATTATTAACTCCAAACATGTCAAATATTTTTGTGAGTAGGATGTTCACGAGGTTCTTGATCGCGAGACTGATGTTTTAACTATTATCGACGCTTCTGATTGGTTTCAGATCGATTAAAATACAAAATAAACTTTAAATTATCACACTAATATTATAAAGGCGAAAGTTTGTGAGCGAGCGAGTGTGTGTGTGTGTGTGTGTATGTTTGTTACTCTTTCACGCAAAAACTACTAAACCGATTTCTATGAAACGTGGTATGTAAATAGCTGGAGACCTGGATTAACACATAGGCTATTTTTTATCCCGATTTTCCCACGGGATCGGGACTTACGCTGGTGACACCGCGGGGCGCTGCTAGTATATAATAACACAAGCTAAACGTTCATTATCAAAGCGACAGTAAGTTCCAAATCAATGTTTAAACGCCTCAAGAGACGGCCTTGAGATAACGGACTTATACGCTAAGTGAAATGCTTGTTCAATTACATGTTAATTCAGGCTGTCACCTCCGCGGTTATTGAAATTGTTGTAGGGGAAATTAATTGATATTGTAGTTATGTTAATTACGTAGTGTTCATTAAATTCGTTATATAAATAAAGATCAATGAATTATATCAGAACATTTGTAATAGTGTAATTTAACATACAGAAATATTTTTTGTTCAACTAAGAGGTCACATTTTAGTCCATCTACGTTGATGTAACCTCTACAAGGGATGTTTATTAGACACACAAAACATTAGTTTTCATTAGAATAATATTATTGTTCCGAAACACGGCATATTAGAGGAGATACTTATAATGGAACGCGCCAGCTGTCATTGGTAGGTGACACAAGTGGCCCCTCCCCCTGTTCATTCTGTTTTCCGGTTCTGCACGATGCAAGTGTAATAAGAAAAGAATAAACGAAATACGTATATTTATTATCAAATATAAACAATACATGGCGCAGTCGGTACTTTCCTTTCCAATTCTAAGAAAAGATGCTGTAATATTACATACAAACTGTGTGTTCTATGGAAGAACTTTCATAACACTTCACTTTATGACCCTTATGATAACATTACTCCACTTCATAAAAGGACATTAATGTCTTTCGCAATCGTAAGTGCAAGAATAAAATTTGTACCTAAAATAGTACGTCATGGGGGTTAACCAAAGTAGAGTAATTATTATTAAATTAGAAAGCATCTTAAATGCCTCATTATCAGGTGCAAAAGAATGTCACAACAATATTTAAATCCTGTATCAAATCTCTGTATCGGATTTAGACGTTTTGCGAAACGTCTGAAATTGGTTTATTGCCTACTACTTTTAGTTTATGTATATGGTTTTACATTTTGAGCCCTTTCCCTTAATAGCCTATAATATTATACGGGCCGTTTCCGTTTCATCCCTTGCAAGCGTTTTTGTTTGTATTAGATAGGTTTCTACGTCGATTTGGCGCTTTTTGCTTCTTACCCTAAGAGGGAGAAAGAATGTAGGGTGTTAATATAGCTGTGTTTTTTTTTTTGGTATCAGGGGCAAACGAGCAGACGGGTCACCTGATGGTAAATGACTACCACCGCCCATGGGCACCTGCAGCTCAAGACTCACAAGTGCGTTGCCGGCCTTTAAGGGGGGGAGAGGGGGAGAGAGGGGGAGAGGGGGGAGAGGGGGGAAGAGGGTGAAGGTCCTCCGGTAACCTCACTCACGCGGCGAAAAGCAATGAAACATTGCTTCACTGCCGGTTTCCTGTGAGGCTGCGGTATCCCTTCGGTCGACATGGCTCTCCGACGAAAAAATCACAAAATCATTTCGTAGGACTTTCTTAAATGAAAAGAATTGCATAGATGCTTAGAAAATATGTAAGTCAACTACGAATTGAACTGCTCATTTAATTTTTTTCTAACATTTTTAGAACAGATTTGTGCTAGCGATGATGATGATGGTGATAATGATGACAGATAAATAAAAAATAAAAAAATAAAAAATTGGCAGTCATGAGACTGCCGACAGAAGTGAAACCTTAAACGAAACGACGAACTTAAAACGTCACATTAACAGGTTGGTGACATCTCTCTATCTCTCTCTCTCTCTCTCCCTCTCCCAGTCCCTGTCCCTCCCCCTGCCCCTGTCCCTGCCCCTGCACCTCTCCCTCTCTCCCTCCCTCCCTCCCTCTCCATGTCTCTGTGACGCTGTACATGTAAATATAAGAAACTCGCCTCCGTCTTACGAAATTTCAATCTCGTCATAATTTTTTTTTTTTAAATATAGGACTCATTTTCCATACATTTTCGATCAGGGTCACGTAACCCTGATGCAAGTTTAACATTTTTTACACATCCTAAAAAGTGCTCAACGCCGCTAAAGAAATGTTCACTTCAAAAAGCTTGGCTTTCTACACTTGTAACTAGAGTTGTAAAATAAATAGTTTACATACATTACATATTATATACATATATATAATCTGAGTAAGATTACGCTTACGCCATACGATTTTATTTCCGAATAATTTTTTAGCTTTAAAATCTTTAAACGTGTTTTTCTCGAAATCAGCTTGAACCTAGTTATTGCACTTTTCGTAAGGACGGTAGAATAATTATGCAGACAATTTACTAAAAGCTAAAAAATGATTCGGAAATAAAATCGTATGGCGTAGCGTAATTTACAGTATTGTTCCTTTACAATGAAACTGTTTAACTTAAAAACATTTTTTACTCATTTTATTGTCAAGTTTTTTAGTTTTTTATTAAGTTACTTAATACATGGTTTTCTTTTCACGATGTACTGTAATCTACTAGTCAAGCTCTTTCATTTGATATCCATATTGAGGGTGTAGTAAAAGACGTCTGTCTATCTTGGATTTACAATTACACTGAATACACATAATTCTATTGTCATCAGAACTGAAGGTGTGTACTCAATTTGAGATTCTTTTGTTCGTGGCAGAACCACGGCGTCACGGAAAACCGGCAGAGAAGCAATATTTGCATTGTGTTTCGCCGAGTGAGTGAGATTACCGGTATATTAATATAGAAGCTAAAGTCTTTACAACGACAATGAAAAGTTTATGTTCGCTTACATACCAAACCAAGTGTTATACGAGCAATCAATGCTTGTGTAACTAATTTCATTAGTATCCATTTGGTATACAAATAGCCAGTTTCATTGCTCATTAGGAGTTAACGAAGTTAAGATGGTGAATGTCAAGAATGACCTTAGAGGTTATGATTACCGTTTTACCTAAGTATGAGAAAGAAGAGGTGCGATTCCTGAATAAAAACCGGACAAGTGCGAGTCTGACACGCGCAGCGAGGGTTCCGTAAGCAAACAAACTTGTATGTAGATAGTACGTCCATCTCAGGAATCGATTTTCAAATATTTTTGAACGTATTTTTTCCTTTACCTGTGCTGTCAACCTTGATTTTTACCAAATTTCATGATTCTAGGTCATAGGAAAGTGCCCAGTAGGTTTTTCATTTATCTGTGAAATGTTCAAATTTGGTCAAAAAAGGCTTAAATGGCCGTGTCTTTTGATTGCGTTGACTTACAAGCTTAATTTTTTTATAGCTTCAAGGGACCACAGTCATAAGTATTTAATTACAACTTGATGCATCCACGAGTTCCTGAGAAAAAAGGCCTTAACAGACAGACCACAAAGTGACTTTATTAGAGACCCTTTTTTCCTTTTGAATGAACGAAACCATAAAAAGTATTTATGATATTGATAGAGTGGCAAAACACTATTATTATCCTACTTAGCTGCACTGGAAGCGCAAAGAACATGTGTGTATTATATATGTATTACAATGATAACCTTTACAAGTATGGGAGAGCCATGCTTCGGCGCGTAGGGGCCGGCTCGACCAGAGTGATACCACCACGGCCTCACAGGAAAGCGGTAGTGAAGCAATGCATTGCTTTTCGTCGAGTGAGTGAGGTTACCGGAGGCCCTAACCCTTCCCTCTCCCCCTCTTCTCCTCCTACCCGCACTCTCCCTCTTCCCCCCCTTCCCCTACTCCCACCTTAAAGATCGGTAACGCACTTGTGACTCTTGAGTTGCAAGTGCCCATGGGCGGCGATAGACGCTTACCATCAGGTGACCCGTCTGCTCGTTTGCCCCCTATCCCATAAAAAAAATGCCTAAGATAATTCACAGCCCGTTCATCATTATCATCATAATCTCAGCCATTTGCTGAATATGGGCTTCCGCTAAAGACAGACGGTCTTGCGTCTGCTTCATTTTATGGCTATCTGCCATTACCTAGATAAAATTTCAATAGTCAGTGTATGCAGAACAGAGAGCCGATAACCTTTAGAGAAGATAGAAAGAAATGGGCTACAGTTGTGACCATGGTCTGGAAACAGAAGCGTGGGAATTCTTTCAGCCCAACCTTCCTCCACTACAAGCCCTTTGCCTTTTAGTAACGCTGAGTTCTTCCCCAGTCAAACACCGTTATGTACTTAATGAAAAATAATGAAAACTGACACCACAATCAGCCGGCTCGACACCATTAATTACAACATAGTGACTGAGGCAGTTACGTCATCAGGTCACGAATAAGCTCCAACCCTTTATTAAGCTTGTACTCCTATAAGTAACGTCTATTTAGTAGGTGTGACGTCATTACTAGGGTTGGTATTCGTAATGGTGCTGGTTCTAATTAAGAAAGGGATGGATCCTCAATTCAGTATTTAATTCGCTTCAGGTACAGAAAGGCGACATGATGTCGTCCGAAAGACTGACTGTGGATTGCTACCTTTATCTTTCAGCTGTTGCCATGCCATTTCTTTTCGTTGGGGTCAGTCAATCGGATTTATATCAACATTTTTTTTATGGTATACTAGCAGTTCCCGTGCGGCTTCGCTCGCGTGTACATATTTATATATATTGCGCGAAACCCTAATTCTTTTTCCAAAATAAAAGTAGCCTAAGTTACACCTTGTAACACCAGCTATCTGCCAGTGAAAGTCCCGTGGAAATCGATTCACCCGTTCTGGAGATTAGCCGAAACAAACAGACAGACAGACAGATAGACAGCCAGATAAAAATTGTAAAATGTTGTTTTAGTATATGTACCGTGTATACATCCAAATGCACTTAGTAAAAATCGGTTATTTTAATATTACAAACCAACACTCCAATTTTATTTATTTGTATAGATTACGCAATAGTACGATGAATAAAAATATTGTTTGCATACAAAACATTTCTGTAACATTTTGTTAGGGTTTAGCGAAAATAACCTTTTTGTTTACGTTATGATATTTCTCAACTAATATTATAAACGCGAATGTGAATATGGTAGTTAGTTTGGTTGTTACGCCTTCACCTTGTTTTTTTTTATCGTGTGGAAACCCTAACGGGTCGTCACCCCACCTGGGCTAAGTGGTAGGGTAGTATGTCGGACTCGAACCGACTAAAACCACACGGTGGTCCGTCACAGTACATGTTACCAGGGCCTTAGATGTACCCTTACAAGGAAAGCCCTGTGAACCGTGGCAGACTTGGCCGCCTGTTACACAACAGGCGACCCCCCTGTGTTGTTTTGTGTGATTTTATCCCCTGTCAGTAAGAGAGGTTGACGTTGAGAGAGAGTTTAGCATACCACAAAATTATGTGATATGTACTAAATATTGTTAAAGTTTTTTTTAAAAAAAGAGTGGTCGTGAATTTGTTTGCCCGATTTCTTCTCACAAGGCTCAACCATTTGGAAACGGGCGGTTTTAGATCGAAACAGGCAGATGTGATATTATGTTACCCATTTCTTTTCTTCAATAATTTTACATTTGACGAAGCAAACTATTGTTGCGGTGACTCTGTGTGTGTTGATCTATATTTTTTCATTATAATAATTATTTATTAAATCGACGATTTCGAATAATTGATGGACAATTTTATGAAATAAAGATATTGAATTTGAATTAGAGGCACGCGCGGAACACCGCCGCCGTCTCGGGCCTGCTTCTAAGGCACCGGATAATCCTGTCCGTCGCCCCCAGGCAAGCGCTCATGGAGGCCGGAGATCGATTTGCTCTGTCCGGCGCCTGGTGCGTCTTCTGCGTGATGGGAGAGTACTAATTCCCTCCCGCTCCCTTACGCCTTCACACAGTAACTACTGAACTGATCATCATGAAATTTGTTGCATTGAAAGATGTTGCAATAGTTGAAATATCGTTGAATAAATTAGAATAAACAAAACTTGTAGATTTCTTTTTGGTGTACGTACTTACTTTTTGGTTTGGTATGTACTACTGAAGTAAATGAAATAAATAGTAGTAGTTTTAATCTTATATATGCTGTAGATACATGTATTTGAGTAGCGTCTTGGTTAATTAAGCGTGGGAAGTATTTGTATTTTGCCACGTGACTTGTATTTTGCCTTTTTTCATGTTGTGTATGGTATATTTGGATCACTGTCTTGACTTAGTATGTACCTATATCCTAATTTTTTCTGTCATGTAATGGCAGTAACCTGTAAGCGTACCTTTCACAAATAAATAAATAAATAGGTGGATAGGCTTCTTATAAAAGATTAAAATGAGTTATTATGTAAAAATATTCATAATACTATATTTTACACTAACTAAACAACTGCAAAACTAACTAAAAAACTACGATACTGAAACTAAAAACCTTATAACCACTTGTTTACGACGGCACTATATAAACTCGACAGTCGACAGCAGTTGATCATGTACAAAGTCAAACCCGCAGGCGGTATTAGCTAGTAATGGAATAAACAGACTGAAACAGATTTATTTATTTAATAACATTCTGACGAGCACACATCACTAGTTCTGTTTTAATAATAATCTCCCACATGGGTCGTGGCCCAATTCTATTAGTTTTGTGTTTATTAAACACTAGCAACCCGCCGCGGCTTCGCACGGGTAGCAGAGACATCTTCAACAATCATCAACATATTTCAATCAATTTACTCAAAATCTTAACAATTTATACACGTAAACCTTCCTCATGAATCACTCTGTCTTTTAGTGAAAACCGCATGAAAATCCGTTCAGTAGTTTTTCAGTTTATCGCGAACAGACAGACACGGCGGGGGACTTCGTTTCATAATGTAGTGATGTGATGACGTGTAACTACACGTCGATTGTCAGTCCTATACCGACTTTATCGTGTGAATTATTTGGTTCACCCGTAACCACGATGGGTGCAATTTGATCGAAACGTGGGGTAAACAAAAAAGGTATGCCATTATAAATATTATCGCGATTGAGTCCCGAGTTTACACATCTAATATGTATCAAAGTCGCGAAAGTTTAAAAACAACTTAATAATACACAACCTTTAAATAAACTTTTCGTGATAACAGAGATTTTTTTTAATTTCTAACAAAATGGTAGCCAATTTACATTACATTACATTACTTTTACCACCTTGTTTAATAAATGCGAAAGTGAGTTTGTTTGTAACGCTTTCACGCCTTAAGTGCTCAACCGATCACTTTTAAAGCTGGCCCTAGACGATCATGTGGCATGACTGCTGAATCATCATTTCATCATGCTCCATGAAGGACCTATTGAGAGTCTATCATGCAGCATGATAATTCGTTTGATATAATCATTTTATTCAGTCGACATAGATCGTACAGCGAAGAGGTCTTCTGCGATGATACGGGAATGTCTTTGTCAAAGGCAGATTTATAAATAAATAAATTTATAAATATAAAAATAAAAGGAATTGTCAATCAACTGCCTGCACGTAGTTTGCATGTCATGCACGTAGTTTCCATGTCATTCGGATCAATCAATACAAATAAACGGTCATGTGGCGGCATGACAGCACGTAATGCATGTCATGCCGCATGATCGTCTAGGGACCGCTTACAGCATACAACTTTTCGGTTATACAAAAAACAACGTCATGCCTTTCCCCCAGGAAAAAGTAGTGTGTATCCTACTAATATTATAAACGTGAAAGTTTGTGAGGATATATGGATGGATGTTTGTTTCTCTTTCAAGCAAAAACTACTGAACCGATTGAGATGAAACTTAGTATGTAGATAGCTGAACAACTGGATTAACACATAGGCTACTTTTTACTTAGACTTACGGGTGTGCAACCGCGGGGCGCAGCTAGTCTTTAATAGCAGCACTACTTTTTTCTTTGTTTTTTCAACATGATATCTATTAAAAATTTTCTTCTATATTTTTTAACTGATTTTGTTTCCTATTTTTTTTTTGTTTAGTGACTATTGACAAGATTTAGTAATATAAAAAAAAAGGAAAATATTTTTTTACGGTCGAATTTCGACCATTGATGCCGCGTTCCAATAAACAAGAAACGATTCGTTTTGCTTACGGACGGTAAAATTTCGTTGAATTTTCAATGAAACTTTTACCGCCCGTAAGCAAAACGAATCGTTTCTTGTTTATTGGAACGCGGCATGAGTGAACACTAGTAAAAATAAATTATGCTTATGATTTATTAGAAGTTAAGTTGTGAAAACATAACACTCAGACGGGGAATCAGAGGTACTTTGTCATAGCTGCTGTCTTTGCGGTATCTTGGCGGCACAGCTCCGCTTAATCCCTTGGGGTACACACAAACAATAAAGAAGCAACACTCAACAACAATTTAGATGATCCAGATATCGAAACATGAACCTTACGACTGCAGGCAACATAAGCGCCAGCTTATCACACGGGAGTAACAAAAAAAAAAGAAAAAAAAAAGTTGTATTTTTTTTTTATGGTATAGGGGTAAACGAGCAGACGGGTCACCTGATGGTAAACGACTACCGCCACCCAAGCGCACCTGCAACTCAAGAGTCACAAGTGCCTTGCCGGCCTTTAGGTAAGAGTAGGGGAAAGGTGGAAGAGGGGGAGAGGGGGGAAGGGGCCTCCGGTAACCTAACTCACTCGGCGAAAATCAATGCAAGCATTGCTTCACTGTCGGTTTTCTGTGAGGCCATGGTATCACCCCGGTCGAGCCAGCACAAGTAGAAATAATGAGACTTTTTTTAGTACTATCTACAATTATGTAGCATTAAAAACAATAAATCACGCGAAACGTGTTTGGTCATTGGTTTATCAGGTACTCCCAAACCAGTTGAAACCAGAAACCTGCCCTGCTATTAATATTTCTATTTTAAAACTTTAGTCAATTAAGTGGGGGCTTGTTAGCAATTAAGTTACTTATTTTACGAAATACATACACCGCTGCTTGGAAAATTACCTGAGTCGCATTAGCCAAGAGAACAAATGTCTGATTCTTTCTGCTAAAACTAAAAAATAAAGAAGCTAAATTTTATGTTTGGAAAAGAAACTAACTAACTGTTTAGAAAAGATTATTATAACCCTTTTTATTTATTCGTAGCTCAGTAACCCAACACTTGAAAGTCAAAACATTTCTAACCCTAAAACGCATTAATATTTCACAAATCATAGCAGTAGAGTGATATCCTGGTGTATAACGTATGACAATTGACCTAGTTTTCACGGCCCCGATTGTACACACACCTGTACACTAAGGGTACGTTCACACTTGGCGTAATTACGGCATCATTATAATTTGAACGCACCGCTTTATTCGCCGCGCATTTGTCTGACGAGTTTTGAACGAGTTCGTATTGACGGCTCTTATGAATGAGGCACTTCTCTCTATTGCAACGTTATAATATTCAGGATCTCAATTCAAATTATTGAGCGCTATTTTTGTTTTACTTTACTACTCTTCGCTTATGTTCCAAACAACAACTAATCAACATTTTTCTTAGTATATCGCTTAGAACACGGATCATATTTTTGTAGTTATTGCTCAAATTCATAAAACACAACGCATCCTTTATTGTGTTGTGTTTTATGAATATGGGCATCTTGTATTATATAGACGTGTGTTGTATTTTGTAAATTTGAGCATAGACATAACTAAGTATGGTCTGTACTTTAAGGAATGTATTAATAATGTTTTTTATAATAAAATCATTGAAAATCTTAAAAAATAACATTATATAGGTTGCTCAAACTAATAAGGAAAAATATATAGGTTATAATAGCTCTACGCTTCAATAATCATCAATACAAATAAATAAAATTGAAGTGTCTGTTTGTAATGTCAAAATAATAGTTTTTTTAAAACTCATAGTTATTTGCACAATACCTATGCCTAAAAAGGTTTAAAAATATTTGTCTATCTGTCAGTCTGTCTGTTTGTTCCGGCTAATCTCCGGAACAAGTGGACCGATTTCCACGAAAAGAATTAGGGTTCCGCGAAAAATATATAAATATGTAGGTACACGCGAGCGAAGCCAATGACAATACAACCCCTACAAACTTTTATAATACTTATACATACGCCAGGTACACAAGTGTCCTTAAACGCATTTCGGTCAGCGGTGAAGCAATGAACATAAGGGTACAATGACGTCGTTAAATAAACGATTATCTCCATTCTGACTTGTTCCTTCCGCCATATTGATGTGTTTTATTCAGTGGGGGAGGGTGGTTTCCTGACGAGTTGAGGGGAGAAGTTAAATATGTTTTTATTTCTTCTTATTCAAATGTATTTTGTTCTTAAATGTTTGTAACTTTTATCAAAAGTACTAAAGCATATGTTATTTTGAATTGGTTTACTTTTATTTAATAAAATTCTCGAATTTGAGACAATGTGGCGTATATTGTTTCAAATATTTTCTCTTTTTTTGGCAATTTCTAATAATATCTAAAACTTTGAGAAATTACTTAAAATGTTAGAAAATCGAGTAATAAAAATTAAACATACCTACTAATTAATGTGTAAAAGATCTAGAGATCATGACATAATATACATATTCATGCATACAACTACCGCTACCTCTGTATTCATAAAAAAAATCGTAATAACTCAGAAACAACTGAGCGGAAATTTAACAAAAAACGGTTATAAACTAAAGCTATAAATTCAAACTTCATAAACCAAACAAACCACAAACGTCTTTTCACAAGACCTAAATAAGAACTATAAAATCTCTGAAAAATGCGACAGCTATCGAATAACAATAAATAAATTATGCAAACGAGACGTCCGCACTCTTTGTCGGGTGTCGTACAACTGATCATATCGGGTCACGCGAGCGTGCTACCACGTGCCAAGAGAAACGATGTTATTTTAGTACCTTTATTCGGTATATTTAAAAGTGACAAACCTTCCATAGCTTAATTTTGGCAAATGTTTATAAGTTTGACCTGTAATAACATGACGTGAAATTCCTCACATTCAAAAATTAAATTAAAAAGGAATTTATTTGAATTTTTTTGCTAAGACACCTTGCTACTCGATAAGTATCATGATTTAAAGTAAATGGGAAGGACCCCATATATGCTTCGATTTACCTGCGAAATATTAAAATATATTGCTTAAATGGAAAAAAATTAAAAAGGTATTAAAATACAGGTGACAGTTCATTTAGCGACCAATACCAAACTTATCACAAAACTTAGGATACCATTGATGTAACTTAAAGAAACTTTAAAGTGCGAGTAGGGATATTATTACCTACGTAACGTAAACGTAAACCGATGTGAACAAATAACACTGAATACACATAATTCTATTGTCATCATAACTGAAGGTGTATACTAAATTTAAGATTCTTTTGTCCGTGGGAGAGCCACGGCGTCACGGAAAACCGGCAATGATGCAATACTTGTGTTGTGTTTCGCCGAGTGAATGAGGTTACCGGAGGCCCTAACCTCCTTTCTCTCCTTCCCCTAATCCCACCTTAAAGGGCGGCAACGCACTTGTGTCTTTTGAGTTGCAGGTGTCCATGGGCGGCGGTAGTCATCATCAGGTGACATGTCTGCTCGTTTGCCTCGTATCCCATACAAAAAGTATGTACGAAAAAGCATGTGTAACAGTATATTAACAAATTCTATTATGATAATGGCAATATATCACACATCTTGTCCCCCCAAGTGATGGAATGCAATGTTATGGAAAACTTGAGATCATTTCAATAACACCTAATATTGTAGCTACTGGAGCAGTACTATTTTATAGGAAATGGATAGGCGAAGTGGTTTGTTATGGTGACCATAACAATAAATACTGGAATTTTTATTATTAGACTGGTAATTAATGATGGATAGGTCATTAATTACCAATCGCCTTGTAGGTATAACCCAAAAAAACTTAATTGGTTCGTAGATTATAAAGACGCGCCTTTTTTATGGTATAGAGGGCAAACGAGCAGACGGGACACCTGAGGGTAAATGACTACCGCTGCTCATGAGCACCTGCAACTCAAGAGTCACAAGTGCGTTGCCGGCCTGGGGAAGGGGGGACTAGGGGGCGAGGAGAGAGAGGGAGAGGGAAGGGTTAGGGCCTCCGGTAACCTCACTCACGCGGCGAAAAGCAATGCAATCATTGTTTCACTGCCGTGATATCACTCCGGTCGAGCCGGCCCATACGTGCCGAAACATCGCTCTCCAAGGAAAAAAAAAAATGTTTTAATTATTCGTTACAAGTTCAGTGCAAAACAAAAGCTGAGTCTGGTAGCATTGGTCTGAGTGTTTAGAAATAACTATAAATTTACAATTTAAAATACCCCCGACTCGTAAATTCCTTTAACGATTAGAAAAGAGCTGATAATCTTCGAACGGCTGGACAGATTTTTTTGAATTATATCTAAGAGCACTCCCGACTAATTCACCATTCAAACAAAAAAAACAAAATCAGTTTATCCGTTCGGGAGATTCCACATACAGACACACACACACACACAGACACGTCAAACTTATAACACCCCGTCCTTTTTGCGTCGGGGGTTGAAAAATAAGTATGTATTTAAAAGTGAATGTAAGTATGTTCCGTGTTCTAGTACCCGTAGCCATAGTACCCATAGCTGTGTTTAATTTATGTTTAGATAGCGCTGAGAAATCATCATATTCCCAACGAGATATTATGTACTAGAGAAGCCACTCAAAACAAAATACATGTTTAGTTTTTATTTGAATTAAAACTAAAAAGCGCTGCAGCGCTAAAACAATAATTTGTAGTCAAATCCTACAGTATTAACAAGCAGCGCTCGTTCGTTTTCATGGCGTTTACGCGTGTTGCGCAACGAACTGCTACAAAGATTTGTTGTCACTGCGGTGCAGGGACCGCAGTTCGCGTTACAAACTTTTTCTTCGCGGTGTCTACTCTATACGCTAGTAATAATAACTCAGTGCATATTCCTGCTATTTTATTCGGAGTCGGTACAATATGTAACATTGCTATAGCTTTTGGCTAGTTTATTTTGTTGCCGGTCGCCTTCCTGACGCCATCCTTGGGAATGTAATCGATAATAAGAGATGTGCCCAAGAATATTTTTAGTCCCCGCGCGGCTTCGCTTTCGTGTACATATTTATATAGGTATTTTGCGCGAAACTCTAATTATTTTTTCGAAATAAAAGTAGCCTAAGTTACTCTTTTTAACACATACTATCTATCTGCCAGTGAAGATACTGGGGAAATCGGCCCACCCGTTCCGCAGATTAGCCGGAACAAACAGGCGGCGGCAAGGCACCTATTCCTAAAAACTGATTTTTTGGCATCGGTATCGTGCAAACAACTGTATAAGAATAAAAAATAACTATTATTTTGACATTACAAACAGACACTTCAATTTTATTTATTTGTATTGATATTTGGAAGGTCATTCGACGGTTGTAATTCCATGATATACAAATATAAGATAAATTGAGCGTCTTCCCCTTACTTTCGTGGTTTATGCCCGGTTCCTATAATCAAGAAACGATTCGTTTTGCTTACGGACGATAAAATTTTTGTTCGAAAATTCAACTTCATGATTATAAGAACTGGGCATTAATAAATATGACATTCATTAATTTGTTTGTTGATGTAGGAAATCATACGGACCCGGATCCCTCCTATTTTAGGCGCAGTACGGCACACCGTGTGGTTTTAGTCGGTTCGATTACGATACACCGCCCCACCGAAAAACCCCAATGGGGTGATGGCCCGAGGGGGTTTACACACGCACAAAAAAAAAAGAAATCATATGGAACTATTCGTTACCAGGTTATGGTTGTCAAGTGGTGAAGCGATGCGAGAAATTTGAACGTCCCTTTTATTTGTCTTATATCTCTCTTATCAAGAAAAGAAAATAAAATATATTTCATGAAGATAGTAACGTCTATCCTCGGTCAACAGAGGTTATTATATTGCTCATACTTTTATAAAGACATGGCATAAACATGCTCGTCCGCCGCCTATTTAGACCTTCGCCGCAGCTTAGGATTTCATCTTTTTTTTTTTGGGCAAACGAGTAGACGGTTCACCTGATGGTAAGTGACTACCATCGCGCATGGACACCTGCAACTCAAGAGTCACAAGTGCGTTGCCGGCCTTTAAGGTTAGTGGGGAAAGAGGAGGGAGAGGGGGAAGAGCGGGAAGAAGGGGAGAGGGAACGCTTAGAGCCTCCGGTAACCTCACTCACTCGGCGAAAAACAATGTAAACATGGCTTCACTGCCGGTTTTCTGTGAGGCCGTGGTATCACTCCGGTCGAGCCGGCCCATATGTGCCGAAGCATGGCTCTCCCATCATCTAAAACTCCTTCCTGACGGTACAGTCAGGAAAAGCAGTGGATAATAAATATTTTTATGTACAGTCATCATCATAAATATTTTTAAACTACAATAAAAACCTATTAGTCAGAATAGTCAGAAGCATATTGAATCGAAACATAAAGTGGGCCACACACTCGTAAGTCGCAGCTGTCGTGTTATTTTACACTTTTTATGTATGCCATTATAGACTAGTAATAAAATCTTTGCTTTTCAGAACTTTTTTTATTAGACATTAGTGGCATGATGGTTTTAAAACAAAATTTAGAAAACTCTGTGTTGTTTGATAAATTTCTTATCATTCTTTAGATGTGAAAATTTCGTGTTACGTTGTTTCTCCGCGATGAACTCCTAAACTAATAAACCGATTTTAATGCAATTTTGCATACTGTGTGCAGTTTAATCCAACTTGAGAGATAGGATACTCTTTATCTCAATTTATAGTTACAATTTTTTTTAATGTAAATCTTAGCCACAGTAACGCGTGGCCGGGTAGCTAGTTTCGTTATATAAATTTGTATATATATGTATGTGCAAGAGTGTGTATACTAAACAGTATCCATCGACACATATAGGGCTAAAGATCGACCATCAGTCACCGTGTACATATCTGACGCGATGGAGACAGAAACGTTCCCCAAGGGTTTGAATGTACACTGCGAGGCCGAAGTTCGGGGGAAGGTTTGCGGGCATGCTCTCACATATAAAAGAAAAAAGAAAAGAAAGATTTATTATTGGCATACAATTACACACACAAATACTTAAATATTATAAGAAAAAGAATAAACCAGAAAAAAAAAATTGGGCGTTTATCATTTCTGCTCACTGGCATCCTAATAATATTATAAACGTGAAAGTTTGTGAGGATGTATGTATGTATGGATGTTTGTTACTCTTTCACGCAAAAACCACTGAACCGATTGCAATGAAACTTGGTACGCAGATAGCTGGAGACCTGGATTAACGCATAGGCTACTTTTTATCCCGATATTCCCAAGGGATCGGAACTTACGCGGGTGAAACCGCGGAGCGTCGCTGGTATATTATTTATGTATTATCAAATAAACTACGCATTGAAATTGTAAGATCCAAAATATTCAAATGTTAGATTTCAATTGATACAATATTTCACCGCTGGTCAGTTAATTTAAAAAGCACTACTACAAGTAGTTTAGAGATTTCAGCTAGTTTCTCTAGGGTCAACTCCGAACTCCATGGGGTATGAGATTCGAACCCTCGTTGTTGGTTTCAAATAATACGCTCGTACGCAACAAAACCTTTAAAATTGACACAAGCGGGTTATCTGTTGTCTTTTAATTTGGAGTATCAAAACTGAAGTAAACTTTAGTGCACTTTTCGACTTGGTGGCCCAAAGTTGCAGCTGGACACACTTAACCAGTTTTAATTTATTTTTTGCAAGTTCACTTTCGAAATATATATTTTTTTTATTTTTATAACTAGCAACCCGCCCCGAGTTCGCACGGGTAACAGAGCCATCTTTAACAATCATCATCATATTTCAACCAATTTACACAAAATCGTAACAAATTATACACTCTGTCTATTAGTGAAATCTGCATGAAATTCCGTTCAATAAATTTTAAGTTAATCGGTAACTGACAGACAGACAAACGCGGCGGCGGACTTTGTTTTATAATATGTAGTGAAATACATTGTGTATTCGCCTTTCGACACATGCTCAACCAGATAAAGCATTTTATCATAACAATATACAATAAAATATGGACAAAACTAACCCCAAGGAGATTTTCACGGTTTAATAGACAAGATGGACGTCGTAAGTCGTCATGCGGAATATTTTTTTATTAGGGTCCATATTGGAATTCTCTCAGTGTCTGTCACTTTCGTTTATTTGTTAAACAACTGTTTCATTTGATAAATGTATTAATATAATAGTATACAATTGTATGTATGTTTAAAAATATATACATCTTCAATTTTGGTATGTGTTTATTTATTTATTTATTGGTTTACCTACAATTGTTACACGTACATACATGTTCATAATATAAATATACATGATCACATACTATCTTAGTGCATAATAAACAACGGCAAACACAACATTCACAGATTTACAGATTTAAAAAAAATATATATATGGTTCGATATCTGCTTAATTAAATATACGCATGCAACTATGTTAATGACAACTATACAAAAGAGAAGAAAAATGTTAATTAGTTAATTTGATGGACTTGGTGCTTGAACACATTAAGAGAAGTGCCAAAAGATATCTATCTGATGGGCAAATAGGTTGTGAAGCCTACAAAGTCTGGGGATTGGAGTATTAAAACCTAGAACTGCAGGGTGTTGTATAATAGGTAAATATAAGGTACAATTAAAAGACAGTATTTCCCTTTTTCTCTCTGAAAATTAAATTTTTGACTATAGCCTTTAACAATATAGAGATAATGAACCTTTATTTTCGTAAAAAAAATTATGACCACTTTAAAAGTTTTACTATCATACATTTACATATAAACATGACATAATTATTATTTAATAGACGACAAGTCGGGTACTTCGTCGATTCACACCACAAGCTGTTCGGACCACGGTGTGAATCGCGCAAGGCCCCTTTTTGAATTCGTCGTTTCGGACCAGTGGTGTGAATCGACGAATGTCTATTTTGTACTTCGTCGTTTCGCACCACGGTACGAAAATCCGATGTTATCGTTTTGACAAGTCAGTTTAAAAAACATGTTACACTTTTATTTGTTTTTTTATGGTATAGGGGGCAAACGAGTAGACGGGTCACCTGTTGGTAAATGACTACCGCCGCTTTTAGGCACCTGCAGCTCAAGAGTCACAAGTGTGTTGCCGGCCTTTAAGGTAAGGAGTAAGGGAAGGGTGGAAGAGGGGGAGAGGAGGGTGAAGAGTTAGGGCCTCCGGTAACCTCAATCACTCGGTGAAAAGCAATGCAAGCTAATTACTTCACTGCCGGTTTTCGTTGACGCCGTGGTATCATTTCGGTCGAGTAGGCCCATACGTGCCGAAGCACACACGGAATAAGATTGTTTCTTTGCCTGGCAACTGTGAGTCACGATCATGCGTCGCTTTTCGGTTTAGAAATCGCGCGTTTAACGAAAACATAAATAAACGTGATATCTCACTAAACCCCCCCCCCTCCGCTCCTCTTTGTGATATTTCGTGATATTTTTCCGAACCCCCTTCCCCCTTTCAAGTCTCACGTGATTAATGGACGACCCTTATAACCTTCTAAAATAAAGGCACTGTCGCTCTTAACATAATTTGTAACACATTCTTCTAATTTCTTATAACTTAGGTATTTTAAAAGAGATGCCTCAAATTGTGGGACTGGAGTCACTTATATCTTAATTGAGTCGTTTCCTGACGAAATCATATAATAATGTGATGTTTCTAATTTAATAGATGTTAAATTACACTCATAAAGTTTTACTGTCTGTGTCTAACGCTAACAGCTTCTGTGGGAAATGTAAATTACTTTTGATGACACTTTAAATCACTACAGTGGCAAGCAAGCAGCTAGTAAGAGCGTATATTGCAAACTTCCACACTTCTGTTTCCCAGCAGACGAGCATTCGACTGCGATTCAGGCGTTGGTTCGATACCCGCCCAGTGCAAATCCTATTATTATAAAGACGGAAGTATGTGAGGATGGATGGATGTTTGTTAGTCTTTCACGCAAGAACGGCTGAACGGATCTATATGAAATTTGGCACAGAGATAGATTTGGCCTACTGGTTAGTGACCCTGACCGCTACGCCATAGGTCGTGGGTTCGATTCCCACCCGAGTCTTGGTGTTCTTTGTGTCCGTTGTTTGTATGTTTGTAAAGTCCCCCGCGACACAGGAGTTATTCCTAATGCGAGAGTTGTCTTTACTAAGAAACAAAAATAGCACATAGGCTACGGCTGTACGGTTCCTGTGGGTTAGATTTCACTAAACTTTCTACGCGAACAAAGTCGTGGACAACAGCTGGTATTATAAACGCGAAACTGAGTTTGTTTGTTGGTTTGTTTGTTTGTTACGCCTTAACTACTCAATCAATCATCATGAAAATTTGCATACACAAAAAGGACATAGAGTACCATTCAGGAAAAGTGCTGTTCCCGAGGCATATCTGAATTGATAGCCAAATCTACATTCAAACGATCGAAGCCGCAGGAAAATGCTAATATTTATATACGTAAATGTGTGTAGCATTTGTCTTAGTGTTTCTATGTATAATATTTATGAGCAGGGTTCGGGATTAGATAGGTGCACCAATTTACCACGAAATAGGTACAATTTATTAAAATAATTAGCATTTAACCAACACATTTACCAGTCACTATTACAATTCTCACCATTTCCACTCACTTGTACTATTCGCTTTACTTCGCACTTGTTACTCGGAGTATCGCTCAACTAAAACTGAATGATCAAACCGCCTTGTAAGTTCCTTAAATAAACAGTTCGTGAACAGTCCTGAAGCATCTCGTACAATCTACTTGACTCGACCGCTGTTCGAACTCCTAGAACTCAGTAGAAAATTCTTATAGATAAACTATAGTTATTCGTCAAAAGATGACGTGCGTCTTAATTTAGGTAATCTATTTCCACGATTTCCTCTACTCGTTAATAGATGGCGCCTGCGGGTCTATTTAGGCTTCCGTAACAATATTTAACATATGCATTTCCAAAAATAATGTGTAATTATATTTACTTATTTATTTAAGGATAGCTTACAGTTGTAATATTATTACTTAATCATCATAAAAAATATACAAAAGAATCTTAGGCTAATGCACAACCACGTTGAAGCAAACACAACTTGCACAAAATATTTAGTTGTTTTACTCTACACAGAAACTAAAAGAGAACTTACTTTGTTTTTTAATTATGTAAACATGTAAACTAAAGACTAATAAGCAATATCATTTGAGTAATTATTATTAAATCAAGTTATATCAGTTATTAATTACTTTCTTGAGAATTCAGCGCAAGCGTAACATAGAATCATTACACATATCCAGCGAGAGGCTGTACTCATTAGCCACCCTAGTCAAACAACAGATCGGAGATTTGGAGCCTAAGGCAGTTCTTTTTAAAGGAGGATAGAAAGGAGTGACTGTTGATCATGAATACTTCGTTTTACTGAGAAGCATCGGACAGTCTATTTGATGATTTAAAATCTTATAAAAAATATTAGGTCAAGTACTGTCCTACGCTTCTCGAGTGAATCCATTTTAAAATGTTTTAGTTTGTCCCGATATGAAAGCGTGAAAGATATTTTTTTTTATTGCTATTGTATTCATTAAATGCCACATGAAACGTTTTTTGTACACCTTCTATTCGGAGACTGTGAACGGAAGGGAACTCCTAACGAAACAATAAAATATTTTGGCAGGATCTTTTTCGATATCGATATTTCGGTTCACTTCCTAAGCTTTGCCGTTCATGACGTCACGTCAACGTCTACCCGCAATGAGATCACGAGTGTAATCAACATAACATTAGAACATATATAGATTGGTGGTAAGATAATTGATACATCTATTAAACACAGCAGTTGTGGTTGAGCCTTTATGTTCAGCTTGTACCTTGAGATAACGAGACTTAATTGGGTTAAAGAGCTTTACTCTTGTAATTATTAAGTGTATAATATTCTGACGTTTGAAACGCTTTGCACAACTGTTTTGATATCGTTCGAAATACAAATAAATAATTACTGATATTATAAACGCAACAGGACAACTCTCGCATTAGGAAAAATTCCTGTGTCGCGGGGGACTTTCAAACATTGAAACAAAGGACACACAGGACTCGGGTCACCTATTTGTGGTTTTACTCACGTGTATATTTCGGGGATGCCCGACTAGCTTTGGACCCGGAGCTTTATCAAGGAGTGAGGCGTCCTACCGCGTCGGTTGCAGGTGCAGCGGTTATTTTAAACTAGCCTTTCCCCGCAGTTTCACCAGCGTTTATAGTCACTGTCCCGCTCCTAAGGGTCGTAGCGTGATGTTACATACCCTATAACCTTCCTCAGACTGACAGTTCTAGAGATTAGCGCGTTTAAACAAAACAAACAATCAAACAAAATCTCTTCAGCTTTGTTAAATTAAATAGTATAGATTGCTGAGATACTAGAATGCTGAACGACAACAATATTGCTCAGCTAGCAGTTTATATACACATGTATAGTTAGAACACAATATCTATTTTGTACACAACATCTAGGATGACAAAGACAGACTGGCTAGCATAGATAACAATATTTACTTGTACGTGCCTATTCAACAGTACAAATATGGGTGGTTAGACAATTTTGGAAATCGGTTAGAATTCTATAGAATTTGAACCGGATCCAGATATAAAACCTACCGAATCTAAAACCTGTCCCAAATTTGTTTAAAATACCTACATACTTAATTTCGAAATTAATTTAAATTAAACTTAAGAACAAAACCAGTAAGAGCTGGATTCGGCAGTCACGTGTTGACCGCAGAACTCTTCACTGAGAGCGTGACCCGACACGCACGTGACCCTTTGGGTCACGAATAAACGATTTATACCCTCAAACCAGCCGCATGTGGCTTTTCTTACGGATCCAACTTTTATATACATTTCCAATTTGTCACTATATGCTCATGAAAATAAGTCACGCTGAGTCTATTTGCTTTGACTAGTCGCTTTTACGTTTGTAGTATTATCAGTAGGTACTAGTTCATGGTGTTCTACCAGATCTCGGCCGGTTTATAGCGGAACGGCCTGCCGAATCTTGAAATAATAGATTCAGATCATCAATCTGAGTAGAAAATCATTGGAATTCTCTGCCGAAAAATTCATATATATATTTTTTTTTAATTTGCGCATATAAGCAATGTAACCAGAGACTTGTAAAAAACATGTTGAAAAAGAGTGTCCTTGGAGTTTCTTGCCTGTTCCTCTCCACAGGGTCTACGTTTTGGAACAGGCAACTAGCTTCACCACTGACAAAGTCTGACTGACTACTACTCCTGACAATTCAAAAATACCTATTTTGGTTTAATTGAAATAAATGAATTTGATTTGATTTAATTTTACATTTTTTGGTTAAAAGTGATTTCACAATGAGTAAACAGAACATTTTACAGAAAAAAAAACAATAAATACCTCATACTCAAAAACTGCAATGTAATCAATTAAACAACATTTATGCAACTTGTGCTTGTGCTTTAAGGTCATTAACCGTACCGCACAAATATGATACCTACGTTTGTTATGTTTACATTGCGTAGCGCAAAATCAAACTAAGTACTATAAATCCTTAATCTCGCATTTTAATCATGAACTGACTTTTGCATTGTGATAAGTATAACGTGAGGAACTTATAAAAAGACGTTTTTGTAAGTTCTTCGCGACGGTGAAATTTACACGCAATATAACTAAAGTATTTCGTACTCACTTAGTTATTATTTAATTATTTCAGTCACACATATAAATATACCTTAAGTGGGGCTCGTGGCTAACGTTCGTTTCTCGTAAAAGCTAGTGAAATGTGTAAAGTTAGAGATCTTAAACATATTTTAGAGTCATGACCTTTCAGTGATTTAAGTAAGTGTACCATTGTCAGATACATCCTGTATATTTGATATAATTACTAGATTATTTTCAATATTATAGCTATATGTGATAATCATGTTTAATGAGTTTACGAACTATTAATTAAATGATAAATACCTTCAGGAACCATATTAACGTTGACCGTCGAAGTCGGGCAGTGCGGTAAATTCAACTATCTAGGGATATTCGATATTGTCCCGTTATGGATAGTATGCATCTCAATTATCTGTCCCGGTGGAGCATGGCGACCATCGAAGTACCCAGTACGATATGAGCGAGGTGATAGGTTACATTGTGAACCTTTAGTAAATACCGTCATTTTAAGGTTAGATAAATGAAAACTAACTAATAGTTCCTTAAGCTTTCTAATTGTTATTAATAAAGAGTAAATTAGTTTTTTATAATGTTGATTATTTTGTTATTGTTATTTACTAAAGGATTTGTTTAAGAAGTTTTTGTTTTGTCGTAATTAAACTGTGATTTATAACACAAAAATATATATTTTTAAATTTCTTTCCCTTTAAAAAGCACTTTTTAAAGCATAGGACATTTAGAGAATTGCATTTTTTTTTAGAATAGGTCTACGTTTCGCCGCCAACTCACCTGATGTTAAGCGTCGATGTGGCCGAAATCAAATGGAGGACGAGGTCTGAGAATTGGACATTTAGCGAATCGGACAATCTGAGAACAGGACATTATGCGAATCGGACCTTTTTCTCACCGGACCTTTTGTGAATCGGACGTTATGCGCCTGAACCATTTCGCTTATATCGTACTGGGTAAGTCAACAACGCATCGGTTAACTTCATGAAGTCAGCGTCTGAACACGGCCAGTGCAACCTGGTCGAAACTTCAGGCAAATCAGAGGTACGTAATACCTTTTCGTGATCGCGTTATTTCCCGTAAATACATAATTATATTAGGTGTTTGAGGTCGGATAGGTACTTGTAGTTGCTTCACTGCCTAGCCTAAATAATACTGCGATAACATAACTAATGGTAATAATTTTTTATTTAGATTTTGTAATGCGCTATTTGAAGAACGTTTTTTCGGCGTAGACATCTTTACTAAATTTTAAACTTTCGTGTTCCATTATATAATTATGTATTTATACAGGGAATGACGCGATCACGATTAATTAGAATCAGCCTGTGACCACGTCCATTGCAACCTGGTCGAAACGTCAGGCAATTCAGAGGTATGTAATAGCTATTTCGTGATCGCGTTAATTTCCGTATAAATAGATAATTATGTAGATATCATTTCTCGACAATCCTCAGTGCTCTTTTTTTGTACCGAGATATGCACAATTTATGCACAGGGCACTACTTCACGGAGCGCTTATAATAAATACGGCTAAATGGGAAGAAACACTGATATTTTCCCGAAGTTTACAACAGCTTACTTCTTGTTAGTAAGAATTAATAAACAAAACACCTCATGAATTTCCAAGTTCGCAAGAGGGAACAAATACTTACAACTTTGTACTTTGAAATTAGCGATCGTAAGTGGAAACTTTTATTAATATGCATGACTTAGAGAGAAAAAAGACACGAATAAAAGACTTAAGTCAAAAAGGCTCAGACGAGCAGGCTGCTTGTAAAGAATAGATGATATCAGACTGTTATAACCATTTCTGTTTCTGTCAAGTTGCCTGCAGAACATACAGGATAAATGCTAAGAAGGTAGGAGTAAGGGTTGCATCGAAAGGGACCTTCGAGCATCCTAAACATCGTGGGGAAGGTAGGTGGTAAAAGAAAGCGAGATAGAAGAAAAACGATTGTTCAGCGTTTGTAGCGCCGATTCCAGAAACTACAATTTTCTTCTTATACGAAATAAAAAACCAAGCCAATGTTTATTTTCCACTTACATTATTCTTTCATGTTTTGTAGGCACTCTGCATGCGAAAACTAGAACTTACCTGTAACAAAAAGGTGACATTTACATAAAAAGGTTTACCACTTGCTAACTTTACGTGTATAGTTACGAATCTAGCTCTGTAGCAAAATGGCAACATAAAGTTTTAGCTGTTTTTTTTTTAATATTATAGGGGGCAAACGAGCAGACGGGTCACCTGATGGTAAGTAACTATCGTCGCCCATGGACACCTGCAACTCAAGAGTCACAAGTGCGTTGCCCACCATTGAAATGGGAGTACGCTCTTTTCTTGAAGGTTTGAAGATCGTATCGGTCCAGAAATACCGCAGGCAACAATTTGTTCCAGAGATTGGTAGTGCGAGGCAAAAAAATTCTGGAGAACCGCACAGTGGTGGAATGCCAATTATCCAGGTGATGGGGATGAAAGTTTTGTTTTTATAGTGATTTCTTCAATTAAAATTTTGTTTAAGTGGAGACACTCTCCTATATAAAGCCACCTAATTTACAAAGACTAAGTAGTCTTTGTAAATTAGGTGGCTTTATATAGAAAGACATATTTTTTGACTGGCCTGTTGGTCTAGTGGTCAGTGACCCTGACTGCTAAACCAGAGGTCGTGGGTTCGATTCCCACCCAGAACAAATAATTGTGTGATGAGCACGATCCTTTGTTCTGTGTCTGGGTGTTATTTATCTATAATATGTATGTACATAGAAATATATAAGTATGTTTATCAGCAGTCTGGTTACCATAGTACAGGCTCTGCCTAGTTTGGGATTAGACGGCCGT
The DNA here is from genome assembly GCA_963859945.1 of Euplagia quadripunctaria. Classification (NCBI taxonomy): domain Eukaryota; kingdom Metazoa; phylum Arthropoda; class Insecta; order Lepidoptera; family Erebidae; genus Euplagia; species Euplagia quadripunctaria. The sequence continues at coordinate 2,695,285 of OY982585.1, forward strand.
GTGTGAGATGTGTGAAGTTATTATTATTAATATATTTTACTGGATTAAGTAATCTATGGGTGAATATCCGTTAAATTATTTACCGACGACCGATGAACGCATAGGGCGTTAAAACGCATACAGTGAATATTCTGCTCATTAATGATTCACTAATTGTATTGACGACGCTCAAATAGGTAAGTGTGGCAAGTTTTGTGTGTGTTTGCTACACACACAAAACTTGCCACACATGTTTAAACAAAATCAATATTTTTTTTTAACCGCTAGGGTAGACGAGTTCTGGAGTGGAGACCACGTCAAGGGAAACGTAGTGTAGGACGCCCTGCGGCCAGGTGGAGTGACGATCTGCGCAAAACGGCGGGGAAAAACTGGATGAGGTGAGCTGACGATAGAGCTCAGTGGCGTTCATTAGGCCTATGTCCAGCAGTGGATAATAAAGGGCTGATGATGATGAATATTTTTTTTTAGTTGGGAGAATTACTCAAAAGCATAAAATAAAGCCGAGAAACATTTAAGGCTATCACAGAAACTCTCTAAATGTAACTGGATACATCCTACTCAAAAATAAATAGTAAATATTATAAATCATTCTCATCATCCTCCGAGCCTTTTCCCAAATAAGTAGGGGTCGGCTTTCAGTCTAACTACGATACGACCGAACTTCGATATTTTACATGAAGCAACTGCCATTAGACCTCCACAACCCAAGTACTAGGCGATATCGAAGTTCTATAGTTAGACCAGGTTGTCTGACTTTTTTTTAGGGCTCCAACTACCCGTAACGAATGCCACAGATGTTCGTATGGCAACCGGGACCGATGGCTTAACGTGCTCTCCGAGGCACGGAGGGGTCTCACTGTGTTAAGAATGATCACCCATCCTAAGACTGATATGGCTGATTAACCTTGCAATGTGCTAACCCTACTCGGTTATCACTTAGCCACGAGCCCCCGTGTAAATACTATAAATATAGATGTAGATTTATAATATAATATATAATGAAAAAGGTTATAAAAGACTACGGGGACGGTTTCGAGAGTAAGTCTATATAATTAGAGGTTATTATGCACTTTAGCCTTAACTGTCGGGCTTTGATGAGATCCCAATTTCGAAAAAGCTTTATTATAAATTTCGAAAGGAGAGCGCATCATCACATAGAATAATAGAGTGAATATGGAAGTATCTAAGAATTAACGATACATAGAGCCACGAGATTGACAAAGAAAAGGATTTTTTAGAAAATTGTGAGCGAAAATAAGAAGTTGTACTAGCTGGGTCGTTCGTCATCTCGTTCCAAAACCAACTCGGCCGATTGGGACGAGTTGACTCATTTCAAAATTTATAGTTCTTTCATTCATCTCCTCCTATTTTCGGTTTTGTTAAGTTTTAATAGGAACTAAAGATAAAGGATTCTTGTCTTTTATAAAGTTTTCTTCGTGACTAATAAATCAATTAAAATTTTAAAGAATTTCAAGAATGGGACGAGATAACGAATGAAAAAAATGAAAATTTTGAAATTCGTCCCAATGGGGCGAGTTTGTTTTGGGACGAGATGACGAACGACCCAACTAGTGGAGGCTTGCTATGTCCATGAATTTCATTTCATTTTCAGTAACACATCATACAAATAAAAGCATGCGTTGGATAAATACGATATTAACACAAAAATAATTAGTTAAACGAGTTCCATATGCCTCGGAGTACACATATCACTTATCCACTCAAGTGGCTAAATGGACGTGGCGTGTGACGTAATAACACTACGCTATATCCCTGTGGACTACGGTTGGATGGATTATAATGGAGATATGAAACATAACTGTAGTGGTGTCCTAATGATATGTGACAGGTAATTTTTGAAACAGAAAAAGGGTACGAATAGTTTACTATTAACATTTTTATTAAATATTAGCTAGACTCGGCGATGGCCTACCCACTGGCTTCAACTATAATTTATATGGTTTTCTTTATTGTTTGAAAGGGGAAACCACGAACCGGACCTTAAGATTAATTATATAACCAATTTCAAAAATACCTACCAGCCTTCCAAAAAAAAAAAGTTAGTATACCTGCCAGTAGTCAATTTGATTACATTTAAAAAAAAAGTGTGTGTGTACTTACGTACGCACGTAAGACGCATACTTTTATATTTTATTTATTTAAATATCATAATAAATAATAAATACCGTCAACTAACCTCAAATTCTACAAACGTACTCAAAGTAATATGTAAAAACCATTTTTATCACTATCGTGAAGTTGGTAACTTTTTTGAAAAACTAAAATGTTGACTAGCTAACTTCAGGGTGTCGGTTTTTCGTGACGGTGCGCGCGCATCGTAAAATTTAATTTTAATTTACTCTCATAATTTTTCCATAACGCGCAGAAAGAAAGAAAGAAGTATAACTTCAATAATATATTTCTAAAAGAAATTAAAAAAACAGAACTATTCGAAATAAAGGATTATATATAAGATATTATATTATATAAGCGCTTCCACTTTATCCAGCTTCTATACCATATGAAGACTGTCATTGCACACTATGAGGCTCCAATGTGTAAATCAATACGTTGCCGGTACTTTCGATCAATGGAGCCATTCAAGGTTCTGAAGGTTGAACTTGTAGGTCTTTTTATAGTAACGTTGGAGGCCATCTTGAATGTGTGATGTCATTCTATTTAAGTGGAAATTAAGAAGCATTCATTGTAAGGACAACCTTTATAACAATTATCCCTAAATTTGACTTAATAAACATATAATTAAGGGACAAAATTACACCTTCACTTCGAACTAATATGTTCTGAACCCACAGTATAGTATTAGTTTTTTTTTTACGTGTGGAATCCCAAAAGGGTCATCACCTCACCGGGGCTAACGGTAAGGTTTTATGTGGACTCGAACCGACTAAAACCACACGGTGTTCTGTCCCGTAGTCTTATTGCCAGGGCCTCAGGTGTACCCTTGAAAGGAAATCCCTAAGAACCCCGGCATACTTGGCCGCATGTTGAATAACAGACGATCCGGCTATGGTGTGCAAGGGTCTTTCTTCTAATTCAAAGAGGCGCGCACTCAGGCCTGCTTCTGCTAGGGCGACGAGTAACCCATCCCATCACCCTCAGGCAAGCGCTCATGAAGGCCGGAGATCGTCTCGCTCTCTCCGCCGCAACACCCAAGGCCGTCGCGAGGTCAGCAAGCACGTTGCTGCGCCCACGCTGGCAATCCACCATACTAACTTATACCTACATGAATACAATATACAAAATACATTATACATATATGTGTCAATATATGTATATTCTAGCATTGGACCTCCTTCGATGCACAGCCTCCTTCGAGGCGGAGGGAAAACTTTTTCAAGGCATAGAGGTCCTGAATGGTATCACAAAGTTCAAGTCCATATCGTTCTATGTTTTAAATTCGTATAGTTTAAAATTTCGAAAAGAAGACTCGCGTCGCAGACAGCTGAGAGAACAGCCCGTCTTTAAACAAGCGAGGCTTCGATAAAGAAAATATAAAAGCGATAACATTTGTAAAGTGTGTGCAGCTGTTTCAATTGATCACCTCTTAATAAAGACACTCCTATCCCGATTCCTTGCGCTGCATAGCACGGTGCTTTACAATAGTGTATGTATGTATATATCTGGAATAATAATATTTATCTATGTCAATCCATAATACATATGTTAAGACCTTAACTATTAAGTCAAAGCATGTCTACTTCATATGTACAAAACATATGAAGAAGGTATTTATTTATTTTCCTCCTAAAAAAGACAACTCCCGCATTAGGAATTACTCCTGTGTCGCGGGGGACTTTACAAACATAGAAACAACGGACATAAAGAACACCCAGACTATGGTGGGAATCGAACCCTGGACCTATAAGCATAGCGGTCAGGGTCACTAACCACTAGACCAACAGGCCAGTCTATACATAAATATATGCTTTGACAAGCTTTTTGTTGTACGCTAACGATTGCCACCAGTTTATTAAAATGATTAAAGTCAATCCTAAGGTTGCCTGACAGAGATTACTCTAAGCAATAAAGCTGCCCTTTGTACATTTTATGTTTTCTTTATCTACCTGTCTAGTTCATCCACCGCGTGGGCAAGTAAACAGAACCAGTTAATATAAATATATGTACAGTAGCAGTAACAATAATTTTACCAAAATAATGTTAACAAATCTCTAGAAATAAGGGTTACCCAAACGCTATCGGACTTGGGTACAGACAGGGTATTTACCGACAGACGAATCAATACAAGTCATAATATGTAGGTTTTATGTGAGTGTATTAGCAAACATAGACATTTTCGAGAGCGGTTTCGGGATACATATTACTAATAAATCAATACAAATAAATAAAATTGAAGGGTGTATTTGTAATGTCAAAATAATAGTTTTTTTAAGCTCATACAGTTATTGGCACGATACCTATATGCCTAAAAATAATGAGATAAAAAACTACCATAAATAACTACTATTAATGTGATCAGGAAAAAGTCATATTAGTGTGAACTAAGACTTTCACAGAACAGATATAAGGCATATTACAAATCAGTTTTTAAAATTTTTGTCTGTCTGTCTGTCCGTCTGTCTGTTTGTTCCAGCTAATCTCCGGAACGGGTAGATCGATTTTCACAAGATTTTCACTGGCAGATAGCTGATGTTATAAGGAGTAACTTAGGCTTCTTTCATTTTGGAAAAAGAATTAGGGTTCTGCGCAAAATATATAAATATGTACACGCGAGCGAAGCCGCGCGGGAACTGCTAGTTAGTAAATAAAGTCGAGATATATTACTATTTATATTTTATTTATATTATAATTAGATATAACTGAGATTTTGGCTAAAACCAGTTAAAAGTATCTTCTAACTTAACGTAGTAGTTTCCTAGTTTCCGCTGGTACGTTAAATCGTATACTTATCAACCTAAATATATGTGAATCATACAATTAACTAATTACGTAGTGAATGAGGATTTTTTTTTAACGTCTGATTCCAAACTAGGCAAAGCCTGTACTATGGTAACCAGACTGCTGATAAACATACTTATATATTACTACATACATACATATTGTAGATAAATTACACCCAGACACAGAACAAATGATCATGTTCATCACACAATTATTTATCCTGGTTGGGAATCAAACCCACGACCTCTGTCTCAGCAGTCAGGATCACTAACCACTAGACCAACAGGCCAGTACAAAGATCCAGGCTGTGACAAGGTGTATGCAAAATGTCATGTAGATCGATTCAGTAGTTAAGGCGTGAAAACAGATAAACACATTCGCATTTATAATATTAGTTAAGATTAAGATTGTGCTAAAAGTAAAACGTTTATTTTTTTATTTTAACTAGAGATCGCGTGGTGGTCAAATTTCGACCATGGTTTATTTCATTGGCCAATATTACTTGACCTGTCATTGACTTTTGTACCATGACAGGTCAAAATATATACTGGACACTCATAGCTGTATGTACCCGTTTCTGCATTTTTTAACTTTGTAGCAAATATTGTTCAAAAATTTTAGCATTCGTCACTTCTTCTCTGTATAAACTATAAGTGTGCGAAATTTCATAGTCCTCCGTCCGCCCAATTTTCGTAAAAAGGGATCCAAAGTTTTCGCTTCACGTATTAATATATAGATAACCAGCCAGTGACCGATGAAAAAAGACTCTCGACGGATGAGAGGTGTTGTCAAATCACCTCATTACGCTTATCAGTACATCGCGTTAACAATTAATGAGACAAGAATTGGGTGACGAACAAAAGCGCAGGAAGACGGGTGGAAGGTATTCGTTGAGATAACGATCTCTTACAACGAGGCGTACAAGGAGGGTCACACTAAAGAGGCAGCACTATATTTTTTTATATTTTTTTTTTAACAGAATGCGAGATAGCAATAGCACGCAGTCTCTTAAATAAACATGTACTATTGTAAGGCTAGGTTATGCTTTATACACGGGAAAATAATAGTTGCATATACTCGTATGTAGATATTGAATGATTTGTCCCCAATTACGTTTTTTTTTTATGGTATAGGGGGCAAACGAGCAGACGGGTCACCTGATGGTAAATGACTACCGCCGCCCATGGGCTTCTGTAACTCAAGAGTCACAAGTGCGTTGCTGCCCTTTAAGGTGGGAATAGGGGAAGAGTGGGAAGGACGGGAATAGGGGATAGGGCAGGGTTAGGGCCTCCGGTAACCTCACTCACGCGGCGAAAAGCAACATTGTTTCACGGCCGGTTTTCTGTGAGGCCGTAGTATCGAGCGGAGTCGAGCCGGCCCATTCGTGCCTAAGACTGGCTCTCTCTCTCTCGTAAACGTTTTCAAAATCAAAACATTGTTTCTTATCTATTCGTCGGCTATAACAGAAAAATAATTAAAAATAATATTGTCACATTCTTTAAATAAGTAATAAAAAGAAAGGTATTGTATTTAGCTTTCAAATAGTGAAAGATGTTTTCAAATTACCAACTTAGCAACGAACAGCATTTCATTACGTGACGTGTTTATTGTTTTTCATGACGATCGGTTGAGTAGTTAAGGAGTGCTCTCACTCCTTAACTACTCTCTAACAAACAAACAAAAAAACTCAAACCCGCATTTAAAATATTAAATTCGGATTTATTCAGCGACAGCGGAGCTCCGGTAACCGGTAATGCGTCCTCTTCACAGAGCACTTATGATAACCGCTATATCTAGAGATTATGTTGGAAACTTACTTCTAAGTCTTAGTTAGATACTTAGCATGTAAATAGCAATTACGTCACACATATTGTGATAGTTCATGGAGGTCTATGGTGGGAGTGACGAAATTTCGACTTAATTCGAGTTGTGTCTTTAGTTTTCATATTAGGATATTATATGGTCATACTTTGGAACGGGGAACTAGTTAAAGCCTTTCTGGCTATATATAGGAAGTTTGCATCGCTGAATATGTAGTTAAATCAAGATGAACTGAAAGGCTTTGATCACGTGGGTACCTACTACGTACAAAAAAAAATTACATTGATCTACCGATTGATAAATGACTTACCGATTTTTCCTTGTGCTGTAGGACCTTGCTTCTAGCCAAATTTCATTTTTGTAGGTCAATGGGACTTTCACAGGGACTTCCTTTCTAGGGTACACCTGAGTCCCCGTGACGGAACACCGTGTGGTTTTAGTCGGTTCGTGTCCGACATACCACCTTACCGTTAGCCCCGGTGAGTTGATGACCCGTGGGGGTTTCCACACGTAAAAAAAAAAAGGTCAATGGGACTTATAGGTTTGAAATGTTAAAATTTGTTAAAATCAAAGTTGTCTTAGAAACTTGATTTACAGCTTCAAGAGACCGCAGACATACGTTACGAAACGGAACCCTAAAAATAAGAAAAATAAACCATACTTCTTAAAACTGTGCGTAAGTGTGCTGTAAAGCATTGGTTTGATTCTTTTTTTATTGTAGGCAGGGGCAAACGAGCAGACAGGTCACCTGATGGCAAGTGACTACCTTAATCCATGAGCATCTGCAACTCAAGAGTCACAAGTGCGTTGCCGGCCTTTAAGGTGGGAGTAGGAGAAGGGGGAAGAAGGGGAGCGGGAGACAGAGGGGGAAGGGGAAAAGAGGGAAGGGTTAGGGCCTGCGGTAACCTCAATCACTCGGCGAAAAGCAATGCAAACATTGCTTCACTGCCGGTTTTCTGTGAGGCCGTGGTATCATTCCGGTCGAGCCGGCCCATACGTACCGAAGTATGGCTCTCCAACGAATTCTTACGTATAAGAATTATTTTCTTAGTATAATTCGCATATAATTGTTCCATATCTGGGTGTACCTACTCTGTGTGTTGGTTGCCTTCTTTTTTATTAATAACATTATGATACAAATGAAATCAGTTTTCACCCTTCATATTACGCTAAATGCTTTTTAAATAACCATTACAACTAAAAATATGCGAGTTGTTTAAGAGAACATTTTGTAAAAGAGCGGTGTCAGCAAACAGCACAGTGAAGTCAAAGCGATGCTTCAGCGTGAACACATGACCGCAAGCGAGTAACGTGTGGCGAAGCCTCACTGTAAGAGATTCTTTAGAGTTGTATTATAAATTACCAAATTAAGAACGTTTCAAATACTGCCATTTAAGAAGGACTTAACTTACCTCTTTTATCGCAACGTATGCGTTATTCTAAGATTAAGGTTTACCGTAGGAAAGCTACATATTGTTGTCCAATCACAATCCTTATTAGTCCTTTAATAATAATAATCTTTATTTGTTCAAACTTTAGTACAATACACATACATTTATTACACTTATTACATCAGTTAGACTTAGACAATTGTATCTCTGAACCCTACACTAGGGTACCCTGTGTCGTGAGATCCTTTCAAATGAGTTATTGTAATTTCTTTTCAAATATTGTTTTATATTATGACTTTTTTTGTTATAAAGCCCTAAATTCAGATTCTACCACAAACCGATTATTTAAACTCTTTGCATTAGATGGCCAGTTTATCGAATAATGTATAATGCTTTATAACATCGCTATCGCTATCGCTATAAACACATAGGAATGGAACTATGACGAAACTGCTAGAATTATTTTACTATTTAATACTGTTATCTGTAACTTCGCTAATACAGTGAACTAGAGAAGATGATTATTATAATTTTCTAAACAAACAAAACAAGTTGCGGATACGGATAAGCGGATACGAAAATCATATTATTTTCAACCGCCGACACTAGGACCCCATCGCCACCATTAAGCGATCTCAAAAGCGGGCCACGGTTGAGCTAAGATTGAGGCTCCAAGACACAGCCCACAGCTATGCATGTAAATGAACCTTCCCTCCAACAGCCTTGGCTCCAATCACCAACTTTAGTGCTATACTACGCCTGCATTATAAAGCATGGTACTGAACCCAGATGAATTCATACGACCCTGTGGTTTATTTATTTTCTGGTTGTTTAAAACACTACTAAGGAATATGGGTCAAGAGTTTTTAGAATTCTTAAATAAACTAAGCTCAAACTTATGTTGGGAGTTGGTTTACGGAGGCTGCGTCTGCGCGACTTTTGGATCGCACCTTCGAAACCTTAAGCATTCTAACTAATCTATACTAATATTATAAAGCTGGAGAGTTTGTTTGTTTGCTTGAACGCGCTAATCTCACGAACTACTGGTTCGAATTGAAAAATTCTTTTAGTGTCTGATAGCCCATTTATCGAAGAAGGCTATAGGCTATAAAACATTACGCTACGACCAATAGGAGCGGAGCAGTGACCATAAACGCAGGTGAAACTGCGAGGACGGCTAGGATTACAAATGCGAAAATGAATTTGTTTGTTTGTTACGTCTTCACGCCCTAACTACTCGACCGGTCATCATGAAATTTTGCAAAAAGACACAAGTTACCTTCTATCCAGAAAATAAGTAAATTGATTGACAAAATCTACATTCACGCGAACAAAGCCGCGAACAAAATTTCGAATTTTATACAACTAAGACAGTGAACAAGCACACGATGATGGTACGCGGTTATACGTGTCACCAGTGTGCGTTATTTAACCCCCAACCTCCCCACTAAAAACAACACTAGACAGAAGTACTGGTTAAGCAAGATCTTCTGTATTGTGGACATAATATAATAAAACATTAAATTTTATTAGGCCTATAGGGCAATCTTAGCCAGATAAACATAGACCCACAAAATTCATCTGACTTGAAAAACACATGATTCTCATTTTAATTATAAAATAAGCGTCTACGAAGATATAACAGCGCAATTAGGTTTTGACACCCACATATATTAAACTTACTTGCTGGTCCACATCATATTTTAAGCCCTCACACTAAACTGGTGACACATTAAATCCTGTAATTTCAGCTCATTTCAGCGTTTATTGTTTCATTTATTACGCAACAGCACGTTTTAATGAATTCATTTAGAGCTGCTACTGCTGCTAGTGTCAAAATAAACTTTTATTCACCATTTTAAAGACGATATATCAAAAAATAATCGGTTTGATAGTTTTAGTACTAAAATGTCATAAATAAAATATACATTGTATTTCTATTTAAAATAATCATCAGAAGATGTCAATGTTTACGCCACGGAACATAATACCACTTATATGATTTACCCCGAAAATATTTTCCGTCTTTAACGCTGTAATACATGAACATAATTTATCTGTAGATAGCAACCCTGATCCCAACACAAAGAGGACTATTAAAAGGCTAATTTCGGAACGCATTCATAAACGTCGTTGGTTACTGGGAACGTTCTAAATTCAAATTTAAACGCGAAACGCCCAGGAATTTTCATTTGACGGCTAACTTTGACAAAGTAAACACGTCTCTTTAACAAATATGAAAGTTTTAAATGTTGGAAAATTAATTAGGTAACGTTGAAAGCAAGTTGGATGGGATTTTGTATGATGAGTGGCATGCTCTGTTTATCTTTTGACAATTAATTGGCTGTTAAAGGTATACATACGAAACCGCAAATCCTTTAACGAAATACCTTCTCATATTTCTTCGTATTAGTAAGTTTGTGTACCTGTAAGTAGATACATAAATACATTTTAAGGTTGACATTTAAAATCCTTACTAATAATAACATATAGAAAATTCATTAGGTTTCCATGACATCTTGTCTTAGTGGTTATTAAGTATAAAATCCATTTGCAGACCCTAGCCCAGGGTGATCTGGTGAACTTACTTTTTTTCATAAATTTCAGTTGGGGTTTCCCTAATTTCAAGGAGAGATAAAAAAAATTGGGTTGATACACAACAAATACTTACTTGAAATTCTGACTTTTTGAATTCTTGACTGTGTCATTCATAATAAACTAAATTTTTTGTCGTAGGCACAGTAGCCACCTTATCACCTTGCTTGTACTTATAAAGAAACGATTGACGAACTAAATCTTCGATTGAAGAAAAAGTTCACCACAAACTTGATAGTGCTAAAATATTCCACCTTATTCGGCGGTTAGTTAATAACAACACAAGAAGCTATTAACACTTTATCCGCTCCCTTAACTACGGTAACGGCCAATTAAGTAACCCATCCGGTCAAAATATCCACTGTCTAGAAGGTCGCGATAAACGTGCAAAGGTAGTCTCCTGGGTCCCTAATCGCTATTGCCAACCATAGTGTATGTAAAAGTGGGAGAGAAGAGGGGCTCGTGGTTAAGTGGTAACCGAGTAGGTTAGCACATTACCAGGTCATACGAGCCACGTCAGTCTTAGGGTGGGTTCTTAACATATTGAGAAAATTCTTAATAAGATTCTTAACATATTCATTAGGCCGTCGGTTCCGGATGTCATACGAACATCTGTGGCATTCGTTACGGGTTGTTGGAGCCCTAAAAAGTCTGACAACCTGGTCTAATTACAGAACTCCGATATCGCCTAGTGGAGTTGTGGAGGTCTGATGGCAGTCGTCGTGGTTAGACTAAAAGCCGACCCCAACTTAGTTGTGGAAAGGCGCGGAGGATGAGTGTATGTAAAAGTGGCGTCAATCGTATTTCATAATCCATACATTGAAGTTAAATTTAATGTTAAGTAGAGACAACAACGGACACAGAGAACACCCAAACTCGGGACAACTATTTGTTAATCACACAAATTTTTGTCTCTTGTAGGATTTGACCAACACACACTCGGCCCGGCATAGTGGCGAGGTGAATACTTAAACCATTGCGCCATCCGTGGAAAATCGGTGAATATGTTGGCAATAAAGGATATGTTGGAAATTAATCATTGAAATAAAATTAAAATTGCAGAGCACGTGTGTTAGTCGCAAGATTCCTGCTCGATGTAATTTTTGTACTCATGAATATGTTTATTATTGTTAAGTTAAAATTTATTTTAAGTCATCGCCCGAACAATGTATGTGGAAAATTGTAAGCATATCAGGCATCTACAGGACAGGCTTATCTAGTGTGGGGCCAGCGGCAATGCGTCATAATATTGTTAGTAATTACTTGGCAATTTTTGATTTTTACTCTTGTTATTCTGTGTATGATTGTAGGTTATCAGGATGTTATGGAGCTCGTTAATCGTAACTGAAACTATCGGATATCCAAAATAAAAAATATATCTGAACCGTAACCGGATCCGATATATTAGTTTCGAAAAATTTCTGATAAGTTTTGATCAGCCATATAGAAATATTAAAAACCTGTCCTGGTTTTTATTATTTCTATATGGCTAAAATTGTTTAACTGTTGTTTTTTATTCCAATTCGGTTTTTGATTTTTTAAGATACCACTTCAAAATTTGTAACTGTGATAATCAGTTATTACGCTAACTGATTATTTTTTTGTGATTTTACTACTAAATGATAACTTAGAAACAAAGCCAAATTAATCCCGATGTGTATTTTCTTATTATAGATAGAAAAATCTAATATCCGAAATTGAAACTATCCAAAACTACTAGATAATCCGAAATAATAAAATATCCGTAGCCGGTATAATATTATTCATATATCTGTATCATATCCAGATTCGAATTTCATATCCGTATACAAAAAAAAAGTATCGAAGTATGTTTATCCGTGTTCTAGAACTCATAGTTAAAGCAATACTTAGTTCGTGTCTAGACAGTGTTGTGTGATAGTCCCAGAATGATTGATGAAACTTCGTGACTGCCTGGTTGGCCTCTTCCGCTCCATCTTTATTTGGTGAATCATGTTTGTATACGATCGTGACGACATGGGGCATCAGGCAAATTATTATTAAACCAATTATCTATGAGTGAAAAGTAGGCGTACCCACTGTTACATGGGACCAAAAAATAAACTGGCTGATTATGGGATGATTGATTAATATCCCTCCCGATTCGTCCACTCACTGGACTTTCTACAGCACTGTACAAACTCGAACACTCTCGATCAAGTCACCTTTCAAACAAAAATCGGTCTATCTGTTTAAAAGCTATGATGCCACAAATGGACACAAATACACATATACACATGTTAAAGTTATAACCCCACGTCGTGGGTTAATAAATAGATGCAAAAGTCAATTTCTATTAATAGCAACGAAGCAAGGTTCGTTACCTGGCTCTATCCATTACAAGATAACCCCTACTTGCAACACAAGCTTCAAGATCAACCTATCTTAAATGTTTTCAATGAGATCCAATTTGTATCTCGTTCATAATTTGAGCTCAAACTCGATGTCATTCCTGAAAGTACATTATTATGTAAGCACGTTTTCTCTTTCATTTTCTACGTGAGACAGTTACGGTGTACAAACAGGACGTTATATTTTCTATATTTAGCTATTCATATACAAATTCAGCCCGAGGTTGAATATATTCTTGAGCACACCAGGCCAAAACCCGTTGAACTCTTTAAAATACTGACATAGTCTCAATGTGCTCGCGAGTTGAATGCAGTTGGAGCCTAAGGTGAAGGGCTGGGGCATATACCCACCGCCGTCCGCAAACTTCCCTCGCCCGCCCGCAAACCTGCCTCCGCCATCCGCAAACTCGCCTCGCACATGCACAGCATAGTGACTAGCACATTTCTAAAATGCCGTTCACACGGAACGATTTCACGGACAATTTGACTAGATTTTCAATCGAATCGCTTCGTGTAAACGCAAATCAAATTCAAGGTCATCGGGTGGTCAGGACCACAAGGATGTGTATTTACGCATTATTAAAGCGTTTTTTTATATCTATGAGATTTAGGTGGTATATTTATGAGATGATTTATATTATTAGATCAATACAGGAATCAATTCTTCAAAAAAAGAAAATACAACGGACGTACGTCTGGCAGAGAAAATAAAACGAATGAAAATTGGCGATTTAGTCGTTAAGTGTGGACGCAAAATTTGCCCGTAAGCCAATTCAATCACGAATCTGATCCAGTAGTAAAATTGTATCGTGTGAATGCCGTTTTAGCTCTGCATTCAATTCGCGCTATAAATTGCCAACAGAGTTAAACACGTACCGAAAATGAGTGTTTACTAAAATCCCTCAATCCTGAAGGGTTTAACTAGCACTTACATGAAACTACACATGTTTATGAACGTGTGAGATTTTGATTAAATTTTTTATTACATTTATAAACGTTTACATAGGCGTTAAGACTTAAGGATGCCGTCTCAAGTTTTTTTTTCTGCGTATTTTAGAAGTGGTTTCAGGTGGTACGGTACTAGTTGGGGTTTCAAACCCACAAACACCTGATCACAAGTCCGACGATTGAGCCATTACACTACGGCCGCTGAAGTTGGAAGGGCGAGGAGGATTATGTATATTTACTAGCCGTTGACCGCGACTTCGTCGTGATGTGTATGTGTGAGTCTATCCCACGGGAAACGTACCTTTTCCCGAAATAAAAAGCCTATAATCTATCTCTGTGACAAAATTCAGCCAGATCCATTTAGCCGTTTATCCTGGAGTGATCGAGTAACAAATATCCAACCTCCCACACTTTCGCATTTATAACATGTAGATAGATTAGATAAGATACGATTAGATAAGATTAGATAATATTAGATAGATAAAACTTGTGGAGTGCAAATTGAGCATTAATAGGCAGGCTGAAACCAAACAATAAAATCGACAAGGCGACAGTAATAGAAAGATTGCTGCATACAGGATAGCATCGTTCAACACTCTTAGAAAATAAAATTGTCATGGGACAGAATAAATGGCGTGTATGTTATATATGTAATGGTTGTCCTTATTCCATGGGTCTAGTATTCCCATAACACGCATTACCTACCTGTGTCAGAAGATAAAATCTCTTTATCTCAGACGTGAGAGGGCTGCACAAGGATCTCTTTAGGGAAATGTGTCGTGCAAATCGCATTCGGTACTTGCTTGCCTGGTTCGGTGAAGTACTATTTTAGACTTTTTCAACTTATTACTTAACAGAAACGTAATACGGCCAGCGTAAAAAGCCGTGTAAAAATATCATTCTGTATAAGGACAATGATGAGTCATTTGGCCAGATGACCACTTAAAACTGATGGCTCAAGTTTAACATATCCAGAGAGAAAGGTCTACTAAAAGTCTCACCGTGTTTGTTACATATTATGCTGGACATATTTTATGAAGTAAAAACTTGTTTAGCCGCGTTAAGCGGGTAGAGGCAAAACTTACCTAAGGGTCCGCCTCACCGACATGCTAATGTGACGTATGTGACATATTAGTACTTAAAACGTACGTCCTACTAATATTATAAACATGAAAGTTTGTGAGGATGTATGGATGTTTGTTGCTCTTTCACGCAAAAAACAACTGAACCGATTGCGATCAATCTTGGTATGTAGATAGCTGGAGACCTGGATTAATATATAGGCTACTTTTTATCCCGATATTCCCACGGCATCGGGACTTACGCGGGTAAAACCGCGGAGCGCAGCTAGTAAAAAATAAATGTATGAGACGTTTTGGTACGTCACATACTCGAATAAAAACTTACGTGAGTGTACGTAATCATATTAATTAAGAATATACGGTGTTACCCACGTGTATATTTCGGGGATGCCCCACTAGTCTCGGACCCGACGGAGGCCCTTTATCAAGGTGTAAGGCGTCCTACCGCATCGGTTACTAGAAATTTACAATTTATTTTAGCGTTTGGAGACCACCCCCTTATTGGGTCTAACGCAAGGCAAGTGGACTCGAACCGACTGAAACCAGACGACGTTAAGTTACCAGGGTAAAAAATTTAACCCAGAAAGGAAGTCGCTGTTTCAGTTAATGAATGTGAACCTAAATGCTTTAAAAATAAAACAAAATAAACAACTTTTTATACTTACACACAACACTCCATCAATAACCGCGAAAATTACTACACACAAGGCATCAATCATATCTTGCGTCAAAAAAAAACAAAAGAAAAACGGAAATAGGCAAAGACAAATGTAGCTAGAGCAAGGAGTTTATCCCTTCAGCAGGGCGAGGGTCAGTCCATTGAATAATTCACGACCAACTCAACAAATCGTGACGTGTCGCCGCCATTTTTGGTGTAACGATTCGATAGTAGGTATAGAAATGTTATCGATTTTTATGAGTTACTAGCCTTGTGCGATAGGACTTCATGATACCATATTTAACCTCGTAGACAATGAAAAATTAAAATAAATATTTTTAAATACACACTTAGGTACTTGATATAAGGAACTCCAGCTCGAAATTTTGGGCTACCTTACTGCTACTACTATTACTACCTTAACTATTGTATATCTATACAATAGTTAAGGTTTAAATTTTAGTGTGGGTATGCAGACTTGGCCTCTTTAGGTTCTGCTTTCGTGGATCTCGGATTCTGTTCGGTTAATCGAGAACATAATCTATTGCTATGGTTCATCAGCAAAGTTTGTTTAGCAGAAAAGACATTGAGTGACAAACACGTTTACAAATTTACACATTTATAATAGGTATGTGTTAACTTTCGCCCACCCGCCGCTATACCCACGTCTCCATCCGCATGGATATCAGTTTCTGTTTATAAATCCAGAGTATAATATATCCGGGTTCGCAATATTATCAAAGTCTGTGTAGCGTTTGAGCTGTGATTGGCTAATGAGCATTTCTCTAAAACTTAACCTTCTATTTTCATTTTTCAAGTGAAAACTTCTTTATTATGTTGTGCAGTTTTTGGGATGGGTAAAAAATGTTAAACTCGCGTCAGGACACGTGACCTGATCGAAAATTCGTAAGACGATGCCGAGATTCTTATCTTTAAAAAAATATAACATTCGAAATTCAAACATTTATGAGCGGCCAGGAGCGCAGAACTTCCAGTGTACCCTATGTATACATTTAGATATGTTCTTACCTACTTTTTATTTTTAACCTAATTATATATATACAGATGTGTGTATGTGTATGTATATGCAAATACATTGTGAAGTTATGTTTTCATTTCTGACGTGCAGTCTTACGACTGTTTTTTTTTCTCTTTCAGACGGTAAATGGGAATAAACAGATAGGAAGATTATTTTTACACTTATATCGCTCGAATATCGATAAGAAACACATTATAACTGTTAAAAATGATATTATTGGCACTGGGCTAAAAAAAGTTTAAATATATATTCAATAAAGCACTGAATTGTGCTTTCAAATAATCCGAAATTCTGAATCTATAGATTGAAATTCTAATTGCTAACAGTTTAGGCTAATCACATATTTTAATATATTATTTCAAGTCATTTTTATTTACGTGCGCCTAATGAAAACGAGATAAATTATATCTGTAGGGGGGATAATGAGATTCCTGACGCCAAAAGGGCGATTTATCGGGGCTTATATTAAATTCTTTGAATCGTATAACAGGGCACTCGCCTTAAACAAATTCACGATAAAATTGATTTCTAGACGAAATTAGAACAAGTATATACTCAAAATATCTTAGGTACTTTATTAAATACGTACACCCATCAATTCCAATATATTATAGACTAGCTGTTAATTCGCGTGTACATATTTTGAATACAATAAACTTTTTATTATTATATTATTATTATTTATATATTTTGCGCAGAACCCTAATTCTTATTCCAAAATAAAAGTAGCCTAAGTTACTCCTTTTAACACCAGTGGAAATCGGTCCGCCAGTTCTGGAGATTAGCCGGAACAAACAGACAGACTTCAAAAAATTAAAAAATATATTTTTTTGGACGTAACATGTTAACATTCGGATGCATTTAGTAAAATGCTGTTAGTATGACCAGGCCTATGTCACTCGATGTACCTACTTGATAAGATGCGACTTCTTGGTCGTTTTTCCCTAACTTTTTCAAAGACACTGGGTAAACAAATGGAGGTGTACCACTCAGCATTAACTGTCTTTTGTTCTTCAAGTGGGATCGTGCAGACAGGACCCGTCCGGGAGAAAAAAAACGCAATAATTTTTTTGACTACGTTTCTCGCCTGCCTCAATTTTGTTGGTTTGCTGTCATCTTCGAACACCCATACAGAGGACTTTTGCAACATTCCGACGGCTCTCATCATCTGTTCTCGTGTCAAATGATGTGGTCGCTCCGTATCGATGCAATTTTTGTTTGTTCGAGATCGTGGCCGTGTTTCTCTCCATGATGAAATTCGTGAAGGTCGGCACTTGATGTTTCCACAGCCTGGTTTAGATAATGATAAACTGCTGATAAACATACTTCTATTACTAAATACGTACATATTTTCCCCGCGGTTTTACCCGCGTATGTCCCGGTGCCGTGGGAATATCGGCATAAAAAGTAACCTATGCGTCAATCTAGGTCTCCACCTATCTACATAATAAGTCTCATCGCAATCGGTTCAGTAGTTTTTACGTGAAAGAGTAACAAACATCCATACATCCTCACAAACTTTCACGTTTATAATATTAGTAGGATTCACACCCAGACACAGAACAAATGACCGTTCTCATCACACAATTATTTGTCCGACCTCGACCTACGACCTCTAGCTCTACAGCCAGGATCACAAACCACTAGACCAACAGGCCCGTGTCGACATCACATAGTATGATGATGTTGGTTCAGTTCGTCTTGTAAAAATAGTAAATGCCTAGTTGTCGAAATTCGACATTTTCATATTTTTTTTTAAGTTGATACGTTATTGAGGTTCTTTTGTCGATGTAGAACACTTATATTTTTTTAAGAATATTGTTGTATCACGTCAGCTGCTAGCATGTACAAATACGACAATGTAAACGATCGACCGAGTTGCCCATGACAAATACATAATAATGATGATAATAATGACTGATGCAGAAGGCAGTTCTTCTCGACACGGCCCGTATAGTGAGGAGGTTCCTGTCTTTGGAGCACTAACCACCGGTATCTTGGTCCCTGTACCCGATGTCGGTGGTGTACTATTTTTTATATTTTTAAATATATATTTTTTATGTACATATTTAAAAATGTAATTTGTATGGTAGAAGATGAATAAAGAGAATAATAATAACTTGACACATCTCACACACGGCCGTCTGATCCCAAACTAGGCAGTGCCTGTACTATGGTAACCAGACCGCTGATAAACATACTTATATATTTCTATATACATACATATTATAGATAAATTACACCCAGAGACAGAACAAATGATGCTCATCACACAATTATTTGTCGTGAGTAGTAATCGAACCCACGACCTCAGGCTCAGCAGTTTGGCATGGGCAGTATGAACATAAGCAAATGTACTAGCTACCCGGCCACGTTTCTGTGGCTAAATAATTTGCAATAAAAAAAAATGTGACTATAAATTAAGATCAAAATTATTCGATACCTTAAATTCTACCAAACTGCACACAGTGGGCAAAGTTTCATTAAAATTGGTTCATTAGTTTAGACTTTAGGAGTTCATCGCGGACAAACAACGTGAAACGAATTTTATTTTATTAAATTTATGTACAACAGATATTACATTTTACCTCTCTGCAGTTCTTCTAAATTATCTACGTCTTAATAAAAAATGCCAAAGAATCTATATGTAAAGATTCTTTGCCATTTTTATTAAACAATCCACTTTGCGGATCTATTTACTCATTGGAGAAGGCCAATAAAAATGAAAATAGAAGTGGGCGCACGCTCCCTAGATATAATACAAATACATCTTAATTATATTCTAGATAGGGAGTCTGTGCCACTTTTTCTTTAATTTTCTTTGTGTATCTACTACGTCTCTCTCTCTCTCTGAAGGATATCGTACCACAACCAAAATCTATTCAACTTTAAATTGCCGAGTTTTCAATATAGATATTACTTTAGCCAACTGATGTCAGGTCTAAGTTATTATTTACCTAAATATAGTTTTTGTTATGATCTTTGATGATGATGAAAGATGAATATTTACAGGATTCATTTTACGTACCAATTTATCATTAAACTTTATTCTTTTTTTTTTATTAAAAATAAATGAATTTCTTGTTTATAATTTCTGTAATAACCTTTAAAAATTAGGCGGATTTAACGCCGTAAGCATTTTGTTCCAATCAGCCTTTTTGTGATGCAGAGACGTGTGTGTTAGGCATGTAATTAGGAATTGTAGTAGTTGCAAATTTGAACAAATAAGCTAGTTACAACATATTGCAATTTAAAGAAAAATACAAAAAAAAATTCATTGACAGGATCAATCAAGTAAGGGTCTAATAAAAATATGCTTTTTTTTTAACCTGTGTTTCCACCCCCCTCAGGTGCCGCCGCACCGAGATAATACTCGGCGAAGTGGGTATGTCGGAATCAAACCGACTAAAACCACACGGTGTTCCGTCACGGGTGTCTATGGCCGAGGGCTCAGCTATAACCTAGGAAGGAACTCCCTGGACCCCCGACAGACTTGACTACCTTCTCATAAAGCGAGCTAGTCTCGCAGACGTAAGTGGGAGCCTTGTCCCCTTCAGATGTCAAAGCGCGCGTGGATAATAAAAATATGCTATGCGTAGTAAAAAAAGTAATTCATCTCAAACTTTTGAGATAAATATTTTTTTATGATTTTTTTTAAATCTTTTTATTTATTTTTTTATTACGACAATTTTTTTGTTGATACGTAGTTTTGAAAAATGTGAAAGATAAAAGTTAGTTAAATTGTAAAAGACAAAAGAAAACAAGGGTAACATTGCCAACGAAAATATTCACAAACGTTGGAGACAGAGCAATATTTCATACATGACTTTTTCAAGTGTGTAACAGAACAACTTTTCTAATTTAACAAGAAACAGCTCCCCCTGGTGACAGTCTTGTACAACGTGAGAAAACTGAGGGGTGTATGTAATATAAATTCCTGTCGTATCAGTTAGTATTGGAATTTCTCTTTTTGAATATAAGGGTATATGCTATATAAATAAACATCGTGTAAGTTTAGAGTTGTTTTTATTAGTTTAACATGCGTATCTGTGTATTTGTGTGTCTGTCTGTGGCATCATAGCTCCTAAACGGAGAGACCTATTTTGAATTAGTTTTTTTTTGTTTGAAAGGTGACTTGATCGAGAGTGTTTTTAGACTTTTTTGCTATAATTCAAGAAAATCATCAGCTCTTTTCTATTCCTTGATGGAGTTTTTTAGTCGGAAGGCAATTATGTTATTATTGAATTATTATTTTACTATTATATTTGCAAACTAAGCCTTACGTGTAATAAGGGCTCGAGTACACGGATAAACATACTAAGATACACTTTTTTTTGTATATACATATATATTACACATATCAACAGTCAGAAAAACATTCGCACAGAATGGGAACCAAACCTGCGCCTTCAACATAAATCGACGAGGTATTCTACCACAGAGGGGTGGGCTCATTGCTGTACACAGCAACGAAAAAGAACTACTCTTCTTCTATAAAGAATTAAATTTTCGTTGGCAAAATATGGTAATTTATTGCACCTCTGGCTGCCCTTTTGGGAATATAGGCGAGAGGGTATATGTGTTATAACCATATATTTAAATATTTTTTTTTTTTACAAAAGATAACTTCCACATTAGGAATGACTCCTGTGTCGTGGGGGACTTAAATACGTACAACGGACACAAGAATCGCACCCACGACCTATGGCGTAGCAGTCAGGGTCACTAACCACTAGGGCAACAGGTCAGTCAAAGAATTTTGACTTCACGAACAAAGTATATATAGTTTACTTACCCTTTATAGACATATTCAAAAACATTCTGCTTAATAAAGAGAATTTTACAAATCAGAATGGTGAAAATCTGAGCCAGCTGCGTTTAAATAACAAAACTCTTCAGGTTTATGATATTCTTTTTTTTTTTGTTTTTTTTTTTATAATGATTCATGATGAAAAGTAACCTAAAGTATATCCTAATCAAATCTCTAAGTTCAATAAGGCTGCAAATAACGATCGGTACAAAGGTTTACTTACGTTGGATTGATTATGCAATAAGGTCAAGAGTAATTCCATCTGCATTAAAAATTATTTCCCCGTACAGAAAATCAAAGGTAAAAATACTTGTATTACCTTATCTTGTGTTTCTGATGTGGACCGGGACTAAAAAGTATTTAAGGTGACGCTGTCGACAGATAGTTATGCTGTTTTGCCTGTTTAATACCTGATTCTTAAAATTAACAAACTGCCCATAGAAATACCCGTAGATATACTCCCTTTTATCAAAGATTACTTTTTTTTAAAGACAACTCCCGCTCTAGTAATGATTCCTGTGTCGCGGGAGACCACAAACATTGAAACAGTGGACACAAAGTATTCCCAAAGTCCCAATTCGGGACAACTATTTGTGGGTCATACAATTTTTTTCCCGTATGGGAATCGAACGAACATCTCTCGGCGCGGCTGAGTGGCAAGCCGACCACTTTAATCAATGCGCGATGCGTGCAATCAATATTCTGTGCAAGGTAGTGTTTGGAACAATGAACAACAAACCAATGCTAAATTGTTTCCAGGTGATCTGGATGGAATGAGGATCTTGAATCAACTGAAAAGAATTTCCAGGAATTTAAGTCTTTATTTTCCAACTCCTACAATTCACTTCTGATTGCGGATTAAAACAAATTAAATCCTAGCTTTTGCTATGTAATATATTGTTTATTTTTATTTTTGTAGCGGGAGGCATTGCATATTATCAATCTTATGAAGCACTCTTTATCCCAAACCAGGCAATAAATGTTTGCTTTTCTGTTAATATAAGTAAATTCCAAAGTCTATTAAGCATTTAAATCTCTCCTACAACCAACACAAAAGACCTTTGACTTCTGTGCGAAGACTCTACAAACCGCACAATCGTCCGATAGCCATTTGCTGGTTACGTAAACGATCCAGCCTAGCTGTTGCGAACTTGTTAGGAGCATCTCTGAAACTTGCCCAACTTTCAAGATTTAGAACTTACCCGGCCTGCACTCGACTCCGCCGAGAATATTGTATGCGACGTGGAGATTTATGAATGAAACTTCTATACTATTACTTTGTCGAGGCTCTTCCTTTTTAAAAAATTCTTGATACACTTGAAATTGCACTTCACAGCTAAAACAATGAGTGCGATATGCCTACAATATAATAAATTAGCTCTATATGTATATGTTGTAAATAAATGTTTAAGAGTGAGAACTCGTTTAAACATACCGCATCCTTAGAAATCCCTTCAAATCTTATTAGGAAGGAATTTGGTAACAACTGTCTAATTGCTTTTTTTTGTCTTTGTATTTTAGAATAATCACACAAATTTTTTGATGCCTTTTGATTATTTTGTATAACAAAGCCCACTGGTAACTTACATAATTTAGTACAAGAAAAAAAAAAGATTGCATATTTTGCTAATGTATTTATTCACAATGAAAGACCTAACTGATAATTCCATACATACCACAATACTTGACTAGCCCCGTATTGAGCCATGTGTTGATGATACAGATGATTCAAATACATACCTGTAACAAAAAATGTAATTAAGTATGTAATAACGTGCTCCATTCAGGATATTCAGGGTATAGCTGGCAACAGTTTGGGTGTGTTAGAGGGGGCGGACTTCCCGACAACAGTTATTCGTGGGAGAGCCATGCTTCGGCACGTACTACCACCTACTAACATCTACTACCACCTTAAAGGCCGGCAACGCACTTGACTCTTGAGTAGCAGGTGCCCATGGGCGACGGTAGTAATTTACCATCAGGTGACCCGGCTGCTCGTTTGTCCCCTATACCATAAAAAAACAGCCAATTCGAGTTAAAGCATGCGACCCTGGCTTGCTCGAGCTATTGCGTACACGTCCCAATCCAAGTGTGAGAGTTTATACAGACCAGTAACCGCTTGACACCGGACAGTTCTTGTCCCTTGTCCTTGAATTAGAACATAATGTAATTTTACAAACTGAGGAGTGTGTGGGTTTTTTCCGCCTCTATTACTAATTATCTACTTTTCTTGTTAACCTTTATAACCAAGAAAAATACTTAAAGAGAGTTCACGACAATACCCTTCGAACCGGCAACCACTCGATCGGAACGGACGTTTTGGCCATTACTGTTTGAACTGCATGATGCACTGATGACGCAATGGTTTAAGTGGTTTCTTCGCCACTACGCCGCGCCGAATATTGAGGGTTTAAATCCCACACTGGACAAAAATGTGTGTGATCCACAAATAGTTGTCCCGAGTCTGGATGTTCTTTGTGTTCGTTGTTTAAATGTTTGTAAAGCGCCGCGACAGAGGAATATTCCGAATGCGGGAGCTGTCTTTAAAATAAAATATCTTTATATATTTCATCTGTGCGTGTGTTACTAAACTCCTCGTAAACGGATGGAAAGATTTTAATGACATTTTTTGTGTGTCTTCAGGTGGATTCAAGAATGGTTTGGATTTACAATTGGACCCGGTAGATGGCGCTGTGATAGGGTCATAAGAAAAACATTTTAAAGTTCCGGTAGGACAACGTCTGTCGGGTCCGCTAGTATATATATATAAATCCTTTATAAATAGTGTTCCTAATGTTCCTATACCTTACATTTCATATTGAAATACATATAGAATAACACGAAACAACTTTTACTAAGAGCAATGTATAACATTATCGATAACCATGTTTATTTAACTTAATCCAGTGTTGCGCAAGTTGTCACCGTTCCGCATCGTCACGACCCTTGTCACGGATCACGGCACGTGTTGCCTAATATATCGTGATGTAGGCATAGTCCTTTGGCTTTGTTTTTATTATTTTTATACTAAAACATCTAATTCTTAAAAAAGAGATTCGAGAGCCGTTATCGTTAAGTATAAACCTTTGATTACATATAGATATCAAACAGTTACAAAAAAGTTATTAAACTGTAAATTATCTATTATATTATAATTATGTATTTACACGGGAATTAACGCTAGATCGTGAGGTAGAAGGTTCTTCATCCACCAGCACATTTTCTAGAACCCTCTACCTCAAGATCTCGACGACGGAGGGCGTGCTCCGCTGAGCCAGTCAGCCTGTGACCACGGCCAGTGCAACCCTGTTGAAACGTCAGGCAATTCAGAGGTATGTAATAACTTTTCGTGATGATCGTGTTAATTCCCGTGTAAATTCATAATTATATCATGGAACGCGAAGGTCTAAAAGTTAGTCTATTATATTGTTTTCTATTATAAAACATCCGTGAGCGGTATTTACGTCGGTTAAAGGAATAGGGTGGTAGTCACGTGGGTATTACAGAGATGCCTTTCTTCACCCCTTGATACAATACCCGTGTCGGACATCCGATAAATACACACGTGTGTAGGACGTTCAACTGTATATTTTTCTTATCCATACTAATATTATGAATGCGAAAGTAACTCTGTTTGTTTGGTTGTAACGCTTTCACGCCTTAGCTACTGAACCGATCTTCATGAAATTTTGCATACAACGTGTATGCAAAACTCTTTGATGATAGGTTCAGGGGTACAAAAGAGAACATAGGGTACCTTTCATCCCGAAAAAAATGTACTTTCACCGAGGGACAAACAAAAATAACTTTTACGCTAGCGAAGGCGCGGGCATTTATAAGCCTATAGGATATAATATAATAAAAGTGAATGTTTGTTTATTCATATTTTATGCGCTGCCGTAACGTTCATCTGATCATCATGAAATTTTGGTTACACGTTGCCAGGGATACAGAAAAGGACATACATAGGACCTTTCATATAGCGAAAAAAAAAACCCGGAAAAAAACCCGGATAGAAAAATTACTTTTACGCGAGCGAAGCCACAGGCGAAATCTAGTCTTTAATAAATATAACCGGAAAATTTTAATTGAGTTCATATGTGTGTTCTATACGTACAGGCATTTGACAGCTGAACCACCACTTCTGATGAACTTTTCCCCCCATTTTTGGGACTGTCATGTTTCATATAGATCATTATAATATACCATCATACATATACATATCTTTAAGTTCAAATATGTTTGACATAGGTGTCAGTTTTGACTTGACAAACACAAAAAGCAGTACAGAGGAAATGTCAAGCTGTCTAGATTATAATCTACAGACATCACATTATATTTTTTACGTTAACCGTTAAAGTTAAGTCTTAAGTCACAAAAAAAGTAGGGCGCCCCTTAAAGCCATTGAAGGGTTGCCAAGAACAGAGCCACCACAGCTAAATAAACAGAGTTATTTCAAGATGAAAATTGTTCTTCGTGCCTGCCTAAACCACTTATATGTGGACAAGGACACGTAAGTAAATACGTTAGCTGCGAGCGAAACAGCGACCACTCACTTCTTCCTCGCTAAAGGTACATTTGTTACAAAATCAATATCCAATATTTTAAGAAGTTTCAGAATTTTACTTACAAATTGAAAAGGTTCTGTAAATTTACCGAATTCATCTTTAATCATCAATACCGTATTTCCAACTCTGTATTTACTTAATTGTAAAGCTTACTTCAAAGGTTTCACTTCAAATAGGAACAAGTGCTTGCCCCTGGCGTTGTGTGTGTTTTTCGAATATGTTTTTTTTTGTGACTGATTGGCTAGGATTTTTGCCTTTGACCAGGAAAACTAGAGAACATTTCCGTACCCTGGAATATACATATTTATATATACATCTAGAGGTATACCTAGTGTACATGTATATAAAGAGCCTTTTACTTACCTATTACTGAAATAAAATTTAGCATATTTCTGGAAAAAAAGGAGTTGAAAAATCATCTCTTCTCACCTTCAGGGTAAAAATTTCTAAAATAGTTTGAATGAACTGAAATAGGATTAAAACTTATTTTTACATAATTTTACTCCTTTTTTAGGGTTCTGTACCTCAAAAGGTAAAAAAAGAAACCCTTATTAGATCACTCTCTTGTCCGTCTGTCGCTCCGTGTGTCACCACCGATTTTCTTAGGAACGGGACGACCTAGCAAGTTGAAATTTATACCAGATACTGAGGTCTATAGTCCCTATTAGGTGTATAAATATCAAGGTCCTGAGTCAACACGATAAAAAGATATGGACAAATTTAGATTTTCGCGAAAACTTGTGAGTACCAAAATTTACCCTAATTTTCAACTTTTTTTATTTTTCGGATAGTTCCCTTTACTTGTGCTGTAAGATCTTGATTTTAACCAAAATTGACAATTCTAGGTCAACCGGAAGTACC
This sequence comes from Euplagia quadripunctaria, assembly GCA_963859945.1. Classification (NCBI taxonomy): domain Eukaryota; kingdom Metazoa; phylum Arthropoda; class Insecta; order Lepidoptera; family Erebidae; genus Euplagia; species Euplagia quadripunctaria. The sequence continues at coordinate 2,722,347 of OY982585.1, forward strand.
CTATAGGTTTTGAGTCGAAAACCTATATGGTATTCCCCTTGACCTAGAATCACGAAATTTGGCAAAAATCAAGGTATTACAGCACAAATAAAGTTAATATTCAAAAAAATAAAAAAGTTGTATTTTTGTGATTACAAACTTATATTTTGTGGTTAGATTGTAGACTTTGTCATACATCGCAACCGCAAAGTCTTCAAGAATTGATTCCCGAGTTGGACGTACTATCTACATACATACGTACATACAAGTTTGTTTGCTTTGTTTGCTTACGGAGCCCTCGGTGAGCGCGTCAGACTCGCACTTGTCCGGATTTTTATCCTTGTAGGCATTGAATTTCTAGAAATCCTTTCTTGGCGGATACTTACTCCTAACTTGGAATCTTTCTATCAAATTTCAAGTTTTAGCATTTATCTATACTTTCTGAGATTTCGTGATTTATCAGTGAGTGGTATTTCGCTTTTATATATTTTAACAAAAACTCTCTTAAGATTAGACGATAATTCCTAATCCCATATTTCATCTTCTTATACGTCCTCATTTAGAGAAGAATTGTGGGCTAAAAAAAAACGTTATTCTGTTTTCTTCTGCTGTGGAGTAGAGCTCTTTTAGAGTCGAGAAAGGGCAGTTAGTGACAACACGCTATATAGGTACAGGTAAACATTTTCCATTTCCGAATTATTTTTTTTTAACTTCGGAAATGACCGACAATACCCAGAAAACGTATTTTTGTGAAGAAGAGTGTTTAAAGAAGAAGAGATATCTTACACATAGCCATCTGATCCCAAACTAGATAGAGCCTGTACTGTAGTAACCAAACTGCTGATAAACATACTTATATATTACTAAATACATACATTTTACAGATAAATTACACTCAGATGCAGACTCAGATCATGCTCATCATACAATTATTTGTCCTGGGTGGGAATCGAACCCACGACCTCTGGCTGAGCAGTCAGAATCACTAACCACTAGACCAACAGGCCAGTCTTGTTTATTTTACCTCTTTATTTTTTTTAAATAACAAATGCCATGACATATTACTAGTGAAATGAAACCCACAGCTAACAAAAGTATTCAATCTAGTTCCGAAGAACAAGTTTACCATCCGATTTCCAGTTCATTACTGTCTCACTGTATACCAAACTTCGGTATTTACTTCATTCTATCGAAGGTACAACGGTATAAGCGGTATAACTCCAAATATAAGTTACCGGATGTCTCGCGTCGATACAGATTTGCGGTGGAACTTTAATTAGTTGAAGATTTAACTGTTCGTAAGATAGTTTATGTGACCTTATTACAGACGAAGTTGACAGTATTGTAGAATAGGCGTGTTTGGATAAGATTAGACACTTTTATTTATGCGGGTCTAAAACATTTTTAAATGCTAGTGTTTTAGTGTTAAACAAATATATGTATATAACCAGCAAAATAGCAATCTACGTTTAAAAGAGGTTATCTGTTATTTTCTGTCTTTTTCTGCATTATTCGGACTAAATTTATAAAACCAAAGGTATGTTTTTTTTACTCTAATCAAATATGGATCACGAACATATTTTTTTTGTGCTTATGTTAAAAATCAACACTATGTTATGTAATTTATAAAAATAATAAGGTAGCCTGGCATACACGATCTTCACTCAAAGAGACATGGGAACGCAAATGTTAATATAATTGGTGTTGCAAATAATTATTATTAGTAGCGGTAACCGTTTGTAGTTGTATAAAATTAACGCTCGAAAACGCACAGAAATAACCTCATACAAAGAATAGAGACAACGTAAGGCCAGATTCTCGCATCTAAAAAATTATAAAACTTAAAAAGTTTAAAGGTTTCGAAAAATAGTGAGACACATCCTGAACCCAACCAAATATAGGTATGTAGATGTATAAAAACACGCAATTAAGTCCTGAAATAGTGAGACACATCCTGAACCCAACCAAATATAGGTATGTAGATGTATAAAAACACGCAATTAAGTCCTGAAATAGTGAGACACATCCTGAACCCAACCAAATATAGGTATGTAGATGTATAAAAACACGCAATTAAGTCCTGAAATAGTGAGACACATCCTGAACCCAACCAAATATAGGTATGTAGATGTATAAAAACACGCAATTAAGTCCTGAAATAGTGAGACACATCCTGAACCCAACCAAATATAGGTATGTAGATGTATAAAAACACGCAATTAAGTCCTGAAATAGTGAGACACATCCTGAACCCAACCAAATATAGGTATGTAGATGTATAAAAACACGCAATTAAGTCCTGAAATAGTGAGACACATCCTGAACCCAACCAAATATAGGTATGTAGATGTCTAAAAACACGCAATTAAGTCCTGAAATAGTGAGACACATCCTGAACCCAACCAAATATAGGTATGTAGATGTATAAAAACACGCAATTAAGTCCTGAAATAGTGAGACACATCCTGAACCCAACCAAATATAGGTATGTAGATGTATAAAAACACGCAATAAGGTCCTGAAATAGTGAGACACATCCTGAACCCAACCAAATATAGGTATGTAGATGTATAAAAACACGCAATTAAGTCCTGAAATATGTACATACAAAGTGTGTACATATATCAAGGACTTAATTGAGGATAATACAAGCAATTTGATTGAATTGCACCGATCGTGGTCACGGGTGAAAATGAGAGTTCAGCGACGAGTACTTCGATAAGAGAAAAGATTTCAAAACACTAGGTATTGTTGTTCAGTGTTAATACATTCAAGATCGTAAAGATTGAAAATGTAACTAAACGTGTTGAGTGTGCAAAGGCCTTTGGGTGTGGGCCGTTAACGTCGCCCCATCATTTCCCCGGGGGGTCGTCAACAAGTAAGGAATTATTTCAGGTGGCCTAACGACATTACTACGCCATGTGATCAAGTCCGCCAATGCTGAATGTAATTTTCATCAGTTTTTTTTAACTAAGTCGTGAAGCGCGAGCCGGATACATTTATTTTATGTTTTATTTTAAATTAAGCATTATTTACCAAAATGTTGTTGTGTGTGTATTTTAAATGTATGTATTTATAAGAACGACACTAGGATTTTGTTTTTACTTTAACGCTCCAAATATAATGGGCGTTACTTACATTCTTCTCCCTTCTCAAGGAGCTAGAATGATCAGTAGGATAGCAAGAACACAACCCAGTATTGTTGTTCAACAGTTTTTCATTTTCAGTTAATATTTATATTTATTTCCAATTCATATTTTTTTGGCAAGGCAAAAAACGAGCAAAACAATGCCACTAGTTTGGAGGTATTTTTTCTGACCTTGCCTTGTCTTGGATAGGAATGCCAATACACAAACAAGTTTATAGCCTAAATTAGTTGCATAAAAAAAGACAACGAAAAATATGCAATGCCTAACATAAAAAAAATATAACGTCCATTGAAGTTAATAGATACAGTCCTTTTCCACAAACTTAGAACGAAATAAGAAAAAAAATATCCCCGTAAAGTTGCATCGCAATTTTAATGAGAGGGCTTCTACCCCCCTCAGACCCCCTAGCAGGTGCATGATGGCATTTTTCTGTCCTCAACTTTTAACAGGATTTTTAAGAAAAGCTAAGTAAAATGCTTTATGCATTTTACGTTCTTGTACTGCAATGCTGAATACGGCTGATGAAACAAAAATGAATGTCCTAGATGTATCCGGTCTATGAGATTCACGGGATACCAATATCTAAATGTTTTGCACTATTTAGGTGGCAAACTAACACTAGGCCCGCCTAATTTCTACCTGGTATATGACGTTTTTATGAGGTGTTTAAAAATAGTGGAAAATATGTAGGTACATATTTTATTTGTACACCATATCTAGATGTTTCAGTTGTTCGATATACGATTACTTTTACTTAGACCATATAGTGCACAGTCTAAAAATCTAACCAGAGGAACAAGAGGTTGCAAAAATCCAGGTGATGGGGATGAAAGTTTTGTCGCGTTGAACGATGGCGAAACGCTGCGGCTAGTATAAGTCCGAACAATTCCTCGGAACACTCCCCATGATACATGCGACAGAGAATGCAGAGTGAAGCTACATCTCTATGCAACGCCAAGGGGTCAAGCCGATCTGAAATATTCTGGCAATCGATGATTCGAGTCGCTCTCCTGCTCCCACCCCCATTTATTATTCAGGGTGCAGCTGGTAACTAATAATAATGTTAGAGGGCTCGGACTTCCCGGCATTAGCCAGCTCGATCGGTACAGGTATGTGACCCTGATCTGCTCCAACTATGGCTGACACTCCGCAATCCATCCATATCCTACTAATATTATAAACGCGAAAGTTTGTGTTAGGCACAGCCTGTACCTACCCCTTCGGGGATTCATGCGTGAGTTTATGTGTATATGTAATTGTCAAACGGATAAAGCATTTATTTTTTTTCTAATAAAGTCATCCTCAACCAGCCAGAAGACAGGTTTTTTTTTCACTACTAAAATTATAAACGTGAAAGTTTGTGAGGATGTATGGATGTATGTATTGATGGATGTTTGTTACTCTTTCACGCCAAAACTACTCAACCGATTGCGATGAAACTTGATATGTAGATAGCTGGGGACCTGGATTAACATAAAGAGACTACTTTTATCCCAATATTCCCACGGGATAGGGACTTACGCGGGTAAAACTACGGGGCGCTGCTAGTTTTATAGTATATTTCGTAAATATTAATTACTAGAAAGCAGTCTGCCCGCATTCTTATGATTGTCCCAAAAAGGATACCAACTCAAATAGTTACTTAAAACAACAGCTTACAATTTAAGCTTTTTATCCCGATATTCCCACGGGATCGGGACTTGCGCGGGTGAAACCGCTTGGCGCTGCTAGTGTATAATAAAGGGGTAGGCACAGGTGTACCTGTGCCTTTGGGGATACATGCGTGAGTGTATGTGTTGTATGTGTATATTTAATTGTCAAACGGATAAAACATTTATTTTTTTCTAATAATGTCATCCTCAACCAGCCAGAAGACATGATTTTTTCAAAGACCAACTTTTTATTTAAAAAAAGAGAATACGTTTTTTCGTACAAACAACGTATCGTACAATATGATAAAAAGTTATTACATGATTGAGTTTATCAAATGTTATTCTAGATTTATTGGCGCGAACGCGTGTAAAGTTCAGAGCGTGACTTTACTGTTCTGCGAACCGATTCAGTTTTATTGGAAAGTTTTATTTCGCTACTAGGTATAAAATATATTTTATGTTCCCTAAAATTTTAAACTTACTAATAACTCTGTGTAAAACTATGAATCACAGGGAGATGAATAAAGTTAGATCTACGGTCATGCACCCATGACTTTCGAAGTTAATGTGAGTGATAGAAATTCATTACTTATTACTTTCTTTGAAGGTAAAGACAAGCTTCGTGGAGAAACGAGTAATAGTCAACCCGCAATCGACCAGCATGGTGGACTTTAGTCTGACCCGCGTTAGCCGTGTTATAATGAGAGTTGGCTTCCAACATTGGAATTCTAGCTTCGGTTAATGACACGTCGGCCGTTGATGAAATGTGTTACACTCATATTAGCAGAGTTCACCATGTGGTTTTAGGCTTATTTATCGGAATAAATAAGGTTAAAACCCCGGTGTACTCCGTGTAACATGTCGGATATGAGCATACGACCTTATCGATCATCTCATAAAAAAAATTAAGTCAGATTACGAAATACGTGATTGTCACCTCTTTCTTTTCTTTTTAATTAAAAAAGGGAATACGTTTTTCTGACAAACAACGTATCGTACGATATGATCCAAAGTTGTTAAGTACATGATTGAGTTTATCAAATGTTATTTTACATTTATTGGCGCGAATGCGATAATCTCTACAATAGAGAGTTAGAGAGAGTGTTGGTCTAGTAGTTAGTGATCCTGACTGCTGAACCGAAGGTCGTGGGTTCGATTCCCACCCAGGACAAATTATTGTGTGATGAGCACAATCATTTGGTCTGTGTCTGGGTGTAACTTATTTATTTGAAACTTTATGCACATAGAGTACAGAGGCGGACTTAATGCCATAGGCATTCTCTACCAGTCAACCTTCGGGTGATGCAGAGAAAACAGGAAGTATTTGCATTAAAAATATTATAGTTTATTAGGTGAATTTGCAAACTAAATATAAGACAAAAATACTTAAACAAAGTATATAGGATAAAATACATATCATAAACATACATACAAATTTTTATTTATAACATACATGTGTTTAGTAATATATAAGTATGTTAGGGATGTTAGCTTAGTTTGGGATCAGGTGGCCGTGTTGCCACTTTAGTGGTTTACAAAGATAATAAACGTTATTGCCGATCAGTCTACAAATAATTGACCTAATTAAAAAGTCACTCCGCAAATTAAAACCCTTGCCAACCACACCTTTTATTACGACACAGTAACAAAGGGCCTAACCTAAATACAGCATCATAGCCCAATTAAAAAAAAACATTTTTTGTAGGTGCCTGCCAAAAAAGTGCAAAATTCACCATGAAAAAAATGGCCAGTGGAAAAAATACAACAAAGGACGGAACAGCAAGACCTTTCATCAACGTCATCGTTGTAAAATAATGACATAAAGTAGCTTGGGTTTGGGCTTAGGGTTCCGTACTTCAAAAGGTAACGAAACCTTTCTAGTGTTTTTTTTTTATATGTCTATCCATGAAGGTTTATTTTCTCAAGAACGTGTTTGATGTTGAAATTAATAACAAATACATAGGTCTACAGCACTTTGGAGCTCAAAAGAAAAATAATAAACTTTTGAAACAATCCCACTAATATTATAAATGTGAAAGTTTGGATGGATATGGATGGATGGATGTTTGTTACTCTTTCACGTAAAAACCACTGAATCGATTGCGATAAAAATTGTGTATATAGATAGCTGAAGACCTGGATTAAAGCATAGGCTACTTTTTATCCAGATATTCCCACGGGATCGGGACTTACGCGGGTGAAACCGCGGGGCGCTGCTAATACTATAATAAAATTTGAACATTCGCTAACAAATAAAAACTTATAGATTACTAAGTCTAAACATTAAGCTAATATTACGAGCGTTAAGTTATATGCAGTTACGTAGAAATATATTTTGTAATAAAAACTACAGTTGCAGTTAAAGTTCACTTTGTTTGGTCCTAACCTTACGTATCATATTTTATGAATTTACGTAAGTTATTTAGACTCGGATGTTTGGGACATATGATCAGCAACCATCCATATACAGGGTGTAAGTGACACCGTACCGAATCCTGAAATAGTGTATTCGGACCATCATTCTGAGTGGAAAATCATTGGAAATTGAATCACAATGAGTAAACAAAACATTTTACCGAAAAAAAACAGCAAAGACCCCATACGGTCAAAAACTGCAATGTAAAACATTTATGCAACCAGCTGCTTCGACGGCGCCGTGCGCTGAAGGTCATTCTCCGTACCACACACGTACGCGTGTCGCGTTACATTGCGTAGTTCAAAATCAAACTTTTGACTGTAAATCCTTAATCTCGCATTTTTATCATGAACTAACTTTTGCATTGTGATAAATATCCCAAGAAAGACGTTTTTGTAAATTATTTGCGATGGTTACTAACTTTGGTAATTACCTTTGTACGGAACCTTCGGGATGTAAGTCTCATTCGCACTTGTCCGGTTTTTATTTGCAAATAGCAAGGATGTTTTAAAATTGTGAAATTAAGTTACAAAGGTACACGATCTTAATAGGTCATTTTCTTTTTTCCATCCTTTAGGCAACTCTGGACTTTTACCAACTTTTCCCGTTCACTCGTAAACACTTTTTTCATTACATAATACATATTTGACATATTTTTTCTTGCAGTAGAAAACGGGATCAGGATTTTTCACTTATTTTGGGCGTATTTTCAAAATAAGTAATAATACTTCTGAAATACATTAATGGTAATGATTTGGAATTGTATTTTAGTTGTATCGCAACTTCGCAAAACTTATGTATATTTTATACAAAACTTACAAAACGCTTATAATTATGTATTTATACGGGAATTAACGCGATCACGAAAACGTAATACATACCTCACGATCGCGACAGCGGAGGGCGTGCACCGCTGAGCCAGTCAGCAGTGACCACAGCCAGTGCAACCTGGTCGAAATGTCAGGCAATTCAGAGGTATGTGATGATACCTTTTCGTGATCGCGTTAAAACGCGAAAGATTTACCAAACGCTTTCTTTAAAGAAGAGCTAATAAGCCCATAGTACAGTTTTTCTCATATTCAGTGTCATTGTTTGATAATAAGATATTTTTACAACCAAAGTACATGTTCATAACTCGCTATTGACACCCCTACAAAAATTTAGTTCGTTTTAGTGTTCCCTTATAATGTAACAAAACGCAAAATATTTAAGTGAGATAAATCGTACAAATAAAATTTCGAGAAACGTTTATGTTACAACATTAGGTAATTCGGTATGTTGTTTAGTTTAACATTGTAATTAATTAAGTAATTAAGAGTAAATTATTTTACCTTAGAGAATTAGTAACGATAATATTGACAGAATAATACCTTTAATCTAACGTATATACAGTGAAGTCTTGTAATTAAATAGGTTTTTCATTTGTAAAGTATAATTATTGTAAACAATGAAAGGATGATACGTACAATGAAACATCTATAGTTTTGCTTAGTTTTAAAACCCCCTTGATGATGAGAATGTAGTTCTCAGCAATTGTCTGCTAGAATTGACGCCGACTGGGGAAGCGACACCAACCCATTAAGTACACATAATTAGTAGTGGTAGTATTTTTATTGGGAATAGTTTTAGAAGAACTTTCATCCTACATAAAATTTTGGTTAGATTGCGTGAGCTTTTAATTTTGCAGCTAAGTAATATCGCTAGAGCTTCATGAAAGGCGGTTTAGGGTCGAAAATGCAAACGTAATACGTAAAAAATCCAAAAGATATTAAGATCCTAGACATGGACGAATTAAAAACAAAATTTAAAATATTATTAGGTGAAAATTGTTATTGAAAAGTTGGGAGAGCCATGCTTCGGCACGTATGGGCCGGCTCGACTCCGCTCGATACCACGGCCTCACAGAAAACCGGCAGTGAAACAAAGCTTGCATTGCTTTTCGCCGTGTGAGTGAGGTTACCGGAGGCCCTAAACCTTCCCTCTCTCCTATTCCCGTCCTTCCCATCTCCCACCTCTAATACCCCTCTCCCGTCTTCCCCTATTCCCATCTTAAAGGGCGGCAACGCACTTGTGACTCTTGAGTTACAGGTGCCTATGGGCGGCGGTAGTCATTTACCATCAGGTGAGCCGTCTGCTCGTTTGCCGCCTATAACATAAAAAAAAATTATAAACTATATGATACATGATATAATAACTATTTAATGTATCATGATCTCCATAATTGTTAAGTTTCACATTATTTACATTTATTTTGACTGATTATTTTCTTGTATGCTAATAGTTCATCGAATGCAGTAATTATAATTATGTTGTAATATCGAATATTGTATGTTAAACACAATAATTATAGACAATTAAAAGATAATAATATATCCCTATAATCATGATTTTCGATCCCTTAATTAAAATTGATTATTGTTGTTTATGTTTTTAGTGCTATTCAATAATTTGGTGTCACATGCAATAATAACTTTATGATTATAGAAAACCACCATTGTGAAGTAATTTATTATTTGTACACCGCTAACAGTCAAACATGTTGATGAAGAACATTATTAACATCGTTATTGTACACATGTTTATGCAAATAAAATGTCTTGTAACATAATATGCCGTATGATTGTTTGCCAGGTTTTATTTAAAAATAATCATAAATTTAAAATTTAAAATACCCCCGACTCGAAAATCCCTTCAACGATTACAAAATGCCTTACATCATTTTGGAGAAGAGCTGATACTCTTACACTGCTGGACCGATATTAACCAAACATAGCACCGCAAGGAAACTGTCAGTTTGAGAGCTACGATGCCACAGACAGACACACAACAGACATCGACGTCAAACTTATAACACCCCTCTTTCTGCGTCGGGGGTTAAAAAATAGCTAATATTTGCAGCGACAGCTTCAACATCCTCACTCCCACGCCAAAATGAATTTTAATTAGCTACAATTATCATATATTAACTGAATGCCTTATTATCTAATATCTATGGCTTTTTAATTTTACATTTTCCCAAAAAAAGTTTGGAATGTCCTTCTTACGAAAGCCGCCTGGGTAACATTATTTGACACGCAATATGTTTACGAGACTAAAACGCGTAAAGGACGTATTTATTATGATTTTGGTACTTTTTCGTATTTTATATCCCTTACAGCCAACCACAAGTATACATCAAAGTTGTGTAAGAAACAGTCTCACAACCACTGATATAAACTATGAAAATCACTAACTAACAGTAACTGCCAAGTTGTTCGTACCTCTATCCGCACTCAAGTCAAGTTCCAAGTGTAAAATATCCCACTTCACCTATCACGATCTCTAATCGTAGAACAAAAGCGCTTTAAGTTATATTTCCACCATGTCGGTAGTAAAATAATTTTATAGTCCGCACGTGAGTGGTGCGTAAATTGATGCTTTTTCCCCCATTGCTATTTGCGCTGTCGTAAAGGAATGACTGATGATGGATTAGGCACCAAACCGCTTGTAACATCCGTTCACATTTATAATTTTTAAGATTTTCTTGTGGACTGTTTCGTAGCTCAACTGCTAGAAGATTTGCGGAAAAATCTACGTGTTTTGCCGGATCAATATCCTGTAAGAAGAGAATTTCATCCTAAGCGATGACCAACACTTTGAGAAGAGCCCGACAGACAGCGTCTACGTGAGGTCGAAAACACGCATAACCCTTTGGAAATACACAAGCTTGAGTATTTAGATTAAATTAAAAATTTAAAAAAAACCCCTACGCCAAAAGTACTTATAGTTTAAGGAACAACCCTTAAAAAGTAGTAATCATACGCCAAAAATGCCTTACATCATTTTGGAAAGAGCTGACACTCTCACACTGCTGGACCGATATTAACCAAACATAGCTAAGTACCACCGCAAGGAAACTGGCTTTCAATTGAAAAAAAACCGAATCGAAATCGGTCTATCCGTTTGAGAGCTACAATGCTACAGACAGACACACACAGAGAGACATCGACGTCAAACTTATAACACCCCTCTTTTGTCGGGGGTTAAAAACAGTAAGGTTTCTGTCTGTCTTAACGCTAATAGGTTAATAACTCAAGTAGCGCTAATCTAATTTACAAGTTTTTATATAGAAGGTACAAACAAGTACAAATGGTTTGTTTAAATCCGTTGCCGGTCGATAATAGTGTTTATAGTGAGAAGATTTACCTACTAATGGCAGGTAATTGGTCCAAATCCGGTCGTAATTCATTAGATATTTATTTTTTATTCAAATTGCTACTACAAAATGTTTAATTGGCGCGATATGTACATTTGCTTATATTAAAAATTGCGCAACGGGCTACGGAGTGAGCTATGCTTAGACAAAGAAATAAAGTTACTGACGTAGCTCGTAGAATAAGCATGCTGAAGTGGCAATGGACGGGCCACGTTTGCAGAAGGATCCATAGCCGTTGGAACTAACGGGTCCTAGATTAGAGACCGCGCATTGGCAAACAGAAGGTGGGACGCCCTCCAGCCATATGGGACCTGAAGAAAGTAGCTTGGATGGACTGAATACGGAAGGCGGAGTACATTGGGAAAGGCTTACGTCCAGCAGTGGACTGCAATAGGCTGATTGATTGATTGAAACAATTGTGTCATTTGCATAATTTACCCTACCATATGATTGTGTATTTACTAGGTCAGAGGGAGGGATTTAGCCGCCACGCTAATCGAGATTATTGCCCGCAGTGGTTCAGTTTATAAAACAGATATAATGTACATATACGATATCATATTTATCTCTTCAAAGTATTAATTAGGAAATGAACATCCTTTTAACCGTTGTTGGTCGTTTATATGCTTACTTTGAATCATCCCACTAATATTATAAATGTGAAAGTTTATATGGATGGATGGATGGATGGATGAATGGATGGGATGGACCATTGAACCGATTGCGATGAAACTTGGTATGTGGATAGCTGGAGACCTGGATTAACGCATAGGCTACTTTTTATCCTGATATTCCCACGGGATCGGGACTTACGCGGGTGAAACCGCGGGGCGCTGCTAGTTCCTAATATTATAAATGTGAAAGTAATTCTGTTTGTTTGTTTGTTATCTTTTCACGACTAAATGGCTGAACGGATCGTAATGAAATTTGGCAAGGAGATAGATTATATCCTGACATACGCTACTTTTTATCCCGGAACAACGTACGGTTCCCGTAAGATCAATTTGAATTTCCACGCGAACAAAGCCGCGAGCAACAGCTAGAAAAAAAATACCTAGAGTAAATTACTTACAATATCTCTAAGTAGTAAAACGTGCCTTCAAGAATAAATCTTGAACACAGCTGCTAAAAAATAAAAAAATCCCAGTATTCACTAGTACCCTTAAGATCTCTCGACATCAATCGGTAGCCAATCGCAATATTTGCTGAACGCCGATCGCAATCTACCCTCTTAATAACGAGCTGTAAGGGACTCGCCACACAAACGACTTCTTGAAACCTGTTTATCCGATACTAAATAAACATGCTTGAACTCTTTTAAAATCCATACCTACTACCTATTAGACATACCAAAAAAGATTAGGTGTATTATGTTTTCCCTTATAGTGTATTTACTATAAAATCATATAAGATCAGACATTACTTGTCAAAAGTAAAGGATGCAACAGCGTTCACCTCTGATCTATTGAAACATCACTAGGACAGTCTACATGTAGTCGTTAACAATTACAAAGTGATATTATAACCTTTAAGTATATTTAATTAAACACGTTTAAATACTCATGCACGCACACATGCATAGATTCTCATATTGCTCGTGCACACGTAAATACGTACGTACTTGTTCATGCACACGTTCACTCCGGAAAACTTTAGTTATAAGTTGTCTTTTTTAATAAAGATCGTATTGCCTAATTTATAATTATAACACAAAGCCATACAGTTTAACCAACCTGTTAGGGGCCGTCCATTAATCACGTGATGTTTCTTTTAGCAACTTTTTAACCCCCCTCCCGCCTGTTGATACGTGGTGAACTTTTAGTCTAATCCCACCCCCTCTAGCCAAAATCACGTGTATTTTTTTATTTCCAAATAAATTTCAAAATTTCAAAATATTATTGTTAAATACAGATATAAGTAATAGCGCGTTTAACGAAAAAATAAATACACGCGATAACTCACCACACCCTCCTCCCCCTTGTGATATCAAGATACGCACACTTTAATAAAAACACATACCTTTAATTAATAAGAACTTACTAGTTATATACTAAAACATTCCTGAAAATATGTAGAATACATTAGTGAAACAATCATGAAAATTGATAAATCTCTTTTTAAGAAATATAAGAATATAGATAAAACAAAATTCATTCGTCTGAAACGCAGGAAGGAAATCTTTCGTATAGTCTCACCTTTACGTTCATTATTATTTCTGTCTGCGTCATTAGGTAGATGCTGTGAAGATATATGTGTGTACTTAATAAGGTGTAATAGGGGAAGCTCTAAGCAAAATTGAAATGAAAATTGGATTTTCAGTATCAGGGTTTTTACTGCACCGAATTGCTGAATATAGCTTGTCAATAAGTGAGAAAATATACTAAAGTACCAGAAGGTGGACAGGACTAATTCTTCAGTGACTATAAACCTCTCGAGGTTGGCCTCATATAATTCGTTTTGACGAGACCAATAATGTCTGTGTAATGAGTCTAATGATGGAGCCAGGATGTGGATAATGGGACTCATTTTTAATTTATTTTTACTAAACTATAATTATTTACGCGGAATATTCTGAAAGTTGACACGTTCTCTTTGGCAATATCCTTTTATTGTTAGCGTGTATGGCAGCGGTAAGAATAAAAAGTTTCAAATCAAAAGAGTTCAAACTTTCGATACCGATAATCGATTCGATAAATAATATTTACCAACAGAAAATAAATCGCGAAGCGCAACCCTCAACCTTTGATATGTGTAGCCATCAATCGTAACTAAGGATGCCACTTTTCTTGGTTTAAAATATTTTAAACTTTTATTTTTTATTAACTAAAACCTAACACTACCCCTAAGACGTTGTCTAGACTTTCAGTGTTTTCCCAAACTTTTCATTTTTTCTAGCAAATATTTATATTTTTACTTTGTCAATATTTAATTAAATCGGTAAAGCCATTCTCAACAGCATTTCATTTTTCTTTATACGTATATTGTAATATATTGCAAATAGATGATGTATATTATTAATAGAATAGGAAGTACTATAAAGAAAATAATTATAATTTAGAGACTAGTTATACAAATGCGTATAAAATGGTATATAGGTCTTTATTTTAAATTCACTTAAAATTCTCAAAAGCTATGTAGTCGTACCTTAAGTGGCAGCCCTGGCACCGTCACGCGCTCGCAATGTTTGCCGATGGTCGATTGAAGTCTGCCACTACCGTTGGTTTAATAAGCTCCTAGAGGATCCGCACATGTAACGCAAACATTCCGCACGCCTGGAACGTGACTTCTTAGGAACTCTTTAAGATGATGGGATCCCGTTATATTTACCAAGGTTTTTTTCAATTGCTTAGTAAAAATTTCATGTGTGTAATTTAAATTAAATGATTTATTTAAGCAAATTTTATAAAGTTATTGAAATCAAAAGTTAGAGATATATTATAGTAGAACTCACTTTATTCAACCTTGTCTTTAGTCTGCAGTTTTGCTGAGGAAGGAAGAGGTTAGTCTTAGGGAACCCGAAATGAATTTATTTAATCCGAAGTTTTTTTTATGGTATAGGGGACAAACGAGCAGACGGGTCACTTGATGGTAAATGACTACCGCCGCCCATGAGCACCTGCTACTCAAGAGTGACAAGTGCGTTGCCGGCCTTTAAGAGGGGAAGAGGAGGAGAGGGAGAAAGGAGGGAAGAGCGGGAAGAGAGAGAGAAGGGAAGGAAGGGAGAGAGGGAGAGGGGGAGAGGGAAGGGTTAGGGCCTCCAGTAACATCACTCACGCGGCGAAAAGCAATGCAAGTATTGCTTCACTGCCGGTTTTCTGTGAGATTGTGGTATCACTCCGGTCGAGCCGGCCCATACGTGACGAAGCATGGCTCTCCCAAGAATATAGTGTGAATTATATTATATTACACTTAACTCAAATATGATTAGATTGTAGATGTTCACAAGACAATTTAACTTTTGGAACTAGCCTAATGTCATGTTTGGTATTTCATGCCATGCATCAATTATAGTAATTCTGGCGTACAGGAATATAAACAGCGAGAATGATAGTAGTATACTCGTAACAATAATAATACACTGAAATTCGTGGAAAACCGTTCTGTGCTGTCATGAAGCGAGAGATGAATGACAGCCAAACATGAAGCCATGAAGCACATCAAATGCTGCACTATGCTCACACTAACTCATCTGCACTGAACTTTACCAACTTTATATAAACATTAGCACTAATGAAGCACAATTTACGATCGCTCATTACTTTTAAGATTGCTTTTACGCGTAGGAGCCATTACGGGTAACGAGTGATTCAAAAGCAGTTACGGGTTAATTAGTTACTTATTTTTAGCATCTAGGGAAATGTACAGATATAGGATGTTCTCTTAGACATATTTCTTAATGAATAGAGTGTTTATAATATAATATATGTGATACGAAATGGGGTAATTCATAGCTAGGAATGTAATCGTAGATGCGTCGTTGCTAAGACTTTTATTTAACAGAAAAGAACACAGGTACATTTAGAATTGTTTTCTGAAAATTATTGTATTTTTATTTAACTGGCCTGTTGGTCTAGTGGTTAGTGCCCCTGACCGCTATGCTTATAGGTCGTGGGTTCGATTCCCACCTGAGTCTGGGTGTTCTTTGTGTCCGTTGTTTCTGTTTGTAAAGTCCTAATGCGGGAGTCGTCTTTTCTTAAAAAGAAAAAAAGAAAGGTCTTTTGTATAAATTCATGACTCCCTATCTGCAGTGGGACTTCCCAACTTCCTCGACTGCAAATGTGACATCTTAGCCACTAAGGACTTGGAATTTTATAGTGATAAGCATTACATGTACATGATACCATTATTTATACCTCGATGTAAATGATGGCATTTACTTCGAGCACCGGTAAATTTCCAATATTGGTTGGACTACCTCGATTTGTTCACAGTATATTTTTTATGGACAGAGAAGGAATTAACTACTCATATATCGGAAGTATAGACTCGCATATACGTTGCAGCACTTTCGCTGAACTCTCTCAACCGTGAGACGCGAGGTACGACGTTCGATGGTAGTTGCGTCATTCGAACACACGCAATTTCCTTACCAATAACTATTATACAGACTCTTTCTATTCGCATAAATCAATAATATCTGTGTTATTTTGTTTGTTTAGAACATTTTTTTTTGTTTTTTTTTTATTTTTAGTTTATTAGGGAAACAAACAGATACAATATACAACAATAATACTAGACAAGGAGTTTAAACATTATCCAAAAAACAGTTTCCACAAATTATTTTTCATTTAGCGCCAAACAAGAAGTAATAAAAATATAAAACAATAAAATGAACGAGTTCGGTCATTTTTAACCAAAACATTCCTTGCAGTTTTGAGTCTTGTATGGGATCGAGGAACAAAATAAATGGATAACTTTGACTTCCTACTTCTTACTTTGTATAATTATAATTTACAGTAAGGTTTAACTATGGATTCACAGTAAAATAAATAATTTGCCCTCTTCACATTAACAGTAATAGCAACTAGCTTCTGTTACTAAAAATCCTTTAGGCGACTATTAATTCATTTTAACGGAAATCATCTGTAACTTTTAAAGATTACTAGTAACGTGAGTCACACATTACTAGTATTCTTGTTAACCCCTCCAGCTAAGCTTAACGCTTGTATTAGGTGTGGGTTCACGTCAGTAGGGTTCGAAACCGCAACCACTTGATCGCAAGTCCGACGCCTTAGCCATTACGCAGCCGCTTACTTTATTTCTCACTCTTCACCACAGAAAAAGTTAAATCCAGCTTACCAACAATACAACGTTATCTGTCACCACCTAATTGTATAATCAGTCTCCGCCATAATACAATTTTGAAAGATGAAATTCTGTCACGCTATGAAATTTTTTTGACGACGCCATTTACAAAATATGTAATCAAATGTATTTTTCTGTTGAATTATTAGTCTTCAGATTAAATTAATAGTATTTCTGTTTAATAAAATTGTGCTCTTTTTGGTACTAATAATAAGATTAAATAACGCGAAAGAAGTCTTTACTTTTTGACTGGCCTATTGGTCTAGTCGTTAGTGACCCTGACTGCTGAGCCTGAGGTCGTGGGTTCGATTCACACCCAGGACAAATAATTGTGTGATGAGCATGATCATTTGTTCTGTATCTGGGTATAATTTATCTTTAATATGTATATATTTAGAAATATATAAGTATGTTTATCAGCAGTCTGGTTACCATAGTACAGGCTCGGCCTAGTTTCGTGAGATGTATGAAGTTATTATTACTTAAAGATTAAATATTCAAGCTATGAGGTAGTCTTGCACCACAGGCATAAACGTAGGGGAGAGTGTTTATTAGACACAATTTAGAAACGTTATTAAGAGCGTACTATAGTTACACACGGTCATCCAGACAGAACAATCGAGCCATGCTTGGGGGATGAGCGACTTGAAACATGAATAAAAAGTCTCTATTTCCGACAATGCGGTGAAAATAAACTTACTTTAATTATCATATCTATTCCATCTCACTAACTGAACATCTCACAATGTGAACAACATTTTATGGCGCCCCAAAAACCGACATAACCTCAAAACATTTTCTCCCCAAAGGAACCCTGGCACTACCAACGTGACCACACCCGAAGTTTTCATGTTTCCAATTCATTTTAGCAAAGAACCCTGGCTACATTTCACTGTACCGACGTCAATAAAACGTCATAATCTAAAGTAAGGTCCCCTGATGTGAAAACAATATCCGCTTCTGAGTTAACTGCAAAATAACTTTATATTAACTACATAAAAGTTTGAGAGTGCCAGCACGCTTTTCCGTGGCGCCAACCAGATAAGAAACTTGGCGTAAAAAGCCTCGATTTCTAGTTGCCGTTGTCAATCTAACGTCCTTTTTAATTCCCGAGGCAAAAAGGATGGGTGTTATAACACCCATCCTTTTAAGTGGTAAGTTTAACGTGAGTATCTGTGTGTCTGTCTGTGGCATCGTAGCTCCTAAACGGATGAAGAGATATTGATTTGGTTTTTTTTTTTGTTTGTTTTTTTTTTGTTTGAAAGGTGATTTGATCGAGAGCGTTCTTAGCTTTAATTAAAAAAAATCTGTTCGTCCGGGAGATGGGATTTCTGAGTCGATTTTTATGAACAAATGCGCAAAGCCGCGGACGTAAGCTTGTCACATGAATACAAACAAATATTCCCAAGTAAGGATACAACAGTAGGTTATCCGTCAAGCCAGTATTGTACTCCACGGTATGATTAAACGCGATTTTACCGCTCTCGGAGCGAGCGTCAGACAGCTCCGTACATTTATTTTTGAATATTATTTTATTTTGTGACAGATCATTCGTAATGTGTTGACTGGTAGAGTAGCTGTTGGTTAGAAATAGGTTCTCATGAATCCCTGAGGGCATCGTGAAATGTATTTGATCCTGTTATATATAGGTATATTTGCCACCTGTGTGTCCCGAAAGGGTAAGCTAAGCTGTATTTACATTAGTTTGCTAACCATATTTTTGGAGTTTACTCCTTAAGAATCGATTTTCATATAAGGTGCCAGATATGAAAAAAATAATATTTTTGTGCGCAACCTATCGTGCGCACCTTTCATTTTTTAGTAATGTGTGTTTATAAGTTGTATACTTGTGTGCAGCCAACGTACACAGGGTATGTTGCGAGGCAGCTGACACATGTAAGTATATATATGTGTATATACCTTTATGTTATATTGTGCATATGAACACGTGCGCTTTCTATTTATTAGACCTATGTATAATATACATATGTATATACTGTTTAGCGTCTACATAATTATGTTAGAATGTCACCGAAAGAATATAAATTCCAGTCGTGCGTCGGAGGTGACACACACACACTTTTTTTTTACCATAGCAATTATCGGCTAGCCTATTGCTGTTTACCGGGCAAGTTTGTCGTAGTTTCTACCCAGAAAAAGCCAAAGAGCCATTTGACTAACACGAATATCGAACAAGTCGATGTGCTAAGGGAGAAAGGATCCAGTCCAATTCTTTTTTACAAAAAAAAATAGACTTCCTTCGTCCAGTTTGACCAATTACAATCCATCACAGTTTATAACTTATATTAAAGTTTCTGGAAGTTTATAAAAACATTTCAAACTGTCCCCTACAATACACCACCCAACAAAAGAGCGCATTTTCTGTACGATGAACAGCAAAATAGAAGTAGAAGGTCTTCAAAGGCAGCCAGGAAACCTCTTTATGCATAGGCTAATTACTTCCTCTCTTATTTATTGCTTTGCTGGTAATTTCAATGTTATGAGTCGATATTTGCAAAATGTTTTGCAAAAGATCTTACTGCTTTACGGTACATTTGATGGCTTGATTAATAAGTTGGTTGAAATATATTTGTTTTCGAAGTTCAAAGTGTGTTTTCTTGGAGTGGAAGGTATGTTTCGACATATTTAAATATAAGTAAATGCCGTTTGAATATAATTGTATTGAATTGGAATATTTTAAGCTGAGGAATAAGAGAATATTATTTTGATGGAAATAGAAGCGGTTTACAGCCAATTTGTACATTCAGAATTATTTAAAAATAACTACACTAACAGTTTTATAACGATAAAATAACTATGGGCTAGGATACTAGTCAACAATACCAAGTGATATTCAGACATTTAAGCTACTATATTTTTTGCGAAAACTTATGTAAATACTGTCGTTACTGTAAGATTGTGCTTGATAAGAGTTTTGTAATTGCTAAAATTTTGAAAAAAAAAAAACAAAGAAATTCTATATCACACAACTAACCGTCATTGTATCTTATCCTTTTGTATCATATTGGATAGGTAATAACAACTTTTCATCATGCAGGCTGTGTGTTTGATATCTATCCCTAAAACATAAAACAAGAAACGGTATTTCCTATGCACAGTTTTTTTTTTTTTATTCAAGGAGTGACATTCCCTAACAGACCCAATACAAGGTGTACCGAACACTCATCACAGAAGCACTCAGCGATAGTGAATGTACTCTCGTAAGTAGTAAAATATTCTGTCTGATCCGTCTCAAAAATAAACGCTGAGAGTAGTGGTCTTGTCACCAATTGATACTGCGGAACTCAAGTAGCCAGCAGTAGAGACGAAGACAGAAGTGTCTGGTATGTTTAAATAATTT
Source organism: Euplagia quadripunctaria (assembly GCA_963859945.1). Taxonomy (NCBI): domain Eukaryota; kingdom Metazoa; phylum Arthropoda; class Insecta; order Lepidoptera; family Erebidae; genus Euplagia; species Euplagia quadripunctaria. The sequence goes on from OY982585.1 coordinate 2,742,904, forward strand.
GTTCATATTAAATAGTTTCACCGTTTCCTTTCGCAGAGAGCCTCAGCTCTCTGCGAGTAAACCCGGTGTGCTCATACAGACTGAGATGAGAGAGAGTGGAAATAAACTCAATGTTTTTTTTTACGGAAAACTTTCATTACGGTGAATTTGAATGATCACCTGTCAGTGTATTGAAATATAGTCAATGTTAAGTCATTTCAGTAATATATTAAAAAAATACACAATGAAGGCGGAGGACCGTGTGCTATGTCGCACATTGGCATAGCAGTGGACTAATATAGGCTAATCGAGTTGACTGACTTGACAATTTTACTGACATGCCAATTAATATTATAATTTTTAATACAAATACTCACATATACAAGACGTCCAATATGTTCATATTAATATTTAGTACAGTATCAATATTTTAATACAATTTAATAGAGTCAAAGTTATTACATAAATATTTAAAATAGAAACATTTTACGTACCATAGGCACTTGGGGACTTTAATTATATCACTAGATATTATAAAACAAAGAGCCCGGCGTCTGTCGAAAACGACTGATCGGATTTTCATGCGGTTTTCATTAATAGACAGAGTGATTCATGAATAAGGTTTAGGTGTACCTATAATTTGTTAAAATTTTGTGTAAATTGATTAAAATATGATGATGATTGTTGAAGATGTCTCTGCTACCCGTGCGCAGCCGGGGCGGGTTGCTAGTATTTAATAAATTACTGTTTACCGTGTTAAAATATATTTGGACAAATTCAACGCATGTAAAGCTGCAAATAATTCATAGTTTATAAATATTTAGCAAACATATTCTCGCAAATAAACACTTGCACATCTGCTAACATTCACAAAGCTCGCGTTTGAAGTGTTTTGAGTTATTATCAACTAAAGTTGCCCGTAGGAAGGAAGCTGTAACTCGAATGTTTGTTACGTGTTTGGATAATAATATAACAAAGGCTGTAAAATGAAAAGAAACAGGACCATATTATATATAAACGCTCAGTTTACTAACATTTGTAGATTGAAGAACATATCCTGTGAAATAAATAATAATACAATTTTACATGAAGGGGTAATATACCCACATTTTGCCAGCTATGATTTTCTCCCATTTATGTAACGACAAGCATATTTCCGAGCACTTTGAGCATTAAAGATGGGAAATTTGGGGGTATATTGGAAGGAAAAGGCAGTTAAGAAGTATGGGCCGGCTCGACCGGAGTGATACCACGGCCTCACAGAAAACCGGCAGTGAAGCAATACTTCTTTGCTTTTCGCCGAGTGAGTGAGGTTACCGTATGCCCTAACCCTTCCCTCTCCTCTTCTTCCCCCCTTCCCCTACTCTCACCTTAAAGTCTGGCAACGCACACGCACGCACACAAACACACCGGACCGCCAAGCGAAGAAACGTGTCTATCCTCTCACAGCTGAATGTGAAGACGCGTTTATCTACCATAGTCGCCAATGCATTCTTTCATATTTCGGACATGTAGCAGGGACAAGGGATGAGGATATCTGGAAAACTTATGGTGGTTGGTAACACTGAAGGTAAACGGTCGAGAGGCCGATTACCAACCCAATGGATAGACCAGATAAAGGACTCGCCTGCCACCAAGCTCCAAAAGATCATCAAGGATGCGATGGACAGAAGCCAATGATATAATTATGTATACACGGGAATTAACGCAATCACGAAAAGGTATTGCATACCACTGAATTAAATGACGTTTCGACCAGGTTGCACTGGCCGTGGTCACATGGAACGAAATAAGTAGTAGTAGTAGAAGCCGATGATGACCACAATCCACAATCATGTGGGGCCGACTACAAAGGCAACGGCAAAACCATAGCAGCAATTAATTTTGGTTAAAGCACTCTGATTATCCATATAACCGTTTGTAATATTTGAGGAGAATTTAATTACTGAGATTGGTCTTTGGGGACACCAAGCACTCAGACCACTTATGTTTAGCCAAACCCAGTTACTTCCGATATTATCCAATTAACGGTAATCCCTAAATTTGTTTTTAAACACAAATCAAACTTTTCAAATTCCACATCGCAAAACCCTAACTTTATAAATTTACTCAACCCAACAACAATCACATTAATCCATATTTACTTTCCATCTCCCAACACCTAGTCTAAAAGCTTCCTTAATAAGAATTACGACCAAACTTAGTTATTTCGTTTAACTTTTGAGCGCGATTGTACTTACTGAGGAGAAGGGTGTTGAGGACTCCTCGAGTATATTGAATAACAACTTCGATCAGACATTCCGATGGAAAATGGATATTTGTGTAAATTAGAAGTATTTTTTTATTATATTAGGCAAACGCGCAGACGCGTCACCTGATGGTAAGTGACTACCGTCGCCCATGGACACCTGCAACTCAAGAGTCACAAGTCCGTTGCCGGCCTTTGAGGTGGGAGTACGCTCTTTTCTTGAAGGTCGCATCGGTCCAGAAATACCGCAGGCGACACAAATTGTTTTAGATATTGTATGAGTATCTATATTAATAAAAATCAATGTAAGAATGTTTGTTTGTTTGTATGCGTTTCCGAACTGTTGATCAGATTGTGATTAAACTTTGGTCTTCTGAGAACGCCCGTGAGAGTTTCTGGCCCAAAAAAATCTATACAATAAAAGTGTCTGTGTAATTTAATTTAGTTATGTATAATTTAATATAAAGTAGATTATTGGTAGATAAGAGCAGAAGGTTTTTAGATTGAATATTCATAGATATCGACAGGTGCGGGATAACGTACAGACAGATAAACTATTAACAATTTTATAATGTTATAAGTATTGACAATAAACGCAAAATTATCGTGTCCATGTGCTCGATCGTGTTCGAATTTTGAAAAGGCGCGGGAGGGAATCGACGCGCGTTCCTATTCATAGAAGAGAAAATAAAGTCACGAAGTAGAATGTACATGAAGTAATATGAGAAACAGACAGAGATAGAAACGAGTCAGATGCAGTTACAGAGAACATAATGAGTTGGCATTGGACACATGTCCGTGTTAATGAGAAATATGCTGACACAAGAGCCAAAGCTCTTTAGTGATAAAGAGATAAAAACTATGAGTTCGGGTTCAATTCTCAGGCCGAGCAATGAAATCGGAAAACGTACCTGATAAACAGCTATAGACTAGCTCCCTATTAAGACCAAATTTACAGCTGGCGAAATATGAGTGTAAACATACAATATATAATAATATATTGTCAGCCTAAACCTGTTATTGCAAGTCCTTGTGATCGCAATAGTGTTGTAGCAAAAATATAATTGATGTCGCGCCGGATTTGTGTAGCACCAACGATCTTCCCTATTGTGTATTTTTGAATGGTATTCAATGCGAGATATTTGTGAATAAAAATTTCAAATAATAGTTAGTTCTGAGCTTATGAAAATATGAATAAAATATGATTAAAGTGTAATTTCAATAATAGCGTGACTGTGTGGATAGCGAAAGTTTAAAGAGTGATTTTCTAGGATCATTTTATACTTAATATAGTTATCGAATTATTGGTGATATAAATTGTACATACATATTACATATTCATTAAAACGAAGAGGACCCGTACTGCATTACTTCAAGTTGAATGTTTACACCTAGCTTTCCTCAAACTCAACCAATATATGTGACCAAAAACTCAAATGACAGAGCTCATTGCAGCAAGTGTTCTTAGACCAAAACGGACCTCATAACGCAATTAGATCCGGAGATACAGAGAAAGAAAACTATGAAAACATAAGAAATGTACGGGAGGTTAATCGTGGGAGAGCCATGCTTCGACACGTATGGGCCGGCTCGACCGGAGTGATACCACAGCCTCACAGAAAACCGGCCTGAAGCAATGCTTTCTTGTGTTTCGCCGAGTGAGTGAGGTAACTGTAGGCCCTAACCTCCCTCCCACCTTTCCCCTACTCCCACCTTAAAGGCCGGTAACGCACTTAGCATGTAATAAGTAGCAAGACGTGTCTATGGGCGAAAGTAGTCACTAACCAACCATCACGTGACCCGTCTGCTCGTTTGCCCCACATCACATTTTAAAAATTACAGAATTATTAATCATTATATTGAAAGTGTACATATCACTTAAAATCACGCTTCACAAACTTCTCGCTCAAAGTATCTTCATACGCATACGTTGTAGCAAAAAACCAATTTGATGAAATCTCTCGCATGAATCAACCCGTAAATAAAAGACACTTCAGATCAAAGACTATCAATTTCACAGTTATTAACGTCACAACGCTCATCTGGAAAGTTATGTCTTGAGATATTTTAGGAAATATGAAACGAGAAAGTGCTCGCATGCTGACATTTTATAAAACTTATAAAGGTAATTTAAGAAGCAGCGTGAGCGGTTTTATATCCAATCATCTGCGCAACTTTTGACTTTTAAAGTTCTGTTTTTTTTTATGTTTTTAAAAAAACAACTCCCGCATTAGGAATTACACCTGTGTCGCGGGGACTTTACAAACATACAAACAACGGACACAAAGAACACCCAGACTCTGGTGGGAATCGAACCCACGACCTATGGCATAGCAGTCAGGGTCACTAACCACTAGGCCAACGGGCCAGTCAAAGCAACAAATATGCTTATTGGAAATAAGTTATTAGCTCGTTTAACGGTGAAGCATCACATGAATTCACCATTATCTTCTAAAAGGTACACAACAAGAACAGGTATGTACAACCCAAAAATGGAATAGTTTGTAAATCAGGGCCTATATTAGATCGGAGTTAATGAGAAATATTAAAACTGTCGACATATGGTCTTGTAAAAAAAAACTTTTGCGATCAGAGACTAGAGTAAACACTTATGAATTAAAAAAATATATATTTGTTTTTTTTTTCTACTACTAAGATGGAAATATAACTCCCGATTAGCCTAATGATAAGTCGTTACCGAGGTGCATAAGCAGAAACAAACCACCGTGTGACTGTCACCCGCTACTCAGATTACAGAGTATAGTACAAAATGTAAGAGTTACAAAGGGCAGCGTAAGAAAACTCTTTCCCTGAGGAACACAACATAATAAGTTTATAGTTAGGTTCTTGGCGGAAATATTCCGTCCTACTGTTAAGTAAAAGTTTGTTTAAGGCAAAAATACTGTTCTGAATACGTTTGTAAAAGAAAAGATTGGAAAATCAAAACACCTATGCATAGATAGGTCTCTGAACAATTAAAGAATTATAACATCACAAAATAAAATATAAAAGCATCAAACCTATTCAATACAGTGAACTCGAAACTAGAGTAAACCAAATTATAATTAGCCCGTTACGCACAATGGCATCCGCTATTTTGACAGACGTCAAATTTGACACCTGACACATGCTGTCAAATTTGACGCGCACCGCACTTTGAGCAGTATTTCGGGAGCTATTGTTTTAAAATGCTTTTAGAAATTCAAGACCGAGTATAAAACTACACCTTGTGTTCTAGAAAAAATATAATATAAAAATGTAAAGGCGTTTAGACAAAGAAACGTCCGACAGTGTAAGACAGCAGTATGATTGAAGACGTAACCTGGTTTTGGCAGGTGGTGGTCGTAATGTTATTTGCTACGTAAACAAAGTTTCGGAAAAAAATCAAAAAGAAAGAAAAGAAATCAGATGCGTATTATTTAAACACAAATAATGAAAAGAAATTATTGGTTTGTGTTTGACATAGGCTAAGTGAATTTGGACTAAGTGTCCGCTTAAAGATTTTTGCTATTACAGAAGAGAGAAGAGAGGGAATAATGTCGCATATTATTCCAAGATACTTTCTTACTTAGTCTCCCACCTTTCCGTAATTTCAACGTCCTTGTGAATTAGCCCATTCCCATCTCCTAAAAATTTTATTTTGTCTTTTTGTCCACATTTAACCCAAGAGATATCTATTTTTTGAATTTAATTCAAAATAAATATTTGTTGGGCAAAAGGTCGTTTTAAATTTAAGTATAATTGTTAAAAATGTAGATTTAAAAATGAAATGAAATTTGAAAATTATATTAAAAGATGCTTTTTTGATTTATTTTTTAAAGAGGCGTATATAACTGATACAGATATATGATACAAAAATATAGCGCCGCGGTCTTGCCAACGAACCGACAGATTTTCGATTTTCTACGCAAATATACAGAGCCACGTGCCACTATGAATATGGTAGTAGTAAATGAAGCATGAAAATACTGAGTACATTTCCTATAAGTTCGTTTTTAGTCGACCGTTCTAACTTGCCGTTTGTCACGTAACTGTACGTCTAAAGTTTGACTAATTTTAACAACTTCTCTGAACTTAGTTTAAGACTCGGCAGTCACGGCTTTCGTCGAGCCCTGTTCAGAAACGGAAGGCGTGCCCGATCGCCGCGCTATCAAATGTTTGAGGTCACGAAGTTTATGTTTAGTTGCGAAATATAGAATAGAATGGAAAAGAAATAAACTTAATTCTACACCAACAAAAATGTTTTTAAAAGAAATAGACCAGGTGAATATGTACAAAGGACGGCCTTATCACTGAAAGCAATTTCTTTCAGGCAACCTTTGGATCGACAAATCGACAATAAATTGATTAAATCATGGGTAGTTTTGGTGTGAAGTGCTGATATAATATAAATAAATATAAATCATAATTTTAGTATATAACGAATTAGTAAATCAGTCACATTCCAATAGCGACAGTAAATACTGACATTTCTGGTGTTCCTACATGGAAAGGCCGGCCGATTGTGTGGTTCTTGGTGGTGATTCTTCTGTAAATATTGATGCAAAATCAATGTTAGACTTATTGCATTTATAATAAATGTTTATAGACTTTTTAAAATAGACGTTATCGCGACCCAATGACTAGAACAAAATGAAAAAGGAAATACTCCCTCTCTAAGATCAAACGTAAAAAATCTTGAGCTTCAACTTATAACTGATGCTACTTGAACTGGCATAAAGATTCTGCATAAGGACTTAGAGATGCAGCTTTCAAAGCTAAGGAAGGACTGATTTTACGTTATATATAGTACTGACCCGCGCAACTTCGTCTGCGTTTGTAAATTTACCCTGTTTTTACAACATTTGTCATTGATGCTCCGCTCCTACTGGTCGTAGCGCGATGTTTATAGCCTTCCTCGATAATTTTTCAATTCGAACCAGTAGTTCCTGAGATAAGCGCATTCAACCAAACAAAAAAACAAACTTCAGCTTTATAATATCATTATATGAATACGTGAAGAGAATTCTTTGCAGCTCTTGCATATATATATATATATATATATATATATATAGAAGCATTGTCATGTGTGTCAGTGAATCAATGCTCGCTTTTCGCCGCGTGAGTGAAGTTACCGGAGGCCCTAACCCGTCTCTCTCCCTTATTCCCGTCCTTCCCCTCTCCTCACCTCTAATCCCCCTCTCCCGTCTTCCCGCTCTTCCCCTATTCCCATCGTAAAGGGCGGCAACGCACTTGTGGCTCTTGAGTTACAGGTGCCCATGGGCGGCGGTAGTCATTTACCATCAGGTGACCCGTCTGCTCGTTTGCCCCTTATAATATTGTCTTACGAAATAAACTTATTTTCTTTCTTCTATATGGAATGCAATGCAAAACAAGCACTCAAGGCGGCTGTTAGTAGAAATCCTTACAAATCTTTTTCTCTAGAAACTTTCGAAAACATTGCAATCCATGGCGCAAAAACAAGTGAGATAAACACACACTAAAGTATGCGCACATTGTCGTATACGTAGAGGAGCGCCCATAAAATTTATCGGCGCGCGAGCTGTAATTAAAATTATCAAGCCTGGAGTGTTTAAAATTAAACACGCTGTAAGTAACTGGTATGGTGGAGACACACGGGTGAAAAGTTAAACGTACGTGCAATTTGTTCGGTTATTTGTATACAACCAAAAGAGCAAAAAAGGTACAGCGCTATTTCGGCTGTGGCGCTCAAGATTTTCAAATCTTATAGAGCTCTAAGAACCTTACTCACCAGCAAATACAACACTAAATTATTGCTGCTTAACCAAAATCTTATACTACGTCGGTGGCAAAGAAGCATACGGCCCGCCTGATGGTATGCGGTTGCCGTAGCCTATGAACGTTTGCGACTCCATGGGACTCGCATGCGCCTTGCCAACGTTGCGTTGACAAAAAGTAGCCTATATGTTAATCCAGGTCTCCAGCTATCTACCATATAGCTATATACCAAGTTTCATCGCAATCGGTTCAGTAGTTTTACCGTCAAAGAGTAACAAACATCCATCCATCCAAACTTTCATATTTATAATATTAGTGGGATTACCTACTATTGATTTGGCAGCAATACATACCTGTAACAAACAAAAAGTAATTAATAGTAAATGGCATTTATACTAACGAATTAATAATACCTATTGGTTTTAGTAGTAAACTGCCTAAGACTCATTTCATAGTCACGCTTGAAACCGGGGGTGCGATAAGCTGTGAGGACATGTTACTGTAAATTGCACAAGTGTCGTCTTGGGGCGGTTATGTTGTCATGCAAAACGGACATGTTGCTAGTATCATTGATATACGACAGATGAAAGTTAAAGTTTGCTGTCAAAGACGCTTGTGATGGTCAGTAGAGGAACTGAATAATATAATTAAATGGAAAACATTACCTGTAAACGAAAGACTAGACACGTTACTACACTTTAAATTAAAAAAAAAATATTTAGAACTGCTATTTTCAGTTCTGGGTGTAAAATTTAAAAATATGTTACGTCGCACCAGGGAGGGGGAGGGGTCCAACAAATGTGACCACCTGTGACAAGGACTGGGCGGGATAAAAAAAAAATCATGAAATTCGTGTCACGTAATTTATGGATGGCCTCTTATTACTGCTGCGAAGTAGAGATAATTGCTGTTCTACATCAATAACGCCGTACTTCATCCTTACGTGGTCTCTGGTTAATGGCTCCATGTACCTAATAGCTGGTGCACTATACGTCAATGTTACGACACTATAAACACGCACTACCTACTGTAACTGAAATCGTTGTTTATTTCACGGTTAAAACGGTTTGTTGGTTGTTTACTAAATAGCTGATATGCTACTCAAGGTATGGTGTGTCTATGGCATATCTACAAGTCTGAACTTACCATCAGATACTTATTTGCCAAGAAGTGAAATCACATCGATTATTATTATTATTGTGTTAAGTGCCTAGTGCTACCTCGACCATTTCTGGTCCTTTGTAGAGCACTCTTGCTTTAAAGTTCACTGCTCAGACTTATGGCTTCGAGAAACCTTCAGATCCTTTAGCAGTGACTGTTTGTATTTCCTGCGGTTGCATGATGTGCAACTCTAGGCTAATACTTCGGTGCCGCATTGGTGGGCCACAAAAGCATAGAATATGCATTGCAATTTCTTTTGCCTCTCGGCAGAATCTGCATATTGTGTTCTCGTCCAATTTTAGGTTGAACATATGTTTGTTCAATTTGCAGTGTCCGGTGAGGATTCGTGTTACTGCACAGGTTTTATATCTTTTGAGCTCCAGAAGTATGATGCTTTGTTATCATAGTTCTTTTTTAAGGCTTTCGAGTGTCTTAGACCAGTCGTGGTCTTCCTCTAACTTGCCATTGATGTGTATTGGGCGTTTATGATTGAATAAGCTCGCTGTTTGGTAATGCCGCAGAATGGTTCCGGTCCATGCTGTCGGTTGTCTGCACCAGCTCAGGCGAGTTCATTTTTCATTGCCATCGATATCTGAGTGGCCTGGTACCCATCTTAATGTAATTTTATTGATTGCCCCTGTCTGTTCACGTTTTCCTGAAATTTTGTATTACTTTTGAGCTAGTCTCAAAGTAGTATAGGGCCAATAGTGTCGCAATTCACATCGACAGTCTAATTCCTTAGTCATTACGCAACCTCTTTAAGATGGGTGAATCTCATCTTCCTCAGTGCTACCGCCCGGTACCGGAGATGGGAACAAAGTTATTGTCTCCGGGGCAAATGATTCTAAAACTGTGAAATCTTCAGTCTCCGTGGCATACTAAGAAAGATAGATAATACGGTACTTGTACACTATTAATACAGTTGCAGTATCAAAAGGCGGCTTTATTGCTAAATGCAGGCATCATGCTTCCAGGCAACCTAAGTTTACTGTTGTTTGCGTGCAATCTTGATCCCCGATTAGTGTTTTCTTTTCTAATAGATAATTCCGGTGCAAAACGGTAATCGGCCATAATCTCAAAAAATAGTTAAAGAATGTGGTTTAACATCACTACTCACCGTTTCGCGGATATACAGTGTCAGTACACAATTATGACATAATACAAAATATCAAAGTCATACTCTATAGCAGCAATTCTCTATCGTAAAGGAGGTAGTTACCCAATGGTACCTCTTCACAATAGAGAGAATTGCTAATGTAAATTTAAGCGCAAGATTTTCCGCTGACAGGTCAAGATAATAAATATGAGTCACCATTCTAAGGCGTGTAAAATAAATTCATGATAGCAGGCGACTGCACGGGAGCCAGGTGGTGTTTAGATGCCACCCTCCGCCTACAGGCATGTGATAACGAACAACCTTGTTAGGAATTTATATTTCGTTGTTATTAGGCAACGAAATAAGCGTGTCACAGCTAGAAATATACTACGGGTAATCGAAAAAGCTGTATTGAACTTTATATAAATATATCGTTGCGATAAAGTAATAAATTACAGTTTAGAAAAATTAAAAAGGCTGTAATAGCTAACCAAATTAAAAAATAAAGAATTCAACTATAGATGTCTTGGCTCCATCATCAGACTATCGACTAAGCCCAATTTGTTGGACTCGTCAAAACTAACCATAAGACCCAAAACCCGAGGGGTTTACTAGTACCCACGGAACAGTTCTACTATCCACCTCCTGGGTCCATCATCAGATCAGCTCCAAGATGTTATAATATTGTCATCCAAACGCAAATGTTGGTTGTCTGTAAAGTCGGTTTACGGACGATAATTTTACGCGATAAAATCATAAGAAAACACAATACAGCAGATCGCTGTCTCAATGGCCCAAATCAAAAATCCGTGTACGCATCGTAAAGTCGGAGCGCAGTAATAGAATTGATACTTTAATAGTCTAGGAGACGTTATCATTGGCGGAGCTGTTTTTAAGCACATACTCGTTTACTTTATTTTGTTTAACCTGTCTTAAACGATCACTGTAGCTGTATAGAACCCTATATTTAAAAAATTAAAGGCTTTAATTTTTACTCTTTTAATAGATAAATCCACCTTACCGTTTACAAGTTTTATGACAGTAATATTAATGAAAAGTTTCAAAGTTTATTGTTTTTAGGAAGTAAAAACATATATATTCGAAAACTTATAACTCCAAAATTAGTTTTAATTGTATATCTACTTTATCATCATTGCAGTCTACTGCTGGACGTATGCCTCTCCGAATGTGATTCTCCATCTTCCGCATCCAGTTCATCCCAGCTACCTTCTTCAGGTGGTCTGTACATCTGGCTGGGGGGCTCTACATCTGTCCTACCTTCCGTTTACCGATTCGCGGTCCCCACTATAAGATCCGTTTGCTCCAACGGGCATCAGTCCTTCGGCAGATGTGACCAGTGACCAGCCAATTATTCTGCGAGCTATGTCTTTAATTTTAGATCTTTGTCAGATGACCTCATTACGAATTTTATCGTTCAAAGAAACTACATGCACAGTTAGCTCCATAGCCCTCTACGCGACTTTTAGTTTGTGAGCTAACCCGACTATCTACTAGCATACAAATGGCCATCACCATTAAGGGAACGTACCCATACTACGTGATCCGTTCTGAGGACAGAGGGGGGGGGGGGGCTTAGTTTTCGTCACGTAGTCAATATCCTCTAAGGAAATCTCGTGCTTTTTCGAGCTATATTTAAATTTGGCGCGCACCGTTTAGCGCTTTTTCAACTCACAGGTGGCAACAAGCATGCGTTTAGCGCTTTTTAAAAATGATTTAAAACCATATTTAAAATTACTACGTGAAACCTACAGGGAGAGGGGGTGACTTGGGATATACTACGGTCACCGAGGGGGTAGGGGGAGAGGGGTATAAAAAAATTGTTAAAAAATGTGTCTCGTAGTATAGGTACGTTCCCTAGTGTAACCACAATGTTAACTGTACATACGTATCACTTTACTCCAAACTATTCGAAAGCTGAAGGTTTAGTTTTGTAGGTATTTACATAAATACAATTTCACAAAGATATTCCCTTACAAAGTAACACCGTCAGTAGTTCGTCTAAGGTATGCAGTAACAATGTAATTCGTCCAAGTCTCGGTTATTTCTCGTCGTGCCACTAACTAATTGCTTTCTTCCAATTTACTTGATAATGGTTTAAGTGCGGCCTGAGGCACAAGATAAGAGCGTCATGAAAGTAACCCGTTATTATATTAAAATCTTTAAAATACTCGAAATAAAAATAATGATTATTAAATTAAGAACTGGTAACCTGTTGGTTTATTTCTAAAGATTATTTATTAATCCTTTTATCGAGTATTGTGAATTGCGTTTTTATAGACGATTAAGAAAAACTGTACTTTTTTAACTAAGAATAAAAATGTTTTCAAACCGACCGTTTGTCGTACCAATAACCGAGTGCCCTAAAGTCTAATCCAACATCATAATTTTTACCATGACGATGTGTGTTTTCACCTTTTTGTACAGAAGACTTATACCTAGTAGCGAAACAGTACAAGGTACTTTTAAATTTTTTTCACATCCTATCCTATTTTAACATTTTTACCATCCTCTCTCGCTTCTGCTTAAGACTCCTGCCTTTGTCATTACAATGCACTTCGTTGCTAGGAGCAAAGTTTGCAACGTCTAATACACTAACGGCGTGTGAAATTGTTTGTGCAGCTACTAAGAACCAAAACATCTCTTGTGCTTGGTATACTAAGTAAACTAATTCATAATTTAGCGTAACGTTATTACGTAAGAGGTTTTTTTTTAATTAACTGAGACGTCGAAACACGCTAGAAGTTATACACAGAAATACCAAGTGCCTGACACAGTCGCGAAAGGTGGCATTTCCCCTTAATAAAGGTCCTCCGTGGGGTCTGAAACTAATTTCCGAATAACACTCATGAGTAAAACCGAATGTCTTTAATAAATAGCAACGTATACATACTAGAGTTAAAAAAGATGGCAAACGATGACCTCCGTGGTTTTAATAACACATTTTAATAATAATATCCTTTTATTTCTCAACAACATGGTACATGGTATCTTCTCGTGATTGTGACCTTCTATTAAGTGAAATACACCTGTATCAGAAGGCCATTTTTAAAAGTAAATTACAGCACAAGGTCAGTTTAAGTTTGCTGATACTTAGTAATCTTCTTCAGTTGCATGGCATGCGAAAAAGTGAATCAGTACTTTCAGTTTTAACCATAAAAATGTCACTTGTATAGCCATGCTGGCAATGTTAGGAACTGGCGACAGACCATCGCCTCAGAGAAGATCTGGTTAGTTAAGTTTGCTGGAGGCATCTGGCAGCAATTCCCCATTCGAAATGAAATTCGAATTCTGAATGACTATCAGAGGTTCCAATTTAGAGGAACACTACTACTAGAATACTAATAGATCGCACTTTACGCCGTCGTATTAAATCGCTAAATCTTATGTATTGCACCTTTCATTAGAGTTTCGCCTACGCCACAACGCAGTACCTTTACCACTGTTAATACCGACAGGTTTAATTAAACACATTTCTTTGTTGTCACTGTTTTGCATTGGAACTCCGGAGAAGATGTGGTGAGAAGAGCGGAGGCAATATATTCTTGTTATACAATTTACGGTTTAATTAAACAAATTAATAGTAAAAAATCACTCCTAGAAGGTGTTTTGAAAGCTCACCTATAATGCGCTGTCAAAAAAGCTCCGATCTTATAACTAGTGCCTATTTTGATTGTGAACATATCATTTGATACGAAAATGTACATCCCACTAATATTATAAATGTGAAAGTTTGGATGGATGGATGGATGGATGTTTGTTACTCTTTCACGCAAAAACCACCGAACCAATTGCGATGAAACTTTGTATGTAGATAGCTGGAGACCTGGATTAACGCATAGACTACTTTTTATCTCGATAATCCTACGGGATCGGGACTTACGCGGGTAAAACCGCGGGGCGCTGCTAGTTGTTTTATACAGTTGGAATGATCGTCATTAGAATAGGTACCTAAACAAACTGATATCATTATATTAATACGTGAAGAGAATTATTTGTATCCCTTTTTAAGAAAATTTCGCGAACGCAGTAAAGTTAATTTTGAAATATTTAGTTTATATGTAGAAGAAGTGCAGAAAGCTAAATTTTTTAAACAATATGTCTTACAACCTTAAAAATTACGTGAAAACGGCTTAATTAAATTACACGCGTCCAGTATATGTGATTACCTGTTATGGTAAGTAAGTCTATACAATGACAGCTCAAGTTATACTGGCCAATTAAAAAACCACCACCACGCGGTTTCTAGTTGTTACAAAACTGTGTTCCACTGTTTAAGGAATACAGAATTCTACCAGTTCCCTGTCTGTATATATATGAGATTTGTATATTTGTTCATAAATATCCAGGATTGTTTGAGAAAAACTGCAAAAGCTGTAGCTAATAGAAATAGTAGATACCTTAATAAATTAAATATACCATACCAATGCACTAAAATGAATGCCCAAAATTCGTACTGCATGTCCATTCGAATTTATTATAAATTAGTAACCCGGGGCGGGTTTGCACGGGTAGCACAGACATCTTCAACAATCATTAACATATTCCAATAAATTTACACAAAATCTTAACAAATTATACACTTAAACCTTCCTCAAGAATCACTCTGTCTATTAGTGAAAACCGCATGGAAATCCGTTCAGTAGTTTTTCGGTTTATCGCGAACAGACAGACAGACAAAGGACTTTGTTTTATAATATGTGGTGAAGTGATTATCTAACTGCTTTAAAGACTTCAATTTAAATTTGTTTAAACGTAAATTATTTGTTTTGTTATTAATCAAATGTTTTATTTCAAATTTCTTAATGATAAAAATATTTTGTAAACTAAATAGATAATTGTAGATATAAGATTATAAGAATGTAAGAATGAATATGAAACAGAGAATATTTGTATATCAGAAATGGTGGAATATAAGAAACCTAATTCGCCTAATGTAACACCCAATTTACTATTCTGACAAGGTCGAAAAAGTCACATTAAAATAAATATTTTTTATTAATAATTAATAATTTAATAATGACGCGAACGTCTAAAAGTGAAACCATGAATGGGCATCATCCTTTATCTTTAAACAATATCGACATCGCCTTGTAGTCGAATTTCGACTTTAATTCATTTTTGGGTTATTTCATTGGCCAGTATAACTTGTAATGCCGTCTGATCCCAAACTAGGCAGAGCCTGTACTATGGTAACTAGACCGCTGATAAACATACTTACATATTTCTAAATATAGAGCCATGCTTCGGCACCTAAGGGCCGGCTCGCCCGGAGTGACACCACGGCCTCACAGAAAACCGGAGTGAGTGAGTGAGGTTACCGGAGACCCTAACCCTTCCCTCTCCCCTCTTCCCCTCTCTCCCCCTCTTCCCCTACTAGCACCTTAAAGGACGGCAACGCACTTGTGACTCTTGAGTTGCAGATGCCCATGGGCGGCGGTAGTTATTTACCATCAGGTGACCCATCTGCTCGTTTGCCCCCTATACCATAAAAAAATGTAAAACACATATTATAGATAATTACACCCAAACACAGAACAAATGATAGTGCTCATCACACAATTATTCGTCCTGGGTGGGAATCGAACCCACGACCTCTGGTTTAGCAGCCAGGATAACACACACGCGTTCGCGAAATTTTCGAAAATATGCGTAGAAAGAATTCTCTTCGCATATAACTACGTATTACTATGTAAATACTTCAACCCAAACCTTATCTATTATCACTCAATAAACACTAGTAATATAATCGGGAACTGAACATGAATTAACCATGGTTTAGCGATGAATTATACATACAGTCAGTTTTGAAACGCGCCAATTACTGCCGCGGGAGTATTGAAACACCCACCAATTATCTTTGGGCTACTTTATTCACCATTTGGCGCATTAGCTTTAGTGTGATTATGAATGGGTATTAATGTACACATTTCACGCATAAAATAAATTTATTTGGAACCTGTAAATGCAATATGTAAATAAAACTTATTAACATCGAGGCACATTCATGGTGAAATTACGTTTTGTAACGCAGTGCAAAAAAAACTAGCTTGAAGCAGCAGCATATCAAAACCAGAACAGTAACTATTGTGAGTAGACACTACCTACATGTATCACTCCGGTCAAGCCGGCTCATACATTCCGAAGCATCCCACATCTCCCACAGCATGGCTAATCCAGCATGTCGCTTCTACAGCATTAAAACTAGTAATGTCAGCCAAGGTCCCGAAGTAGTAGTCGCAGTTAACAAACAAAGAAATACTCAGACGACTACGAAGTTAACTTTCTGCATTTTGTAAATGTCACTGGAATACAGCTCGATTTCACGGTATTGCGACGCATAAAGAATGTCAATTAGTGCAAAATAAATGTTCCAAGAATATAAGAAAAAGGAAGAATTCTCACATTACTTTTACTTTTGACTGGCCTGTTGGTCTAGTGGTTAGTGACCCTGACTGCTAAGCCAGAGGTCGTAGGTTCGGTTCCCACCCAGGACAAATAATTGTGTGATGAGCACGATCCTTTGTTCTGTGTCTGGGTGTAATTTATCTATAATATGTATGTATTTAGAAATATATAAGTATGTTTATCAGCAGTCTGGTTACCATAATACAGGCTCTGCCTAGTTTGGGATTAGACGGCCGTGTGTGAGATGTGTGAATTTATTATTATTATTACTTTTGTCGTAATTTTAGTTACTTACTAGGTACTATTTTATTGTACATCGTAATATTCAATTACAAGTACTTATGAGAATTTAAATAGATAGAATATTAGAATTTATTTATTTTAATTTGGACAATATTGCAAGCGAATCTAGTCTTAACTTACACACGAAGAAATGGTTCTACTAATGTTTATTTAAATTGTCATACCTATACTATCCAACCTTTCAAGCATAAAAATACCTGATATAATAATAATGTTGTTTACCAATATTTGACAAACATTGATATACAAAAAAATCAATGTTGACAGAGTAAAAATCAAAGTTATGAAGAATTAGCAGCGCCCCGCGGTTTCATTCGCATAAGTCTCGATCCCGTGGGAATATTGAGATAAAAAGTAGCCTATGCGTTAATCCAAGTCTCTAGCTATCTACATACCAAGCTTCAGTTTAGTGGTTTTTGCGTGAAAGAGTAACAAACATCCATCCATCCAAACTTTCACATTTATAATATTAGTGGGATTAAAACTAGCATTTAGGACTGCGGAATAAAATGTTTGTTAAAGTTATTTTTGCTCTTAGTTTTGTCATCTGTATAATGCTTGAAACAAATTCGTATGTGCGAGTATTACAAGTTTCTATTGGCACAGATAACACTGGCAGTCATCATGCAATTCGTGAGCATACGCACGCATTTGTATAAAAAATACATCTTAAAACTAGAGTAAAGAGGGTTACGAAAAAAGTTTACGTAATTTAAAATTGCAAATTTCACAATCGGTTTTCTCAAAACACGAGAACCGTTTTATGCATGCCGATGATATTTTACGATTATTTTACCGTCTCACTATCATATCCTATCAGATACTAATCTCATCATACCCGATATGCATGGATTTATTCTAGATTTTTTTATTATGATTTATTTAAGTTTTATTGACATAATTTCCTTTCAAATTAAAAGAAGAAAATCACAACACAAACTTTGTAAGCAAATGTAATATGATTTATAAGGCAGTTCGGCTTGCCATTCCTGTCTATCGAAATTCATTCTGGTGTTTCCTTCGGCGTTACAACGTTGTCATTAACAAACCGGGGATGAGTGGTGGGTTTCCCCTCTTTAAATACTATTTCAGAATGAATTACTGACAGGTAACGATTACTTTATTAGAATACTATTTATATTTATTGAATTAATATTTATTATCGCCAAAGTTTAGAATAAACTGCCTGCGTCAATTTTTTCAATACCACTAATATTATAAATGTGAAAGTTTGGATGGATGGATGTTTGTTACTCTTTCACGCAAAAACCACTGAACCGATTGTGATGAAACTTGGTATGTAGATAGCTGGAGACCTGGATTAACGCATAGGCTACTTTTTATTCCTATATTCCCACAGGATCGGGACTTACACGGGTGAAACCGCGGGGCGCTCCCAGTCATTTATAATCCTGGAACGTTCAAGTGTAGTGTGAATAGGCGTGTGTCTTCATTGTCACTTACCATCCAGTGTGTTGGAAGACAAACGCCTATTCCATTATACAATAAAAAAAAACTTTATAAAGTTTATTATCCTATTCACATCAATATTTATTCCACGGCCCTCGCCCTCCTTACCGGAGTGCGTGTCACCAATGAGAATGGTTAGGTTTCACACGAATCTCTGCTATGATTGTATATTTTGACCCTTGAAGCATCCAGATTTCATTTGAGGCGTGTATCGTCTTGTTTAAATCTCAGGCTAGGCATTGTTTTATGTAACATAAAAAATAAAAACCATAAATGTACGAACGTAGTAGTTACTTAGTAGCACCATAAAATATTATAGCCCATTATTGTTTCAATAGCTTTTTGTAATAACATAACAGCTGTTTCTGATAAACATTATGTGCATGTACAGAAGAGTTATCAAAATTATAAATATGGTTACAAACGTAAATTATTACAAACGTCACGAATTGTTAGATGCCGGACTTCTGTGAGTTTTGATAATAAATTTGTGTGTAAAATCCTTTGCGAGTATTAGATAGATATTCCGACATTTTAAATAAGGCTTTAATAAACGAACCTTCGGCGAGAAAGAGGAGTCCTACCATTATGTCTCCCATATATCTACTGCTGTATATAACATTAAATAGGATATTATAGAATAATCTCTATTATACACCAGTGACGGGAGTGGGAGAGCCATGCTTCGGCACGTATGGGCCGGCTCGACTCCGCGCGATACCACGGCCTCACAGAAAACCGGCAGTGAAGCCTTGCATTGCTTTTGGCCACGTGAGCGAGGTTGCCGGAGGCCCTAACCCTTCCCTCTCCCCTATTCCCGTCTTTCCCTTCTCCCCCTCTCACCACTCTTCCCCTCTTTTCCTACTCCCACCTTAAAGGGCGGCAACGCACTTGTCACTCTTTAGTTACAGGTGCCCATGGGTGGCGGTAGTCATTTACCATCAGGTGACCCGTCTGCTCGTTTGCCCACCTATACCATAAAAAGAAATTACATATTGCTTAAAATAAATACACAAAGTGATATGTACAGTAGGCGGCCTTAAGTATGTAGCAAAATAGCTTTATTTACAATGCAAATAAACTGAAGAAACTAAAAAATATGTCCGTATACACAGTTTATACGAGGACTAGTGTCGCCTTACACGTTTGCGAATAAATTAGTAGATTCCAATTTACAAAAGTATTATGATTGCTCAATTGTCGTGATAGAGCAAAGAGAGAATAATTGTTGCGCATCTCAGCATAATTGTGACACGCAAGCGATCCCTGCGGGCCACTTCGATTCTTTTTATTCTTGTGATTGTATTACTAGTGCTGAATAACGCCACGAGACAGAGTAGGGCAGAGGGATAAGATCGCTTGTTTGCTACAGGACAGTATTTAAAATAATTAACTTTAAAAATCACACAGTTCAATGCGCCTAAATATATAAAAATGATAAATTGTGATAAATGAGCTGTATTCTCCATCCCACAATTTTCCAATCTTCGAGGTGAAATATTATCTTCAAATTTTAATGGAACCAACTTTGAGTATAACCAATTAAATTAAAAAAAAATAATTACTGAAATTAGTTCACAAACATACACAAAAAAAAAATCCGCAAAATTGAGACCTACTTTTTTTGAAGTCGGTTAAAAAAACCCTGTTCCTGAGCGATTCCGTGGACCTATTATAATCATGAAAATAGGTTCTGCAAAGTAGTCTTTTGATCGTAAATTTTGCGTAAATGGACTTTATTCATTAATGGATTAACGTTTTATACGAAAAAACAAGGGTTCGTTTTATACATAAAGATGTCAAAAAAAACAGGATTAGATCATTAAGTATTCAAGTTTATCTAGTGTAACGAATGACACCCTTAAAATCTATTGTACGGAAAAAATTAAGGGCAAAAAGGGAAACGACAGAAACGTAGTATTTAAGGTCAGTTTTCAACTCAGCAAAGTATTTGTCGCATACTTATGAAAAACAGAAAGAGAAAAAATACTAATATGTATTAAAAATTAATTTTGAGAAATATCCGTTCATTGTACATATAAAATTACAACGTAAAAAAACTCATTTCAAACTCAATTAATTATACTCTGAATATACCGTCACCTCATCGCCGCAATCGGCCAGTCGCAGTCGTGTCAGTAGGATCGTGTTGCGCACAGTATCCCGCAAATTATTAGCTCAGTCAGGATGTTTGATCAAAGTTCATAGCGTTTGTAATAAAAATACCAATTAAAACAAATTCTGAGTGACTGAGTTAATCAAATATTTTGATTAAAGATTTCATTTTTGTTTACGATGTATTTTTTATAAATTTGTACTTCTAACGACTTAAAAACTTGACGAACACAAAAATCAAAGCTATTTAAACTTCTGAATTTAAATCTTCACATGTCATCTTACAGTATTTGCCTCTATGAGCTGAACGTAAAAGGAGATTGCCCATTTCAGTATGAAAATCAGTTTCACACTTTTTTATGCTGCGTCAAATATGTATAAACTGCATTATTAAGCCTGCACTGAGTATTATCCGAAATATAAACGTATGTTGTAACATAAATTCAAGTTATTCAAAAATTAAATGCCAATATTAGGTTAAAAAATAACAACAATAAGTACGATAATAACAACGAGAAAATATTGTGAAAATGACGTTAGAGTTTTTTTTTAATAATGTTTGTGGCATCATGTTTTTGACAGTGATACCATGTATAAATTAAGGCAAAACTAACACTGAAGTATACATTCACTACATAAACTATGACTACATACACGAAATAATAAGATTACTAAACTGCAATATATATTAATGTGACATTACGAATTATTATCACGTATATTATTATTTAACCATTTTATTTTAAAACGATGTTTATTTGAATTCAACCATTAATGGTTTATTTTATATAATGGTAACATTTCACATAAATGATTGATTCAAGTTTTAGTCCTTGTAATATTTAATTTCAAACCCCAAGTTCAATAGAAGAGATTCAGGGTCGAAAAGTCACATTTAAAATCAATATACGCGAACGTCTAAAAGTGAAACCATGAATGGGCATTCTCTTTTCAATTAGATGTTATCATGAGCTACAAAAACCCAACACCATCACAGAAAACCTTACAAAATGACCCTGATTGCCTACTAGAAGATTATAAGCTACCCTTGTCACAGGGATGGTAACAATTAGAGCCACACGGGTACAGTGCAGGCTGTTGCTATGACAACGGACCTTGGACGTCCTGTTGCAAAATTTGTTTTTATTATTAACCCCCCACGCAAATATAGGGGTGTTATAAGTTTGACGTGTCTGTGCGTCTGTGTGTCTGTCGGTGGCACTGTACCTCCCAAACGAATGGACCGATTTAATTGCGTTTTTTTTTTGTTTGAAAGGTGACTTATGCCCGATTACGATTACGGAAGGTGAAATTTCAACGAAAGTTTTACCGTCTGTAAGTAAAACGAATCGTTTCTTGATTATAGGAACCGGGCATTAATCGAGAGGGTTCTTAGATAAATTTTCTAGAAAATCTGTTCAGCCGTTCGAAGATCATCAGCTCTTTTCTAATCGTTGAAGGGATTTCGATTCGGAGGTATTTTAAATTTATGATTATTTGTAACTTGTTGTAGGTTATATTGAGTACTGTAAAAGTGTACTTGGTGTTAGCCAGCAATTACGAATCTGGAAATAACTGTATGTTAACTATATTTAAATATGTTTAATTAAAAGAAAAGAAACGGTATGATAGTTTTAAGACAAGGCTAGTTAACGAGTCGAACCAAACATTAACTTAGCATCACATTGTAATGCAAAGCGTAATAATTTGTTTGAAAGTGTAATGAAACATTTATATCATAGAAAGAGCGAATGTTACAATACACATATTATAGCAGTTCTTGTTTGGAAACTTCTCGTTACAAAACTCAGAATAAAATTGACAAAAGTGGTACATAATTGATTAATTTAGAATTTTATTTCGAAGATTTTAAACGGTAGGTACTTGACTAATTTATAACCGCAACCGCAATCAACCTTGACTATTTTAAATTTGTATTTTAACCCTTTTACACCACTTAATTAAAATCTAATTTATTAACTTATTTTAAAGAGTTAAGACAGCTTACGACATCGTGATATTTTTTTTATTTGATTTGCATGTATCGTGAATATTCAAATTTGTTCGATTTAAAACGGCTATTTTACTTTCACCCTAACCCTAATATATATTATTCGGCAATCATGGAGTTAATTATTTCTGAAAAACGTTTTAAAATCGGACCAGTAATTCCGGCGATTACATTCTACAAACAAACTCACAATCATAACCTCTTTATAAAATTAGTGTAGCTAATTTTATTAAGTGTTACAGGACCTCATTCCGCAAATACGGGGCAGTAGACACAATGACATAATTCACTGCCAATGCGTATACTATCATAAACTATCTATCATCAACCACACAATGCTAGAGATGGATCCTATTCAATCCCTAATACCTAAATTCAGCAGATGTTATCGGTGGTCTAACTGCCGCACATTAACACTTGTGTACTATTGTATGAGCACGGATTACTATCGTATTTCGCACCCATTGTCTTAGCGCGATGTATTCCAAAACAATCGAGTGTAAAGCTACACACTAGCAATCACTGTTAGTGTAGAACGCTGCAATTCTTGAAAAGACAAGTAGAAGATGTGACAAAAGAGGAAAACATACGCATTAGCGATAACATGTCAATGACAGAGTTAAATAAAGTAAACATACCCGTAAATCAATCCAGTTTTAGAATCCCCTCACGTAGATTATGTCAATAAATAAAATATTTCTTTAATTAACTAGAGGACTCGACAGACGTTGTCCTACCCAAACGTAGGAATTTATTTTCTTTCTTTGTTTTTAATTTAAAAGAAAAGTAAAATCTTAAAGTAGTAACAATAAAACCCGGTTGCAGCGCCACCTACCAGGTCCAATTGCGAATCCAAGCCATCCAGGGATCCATTCAAATACACAAACAATTTCATCAAACCGGTCGGCGGTCACACTTACAGAAGAATTATATATATAAAGATGTAGATGAGAGAAATTGAGAACAGACACATTTAAAAAATACAATAAAGAGTAGTGTTATTCTTCCTATACTTGCCAAATATTACGAGTACGTTAATTAGCCGTTCACCCTCTTTTATGGTCACTGCTCCGTTCCTAACGGTCGTAGCGAGATATTATATACCCTATAACCTTCCTCAATGAATACTCTATTCTATACAAAAAGATTTTTTCGAACCCGAGTAGTAGTTCCAGAGATTAGCGCGTTTAAACAAGCTTTATTATCTTCTTTACTTATATATATAAAAAAATCGTATCATGTTGTTTGTTCGCGATGCACTCCTATAATAATGAACCTATTTTCATGAAATTTAGCACACTGTATGCAGTTTGATCCAACTAGAGATATAGGACAGTTTGTATCTCAATTTATAGCCACAATATTTTTTTATTGCAAATTACTTCGCCCCAGCAACGTGGCTGGGTAGCTAATATTATTATAGATAAGAAACTACTAAAGGTAAATAAAGGACATGTGCTGGTAGAAAATTATAATTAAGGAGTTAACACGTGGAGCAAGAGAATAGTAACACTGAGCACTTAAGTACAGAATGCTGGGGGAATAAAATTATAATCTGGGACATGTTACATATAAAAAATCACGTTAGTAAAGTAAAAATCTAAAATTTGAATAACTTTGTTTCCATAGCAAAGTTATTCAAATTTTAGATTTTTACTTTACAAACGTGATTTTCACAGAGAAAGTCGTCAACTAATAAACGTGTCAATTTATTATAGCGAAGTTTTAGTAAATAACTAAATCTTTTGTGTAACTCCAATACATACTGTAGTGAGACAGACTACTTACGTTAAAATGTTCAAATTGAGAACTTTAAATGCCTTCAATTACTTACCTGAAACCACAAATTAATCATGATTAGTACAAAAAAAATATTATACACATCGGCTAAGTAATTACAGAGACCAAGTTGATTATCCATCGGCATGTTGAAACGGCAATGGTTGATTATATCAAAGCATGAAAAAATATAGAGCGAATAAATAGTAACTTCCTTGTCGCATAAAGTTTAACACAACTTTATCTGGTTTCCAGTTCAGTTTAACGATTCAGAACTTAAGAATCAAGCCGCTGGGCTGATTGACTGCGCCGGGAAAATTTATCCCGTGGAGAAACCACATGTGACTAGTTGGAGTGAGTTAACGTTTTGACGCTGTTTTATCACCGAAGACGGTTGGTTAATAATAGTAAGAGCGACAAGAGGACTTTAGTGGAGAAGTTTCGACTTAGAACTACTATTTACTTAGATATGTCAGTGAAATGAACTTTTTGAACTATGGTTACAAATAAACGTCTCTGAGACAGTCTGAAGCCCGTGACCTTGGAAACTAAAAGACGAAGAAGATTGAGAACACAGGCAAAGAGGACGAAGTAATTAATAATATACATTGATTATTGTAATCCTACTTGAGAGCTTGCTTTGCCGATTTGCGTAATTCAAACATCTGCCTTTGCAATTCAATCCCTTTTTAACTTAACCTTATTTTGAATGCCAGTCAGCAAATGTTCTTTGATTTAAACATCGTCCAATCCCTTTGTTTCTACATACAATGCAAGGAGGGGTCAGCTTTTTTGGATTGCAGACAATGTCTTCCTACTCACAGACAATAAATTCAGAATACAAAACTTGAAAATTTGTGGCGACTTCCATATACAGCAAAAAAAAAACATACTTCAAAATCTTCTAGAGAGGACGCAGATCGTCCTCCCTAGAAGATTTTGAAGTATAACTACAGAGTAACTACTAATTCTGCATCGCGCTTTGAAAGTTTTACTCTTCTAGTACTATTTTGGTTACGCATGATTAACAGCAGTTTTTTCAAGACACGGATAAGAGCCGATATGAGCTCTCTTCTCCTATGCAAGAATCCTCCTACTTATCATCATGTTGATGAATGTAAATGGAAGAGATAGCGCGTAAAAGAATTCTGCTGCTCTACAGCTGCTCATCTGAGAAAACTACTTTGCAGAAGCCCTGCGGTAAACCAGGACTAAGGCGTAGTGATGTTTTTCTGACGATGACGTGGATCTTAGCGGAATAGAGTAACTTTAAGGTTGTTTACTAGCAAAAAGAAACACTTGCTAGCAATGGAATAGGCTTTTGTCTACCAACTCACCTGACAGAAAGTGACGATGAAGACGAAGATGGTACACGCCTTTCCAAGAGAAACCTATTCACTCCTTTTGATCGTTCCAAAGTTATAATTGTTAAGAAAAATGGTCGCAAGCAGTTCATTCCAGACTGGCGACTCGAACCAGACTTTGTTTCGAATACAAGTATATTTTATTAGCAGACGGGTTTACTAATTAGTCGTACAAAAAAGTACGTGCGGCGAGATACTGTGCCAAAATATTTGATGCCTTGTGTACAACTAACTTAATACATATCTCCCACAGATAATAATATAACACTGTTCCTCTGCTCGTTTAGACAAGGTCACAATATGTCGCATGAACAAAAGGTCAAATAATCTAGTCACATCCCAACCTTGTCTAATTTAACAACAGAGAGTCATTTTAACAGTATAATTAAGTTTGGTCATTAGCAAACTAGCTTCAAAAGTGTAGCTGGGTGATTAAATTTTGGGACTCGTTTTAAAAATAATATTTAAATTGCGCCGTGTTTTTTTTTCTGCGTTGG
This sequence comes from Euplagia quadripunctaria, assembly GCA_963859945.1. Classification (NCBI taxonomy): domain Eukaryota; kingdom Metazoa; phylum Arthropoda; class Insecta; order Lepidoptera; family Erebidae; genus Euplagia; species Euplagia quadripunctaria. The sequence goes on from OY982585.1 coordinate 2,769,092, forward strand.
GAGCCGGCAATCAGGTGAGTTTTTTTAAATCTTCATACGATTTTAAAAGCAATTTTTCCATCACTCGGGATTTTTTTTCCGGATGGAAGGTATTCCCTATGCCCCTAGCTGTATTGCTGGCAACCTGTATTTAAAATTTCATGATTATTAGATAATGATATGTATCACATGCCGTGCCGTATGTCTGATGGTAATATGTTATCAACACATATAAAACTCCTTACACGAGCTGTATCTAACCCTGTCTGTCACCCAATATGTCTCTCGACCCCAGTCACCTGTAGAACACGACTACTAATACATAGAAAGAAAAAAAGAAATAGATTTATTTTGGCACACAAGCTCAAATTTTCACGAAAACAATAAAACGAAAAATGAAGAAATAAAATATACAAAATCAAACAAATAAAATAAAAATAGGGAGTATATTACTTCTTATTTATTCTTATTATGTAAAACATATACATTCTAATATAGGTATCATACAACTCCATGACGAACTCTAAACTAATATAACAACTAAGTCAATTATGTGGGGTAAGCAACCATAACTTGTGGCGAGAAGTGGAACTAATTGTGCAAAAGTTTGTACAAACAATCAATGTAACAGAGATTATATCATTAGAGAATTCTAGATAATCTTCTCGGTCTAGTCTCTTCTTGGAAATATCAGAAGTACCCCATACTGGGGGCTTATGAAAGGTTTAATGACAGTCAAGAAAGAAGGAGGTATGTAAGTTTAATTATGTAGAACCAACTAGTGGCGGGCTGTTTTCTCTGTCTACCCTGTTGTCGTCACATCAAAAACTCTTTATTTATTTTATTAAAAATAGGGGCAAACTATAATAGATAATATAGCAGTTCAATATTTAATAAAAATGAGTTAATAGACATTATTATGACTAGTTATAACGGAGCGCAATGCTATTGGTCGATTGATAAATATTGACGAATAGTGGGGTTATAAAAGGCCATGAACATTACAAGTGGTTAACAGTCAGTTGAGTGCTGATCGAGGTTCGAACAACATAGCAGTTATTGTTATTTAGTGATTTTGATAGTTCATAGCAATAGTTGTGATACTGTTTTTAACAACCCCGATGGGAAAAAATGAATTTGTGAACATGTGTGTTTGAAATTATGCAAGTTAATATTTATTTGCATACAGACTTTAGAGTTTGACAACTTACCCGTTGATTTAAAAGCTTAAATAGATTAGTATTTTAACATTAATTTAAGCTGTGAATTACTGATAAAAACTGCAAGGAAATTTAATTATTTATTTAACAGTTTAAATAATACTATGGTTTAACAAAGCCTTACCGTTGTAAAACCATTGCGTAGACATTGCTACGACAACAGTAGCAACACCCGTAGCAAAAGTCTACACTAACTGCTACGATATATTTTCTAAATAATGATCGAGAAAGAGATAAAAAAAAATTTTAGAACTTATTTGTACAAAACAACGAGCTCAATAATACGTTAACAACATTTAAATTATATTTTAAAATAATTTTTATGTTGTTAACTTAACATTATTTAAACAAAATTTAGGCTTAAGGTCAGTTATCAATTAATTTAATAGCCCGTGACATACCATCATGGAGGAAAAATAACAAGAGGAACTTTGATTCGTAACTCGGAATGTATCATAATTATGCGGTGATCCGCAACATTTACTCCATCGCGATGGGCTATTCGACATCTGGAGCACGTTTGTAAATGTGTGTTGGCGACACCCGTCCCTTTCAAATTCAATTCTAATTCTCACTGTTTCAAACTGTTTTCATTATTACATGCTTCGACAACAATCCTACGACTTAACCACTGCACCACACTTATTAGTTACTTTCACTAATTTATATTAAAACTACCAAACTATTCTTTAATTTTTGTTGCTTTAGTGACTACGTCTTTTGCATGATAGGGGTTATCATGATATAAAAGATTAAGAAAATAATAAATTTTAATGTAAACTATTACAAGATAGGTTACAGTGAATTTACAAAATAAATATGTAAAAAGGGCGGCCTTATCGCACCTTGAAAAACTCTCATACGTAGATATCTACATATGAACGCAAGGACATTCTGTGGTTGACGTATCGCAAACCCCTCGTTCTCAAATCAGTGATCCGGCAAAAATTACACACGATTTTCCTAGACCTTGAAATTAATATCCGATCCGTCCAATAACCAAGAGAGCCATTGTACTCCCGTCTAGTCCTAAATGCAGGACCTTCAATAAAAGATGGGTCGCTCGTGATGTAGGACAAAATCACAATACTTGATATCACCTGAATTTTTCTTAGGGAAAAAAAAAACGAAATGATTTATGAAATTTCTTAATATATCGGTCGAGAGGGTTTCTTTCACGTAGGTATTAAAAAGAAATGAAGGTTCAGCGGATTAAGGCTTTCTATCGTGTATTGTCTGAGGGACGTCTTTAAGTCTGAGAAATAAACCTAAATGTAACATTTTATCTTACGGCACGAGTAATAATGATATAAAATATAAAGAGGCTTAGTAAATTTTCAATTTTTAAAGATAATCTTTTTAAGCTGTGAGTAGTGGAAGTGACATGTTAAGGGCGCTGATAAGTACTTAACTACAAGTTAAAAATATTGGATATCTACATTTTCAAATAATGACATTTTTCAGAAAGAAACTCATATAAATAACAATCATCATTTGAGCAGTCTTGTTTCGTCATATCAAAATCCTTATTTGTCATCTAGTCATCACCTCAGCGGGGCTTACAGTGAAGTCGAAATTTCGGAGTCAAATAGACATAACACCTTATTTTTCCTTTACGAGGGCTTATTGTCAGGGTCTCACATTTGATCTAGGAAGGAAATCCCTGAGTGAAAACGTCGCACTTCCGTCAGGTCTTTTTCTTTTTTATGGTATAGGGGGCAAACGAGCAGACGGGTCACCTGATGGTAAATGACTACCGCCGCCCATGGGCACCTGTAACTCAAGAGTCACAAGTGCGTTGCCGCCCTTTAAGGTGGGAATAGGGGAAGAGCGGGAAGACGAGAGAGGGGGATTAGAGGGGAGAAGAGGGGGAGAGGGGAAGGACGGAAATAGGGGAGAGGGCAGGGTTAGTACCAAGCATTGTTTCACGGCCGGTTTTCTGTGAGGCCGTGGTATCATGCGGAGTCGAGCCGGCCCATACGTGCCGAAGCATGGCTCTACCACGTAAAGTTGCTTTGCAGCAACTTTATAGGATCCTCTGCTGGCTGGTCTACATATTAATTAATCTGCCATAATCAGCAATTTGCGTGTAATAAAACAAACATTTATTCCAGAAAGAGCAATATTTAAAAAAGCTTTGTACAGTAGATGCAAAAAGCTAATAGATCTGTGCAATAAAATCTAATTTTAGAAATGAACCTTGTGGAAAATACTTTACATTAACTTAAGTCTTTCTTCGTTTATATTATTCTTGTTGGATTCAGTTTAACGAGGTTAGCAATAAAATTGTAGCGAAACTAAGAGAAATGGGAGTGAAATATCACGGTCTAAGTATTGCAGCTCTAAAACAGATACAATTAATTAAGAGTTATTTAGTTAAATATACAAACTTTTATATAAGAACTCATAGGCACTATGTAAATGACATTAATTAGTAATTACATTAATCTATAAGAATGGGTATTCCACCATCAATTTTTACTAAAAAAGGTTACTTTAAAAACCAACCTAAAAATAAGGTTCAGATATAAAGTCCCCCGCCGCGTCTGTCTGTCTGTTCTCGATAAGCGGAAAAACTACTGAACGGATTTTCATGCGGTTTTCACCAATGGACAGAGTGATTCAAGAGGAAGGTTTATATGTAGTATACGTGCATATTATTGTAGAGAAAAGTCGAGAAATTCAAAGATTTGTAATGTCATGTCGTAACAAACATATTTTTGTGCGCTTACATTGCAAACGCTGGCTAAACCTTAAGAGATAAATCAAATTAATGTACTACGGAATTGCATATCTTAAAAAAAACAATAAAAAAGTCCGCGATGATATATGTTTATTTTCTAAGGATAACCCTAGATATCAAACTATTTTAAACAATACAGTATTATTCCTTATCAAATTAAATACATTAGATACGCTGTGCATTTCATGTAGATCAAAATTGCCCTTTACAGCATATTATTAAAATGAATATCTTAGAAGATGTCACAGATTTAAAAAGCGGGGGCCGAGCGGCTGGCGGGCCGGACCGATTTTGATTATTCTTTTTTGTTAGATAGGGTACCTCAAGGGTGGTCCCATGTCAAGGAAGTCAGGATCTGATGATGGGATCCTGATAAAATTGAGAGAAACCCTCGAGAATTGTTTATAGGAACGAATAGTGTTTCTGTTTACTTTTCATTACTTTATGAGGTTTTTGCGTTTAGAATCATCATTATATCATGTAGCTGAGCTAATGATCAAAAAAAATCATATTATAAAAATCTTCACTACATATCACTACATATTATAAAACAAAGTCCCCCGCCGCGTCTGTCTGTCTGTTCGCGATAAATTAAAAAACTACTGAACGGATTTTCATGCAATAGACAGAGTGATTCATGAGGAAGGTTTAGGTGTATAATTTGTACCCATGCGAAGCCGGGGCGGGTTGCTAGTATTCTATAATTATTAACAAAGTTATATTGTGCTTTGCTAACAGATAGGCTGGTTAGCTGTTATTACGTAGTAAGAGAGTACTACATATAAGAGCAAAGTCACTGTGAGTGTGTCTATTTTCGCCCAATATGGAAACGTTTTTCGTTATAGCAAGCCAGCAATGTACTCCAAGTTCTCACTTGCACTAATCTAAATGCAAAACAAAGTGGTCCTACAGACCAGGATTGTTCAGATTATTAAGGATTAGCGTTATCAAGCCTGGTTTCGACTGAAACAAGCGAATAATCATCGTATATATGAAGACCGGTTGGATGTTGCAAGTATCACATTAACCAGTGGATGGTTTCGTGGTGTTAAGTCTCGTTTCGCATAATAAGATCGTAACCCAACACTCTTACAGGTATGGTATAAAACAAAAAATGGTCAGAATTATACAAATACAAAATGTTTTATTTCTTTACCAAAAATGTGTATAACAAACAATATTCGTGATTGGAGCTTCCATTTAAGCAAAATAATGCCTGTATTAGGAGACTCCGCTCTTCCATAGCATGCTTGTTACATAGTTGGTACACGATTGTGTTCAATTATTTTGGTACTTAAATTTTATTTTTTAATTTTTCAAATAGTGGTATGTATGATGGGTAATTAACGTGTGTGTGGGTGAGTGTCTGGGGGTGTGTGTGTGTGTGTGTGTGTGTTTGTGTGTGTGTAAGTGTAGGCGTGTAGATGTATGGGTGTGTGGGTGTCAGTTGGTATAGTTAAGAGTTATAATTTGGATTGCAAGAGAGCTTCAGTAATTAGTTAGTAGATTGCTATAAATAATCTATAAGGCGTTAACACAAAGCATAACAAAAAAAGACATTTTAAGAAATTAATTTAACCCATAGTTAAAAATCGGTATCTATTTCTAAGCCTCTTCGCGTAATTATTTTACACAAAAAGGTTAACTTATACAGTGAGCTGCCGGACATCCTTCCCTCCCGGATAAGTCTCGCTCCACGTCGATAGTGATGTCAGATATCCCGCGGGATTTCCCCGGGACATGTAATGGGATCCGATGTCTTGGCGTGAAGAGATCATGACGTATAATCTTGATAGCTGTGATATATGAAGGATGAGTGACGTACTTAGGGATTTCGATAGGACAGGCGATAAGTGGTGAGTACTCGCAGAGCTAAGAATTTACGGTTCGAGTGTCGAATGAAGAAAAATGATAGAATAATAAAAACAGTTGCTTTAAAGAACATAGTAACGAAATATTTCATCTATTGCAAATGTATTTTTGTTTGAAAACATAAATTTTCGTGCCGAGCCTCAAACTTAGGTCAGTGCAAAAAATTCAAGAAATTTATATCCCCCATTGTTAACCTTATAAAATACTAGCGGCACCCCGCGGTTTCACAAGCGTAAGTCCCGATCCCGTGGGAATTTCGAGATAATAAGTAGCCTATGCGTTAATCCAGGTCTTCAACTATCTACATACCAAGTTTCATCGCAATCGGTTCAGTGGTTGGAAAGAGTAACAAACATCCATCCATCCATCCAAACTTTCACATTTATAATATTAGTGGGATTAAATTAGTAGCGCCAACTAACACTCAAAACCAATGTTGGCACTCCACTGCTAACTCTATTTCACGTTCTCCGTGAAGTTCTGGCAACCCTTCTCATCAGCACAAATTCGCACATTGCACACAAATATTGTCACTTGAATGTTGCCAACCACTCAAGCCATAAGGACGCTTACTCTCTAAAAGACGTAGTTAGACAACCCTATGCCGCTATTCTTCTGTAAAGTTAAGGTACTAGATCACTCTCGCAACTAAAATTCAAGCATACAATCATCTATTGTCCACTCAATTATAAGATAGCAAGTGTGACATGCTGGCAATATCATTTAAGGTGAAATTTAGTCTAACCTTAACCAAACGAGACTTAACATCTTATGACGGGCTTGTTGGTCTGATTAGTGACCCTGACTGCCAGAGGTCATGGTTTCGATTCCTGCCCAGAACAAATAATTATGTCATGAGCATGATCATTTGTTCTCTGTCTGGGTATGTTTATATAATACGTATGTATTTAGTAATATATAAGTATGTTTATCGGCTTTCTGGATACCATAGTTATATATACTGGCTCCGCCTAGTTACCGACGAAACCTCACGTCTTAAATCAATATTATTATTATTATAACCGGTAGCGTATGTTCTGAAACAAAAAGTATTTTTAAATCCATCGTAATATATTCAGGAACATCATGTGCCGTATTACAGATAGGCTTCGTTATGCCATCAAATTGCTATAAACATGTGTGACGTCACAAGATGGCTTGTTCACGAATATCCGAAGATTTGGATAAGACCGCAACGCTTTAGTAATGTTGTGACAAAAGGTTATATTCCCGTTCAAAATAAAATACGTCCATACGGTGTGAATAGTCCTACTTACTTCAAACATCTTCTATCCAACTACGAAACTTAAAGCGGTTATTACATCTTAATAGATAAGTTCAACCAAAGAGCTCTAAACATAATCATTTACTACAACTTTACTCGATTTAACAGATACGTTGAAGCCGGATGTCCGGTGTGCGGGACAAGCCGGGAAACTAGCGTCAATAGTGTTGTAAAACGTTAACTTGAAAGACGGAACTTTTAGACTTTTGTGTGGGAAATCAATGGCAATCCCCAAGATTTACTACAAGGGATGAATTATGTAAGCGTGTAGATCAGTCAAGATTCTTTTCAGTTTAATAAATAGTAGAAGTATTTATTATGGTCTTAGCAAGGGACCTACTTAGAGATCAAGACTCTTCCGCCACCTTCAGTCAACTCCCTGCCACTTTCCATCAATTAGTTCTTAGTAGTAATTTTGTTCTTACCAATCGACGAACCTATTAAATTTAACCTTCTTGACTGAAGTGTTCTGAATTTCTAGAAGCCATTTATAGAGACAATTGGCGACAGATGATAAAGATCTCTACTGACTCTAAACAGGTGAAATACTTACCTTAGAAATGATTTTCCCTTTATTTATTTTTTTAATTTACTTAAAAGTTTTTAGATTGTTTCCTCATTCGCATAAAAAAAGTTGGACAAAATAAAGTAGAGTATTTTATCTTATAAGACAATCAAACATTCCTACCTAGTCACTGATATAAAATAATATTTGCATGTTGTTTTGGCGCTTTATCTGACTGAATTAAAACTTTCAACATCAATCCTTGTATAAAACAATAAGCAAATAAAATTATTTTGCGTATGAATCTCAACGGAAAATTCGCATATAAGAACCAGATGAACGTATCTACATTTTCTTAATTTTACGGGAGAGCAAAAACACTCCGAGAATTTACCTAGTTCCTTGTGGTTCCTTAGCTATTATGTTATTTTGGAATTTGTGAAATATTTATTTTTATTTATTTACAATTACGTCGTTTAGGCATTTCATAAAGGAGCACTTTGTGACCCGTGACAATTGACTTTTTGTAGATACGTTCATCTCGCGAATTATGACATAGGTTTATAGACTCAGTCTCATTCTACGTATAATTATATTTTAATTATCTAATAACACCCATTAAAATCTCATCGAACCGAAAAAACGTATAAAACCGAACTCATTAACATCGAAGAGTCCCGCATTAAACTCCCATCACTAAACATGGCAAACAGATTATGTGCGGTTAATACACATTTAGTATTAAATATCGGTACCTTATCTTTATAGCTTGGTTATCAGACAGTTTGGGGGTACAAACCGGATATATCCTGCACTCAGTTTTATCGGATTTTACTGAAGATATTTGGAATACATCTAGCCTTTGGAAAGGTGTTTTCTGTATGGTAAAGGTGACGTTATCGTGCGGAGAAATGAGGTGTACTTGCTTTGACAAGAATAGATATTGTGTAAACCGAAAGGTGAAATATTTTTCATGCAAATGGAAATATTTATCAGATTTATATCGTAACTTCAGCTCAGTAGTAAAATATCTTGAAAAGGGTGAGTTTCAAGTTAAGTCTTCCACGTGAATGATTTCCTTGACGCAATTTTTGCGGGGCAAACGAGTAGACGGGTCATCTGATGGTATATGGCTACCACCGCCCATGGGCACCTGCAACTCAAGAGTCACAAGTGCGCTGTCGGCCTTTAAGGTAGGAGTAGGGAAAAAGTGGTAGAGGGTGGTAGAGGCGGAAAGGGGGCAGGGTGGAAGAATGGGAGAGGGGGAGGGAAAGGGTAGGGCCTCCGGTAATCTCACTCACTCGGCGAAAAGCAATGCAAGCATTCCTTCACTGCCGGTTTTCAGTGAGGCCGTGGTTGTGAGGCATGGCTCTCCCACGATATTTTAAGCTGTGTTCTTGCTTTACCTCGTGCCCTAGCTGCAAGTAAGCGGAGCTGAGATATATTTTAAATTCACGCGCTGTGTTGAATAAATTTAAAAATTCAAATTACCCCCGACTCGAAAATCCTTTCAACAATTGGAAAAGAGCTGATAATTTTCGAACGGCTGAACAAATTTTCTTGAATTATATCTAAGAACACTGTCGATCAAGTCACCTTTCAGACAAAAAAAAAAGCACTTACATCGGTACATTCGTGTGGGAGCTACGATGCCACAGACAGACACACAGACACGTCAAACTTATAAAACCCCTCTTTTTTGCGTCAAGGTTAAAAATAAATAAATATTTTATTATTACAAAGCGCTATTTCAACCTAAGCTGAGTATAGATCGTACTCTGGGTTCTAGGATACGGATAAACAAATAAGCAAATGTTTATCGCTGCACTTGTAAATAGTAAGACATCTCGTAGGTGTGTTTTGAGGTTAGTTAGACTTTTAGTAAAAAAAAAAATAAGAGTAAATTCTATTCAAATTTCAGAGGAGTCTTTTGCTAGGATAGTTGGCGGTTACGGCAGTAAATAGCCACTAGCAATATAAAGGGTAGATATGCCGCTGGCCTAGTGCCAACCTCTTCAATAATATAAATGAACTGCTAGCTAAACTAACAATGCTAAGAACTCGCTTACAGAACAGCGCCGCTTTATCAAGAACACGCATTCACCGCAAAAAACAAACCCTAACATTATTTTGGAACTACATATCTGAATATTTTTATACCAGTAGGTAATTAATTTAAAAAAATCCATAAATATTGATACATAAAAATTTCGCGTCACTTTGAACAGTTTGGTCCGACTTGAGAGATAGGGTAGTCTTTATTTCAATTTATAGTCACAGTATTTTTTTTTTTGCAAATTACTTAGCCACAGAAACGCGTGGCCGGATATCTAGTCCTACTAATATCGTAAACGTGAAAGTTTGTGAGGAAATATGCATGTTTGTTGCTCTTTCAAGCAAAAACAACTGAACCGATTGCGATGAAACTTGGTATGTAGATAGCTGGAGACCTGGATTAACATATAGACTACTTTTTATCCCGATACTCCCATGGCATCGGGACTTACGCGGGTGAAACCGCGGAGCGCAGCTAGTATTTTATATTTATAACTTCACACAGTGTCATTTTTTATAAGACTACTAGAAACCATAGGCATATTTGAGTGTGGGAGAGCCATGCTTAGTATGTGCTATCACGGATGATATGCACGTATGGGCCGACCAGAGTGATACCATGGCCTCACATAAAACCGGCAGTAAAGCAATGCTTGCATTGCTTTTCGCAAGGCCTTAACCCTTCCCTCATCCCGTCTTCCCCCCCTTCCCCTACTCCCAGCTTAAAGGCCGGCAACGCACTTGTGACTCTTGAGTTGCAGGTGCCCATGGGCGGCGGTAGTCACTTACCATCAGGTGAACCGTCTGCTCGTTTGCCCCCTATTCCATAAAAAATACCACAAATTATTTATTACCCTTCATAACCTGTTTAACTAAGTTAAATACATGTTAGAAGTGGGTTCACGTCAATAGTATACTAGGGTGGGCTCCGAACTCGCAACACAACTTCTAGTTATTTCGTGAATTTTAATGAAACAGAATTTCAGTACGAAAATTTTCCGTAAAAGCTAATGTTCATTGCTAGGCGCTCTCTAGCTAAAACGAAGATTATAATTATGGTAAAATTAAGTGTTTAAAACAAGTTTATATAAAAAATCGTAGTGAAACAATACTAGGAGTACTGCATAACGCTGTGCACATTGCTCCTGTGTAGGGTCAGCAGTAATGCTGGAAAACGCGCGAGTGACACCCCTAGTTTTCGGAGTGTTTCTCATCTATTATATACATAATCAACAATCAATAAAGTACCATCATTTTATTCCTGAAAGTATTTCTACATTGAATTTTATTTAGGAATAAATCAGGTCAGTCAATTAATTTGATATTGATAAAAGTGGATAATTGGCATTTTTGAAATTGATGTTATAAGTAAGATATTAACATAATAATATATCATCGTTCGCGTGAAATTTTTTGTGTGTATAAGTAAGATATCAACATATATCATCGTTCGCATGAAAATGTTTGTGTGTATATGCGTGATAATTGTTGTTACTACTCTATCCCACTAAAAGCGTACATTTTGACGAATAAAAAGTAGCCTATGTGCTATTTCAGACTATAATCTATCTCTTTGCAAAATTTCATTCAGAACCGTTCAGCCGTTAAGGCCTGATTGAGTAACAAACATCATTTTTTTATGGTATAGGGGGCAAACGAGCAGACGGGTCACCTTAATGTAAATGACACCTGCAACTCAAGAGTCACAAGTGCGCTGCCAGCCTTTAAGGTGGGAGCAGGGGAAGGGGGAAGAGGGGGGACAGGGAAGGGTTAGGGCCTCCGGCAACCTCACTCACGCGGCGAAAAGCTATGAAATATTTGCTTCACTGCCAGTTTTCTGTGAGGCCGTGGTGTCACTCCGGTCGAGACGACCCGTACGTGGCAATGCATGGCTCTCCCACGAACAACAATCCATCTAATGTTTCGCATTTATAACAGTAGTAAAATTATTATCCACATCTACATTAACGATATTCATAAAACGACACGTTGTGATCTGACCAAAACTAATTAACCGACTTCGAAAAAGGAGGAGGTTCTCCATTCGACTGTTTGTTTTTTGTTTTTTTTATGTTTGTTACCTCGGAACTTTCGACTGGGTGAACCGATTTTGATGATTCTTTTTTTATTTGAAAGCTGGTGCTTCCCGTGTGGTCCCATTTCAATTTGGTCAAGTTCTGACAATGGCATCCATGAGAAAACCATATATAAGTCTTTTATGGAATAGTTTTTTTTGTTGAAGTCGGTTTTTTTTTAAAGAATTATTAGAAAAACTAATAAAACTAAATTTTTCATTTTGAAAACGTAAATCTAAACTTATTTTAGTTTGTCACAAGTAAAATTTGGTAAGTTACACAACCTACGCTATCATTGCTACATCAGTATTCCGTTGAACGCTTTCAAGGTCTAAAATATGTTGAAAGAAGAAGAAGTTGTTAATGTTAAAGTTGAACGTCATCTCAGCCACAAACACTGTGGACTTCTAAATAATATCAGAATCAAAAGTGCTTAATGAAGCCCAAATTTACTTTACTACAACAGAAAAGCATATTTGTAATTCTTAACTAAAACAAGAGAATTTTGGAGATTTCAATTTATTGAGATCTACAGAATAAAATGAGCACCAATATTCTAATATTACGTAAGATGAATGATAACATCATTTTAATACACCGGTTTATATAATTTATCTATAATATCCATTCATACATTAGAAATCATATAAGTATGTTATCAGGCGTTGAATCAGGCGGCCGTGTATGAGATGTGTCAAGTTATTATTATATATCACTAGCACGGCACTAGCACTAGAACTTACGCGGGTGAAACCGCAAGGCGTCCGCGGTTTCACCCGCGTAAGTCCCGAACCCGTGAGAATATCGGGATAAAAAGTAGCCTATGTGTTCATCCAGGTCTCCAGCTATGTACATACCAAGTTTTATCGCAATCGGTCCAGTCGTTTGCGCGTGAAAAATTAACAAACATACACATACACACACACACACTCACAAACTTTCGCCTTCATAATATTAGTGTGATTATTATTATTATCTATCATTATAATATTATTATTATCCGTGCCTCGGAGAGCACGTTAAACCGTCGCCGGTCACACATCTGCGGCATTCGTTATGGATAGTTGGAGCCCTAAAAATTCGGCCGTATCGTAGTTAGACTGAAAGTCGACCCGAACTTAGTTGGGAAAAAGGCGCGGAGGATGATGATGATATTATCCCTAGTCGCAAAACTGTGAACAAACAAACAACCACTTTAATATCTAATAAATACCTACAAAATACTCACAGTAAATCAAAATATCCATGATATATCATTTTGTAAAATTACCCACCAGTTTTAGATACCCATCTATAAAATCTTAACAAGTTAAAATTTCCCATAAAGCGCTCAAATTGATTGAAAACAAGCTGCAACTTGCAAAAACTGATAAACTTCGAAGGCTTCGGAAAAAGCCTATTTCAAAAACTCATTTATATAATAAATATTTCGCTCCCGTTTTATGAAATCTTTTAAAAGTTGCGAGGCTTTTTTGTAGTTACGACACGACAGTCTCCTTGTTCCTTTTCGACATGCTTTAAATATAGCTTCACTTGATGTAAACAAATTTTGGAAGTAAATTTTAACTAACATCTAGTTGTCGTGTCGAAGTGAATGACGCAAACGACCAGACGGGTCATCTGATGGTGACTACCCAATGGGCACCTGCAACTCAAGAGTCACAAGTGCGTTACGGGCCTTTAAGGTGGGAGTAGGGGAAGGGGAGGGAGATGGAGGGAAATATGGGGAAAGGGAAGAGTAACCTCACTCGCACGGTGAAAAGCAATGCAATCATTGCTTGCTTCACTGCCGGTTTTCTGTGAAGCCGTGGTTTCACTCACTCACATGGCTCTCCCACGAGTAATTATATGTGGTTTGGTTAGTAAGTCAATACTATAATTTCGCATCTTCTAGCTGAACTGATAATGGAGCTAAGAGATGGATAGTGGAGCTCATCAGGGGCTACTATTAAACCCTTTGAGTTTGGGCTCATTTCATTTGTTTTCACGAGTCGAATAAATTGGGCTTAGTAAGGATTCTTTTTAATTTGATTTGCTATTAAAGCGTATGTTTTTAACTTTTTAAACTATAATTTACTAGCTGCGCCCCGCGGTTCCACCTGCGTAAGTCCCGATGACGTGGGAATATCGGGATAAATAGTAGCCTGTGTATTGATCCAGATCTTCAGCTATCTACATACCAAGTCTCATAGCAATCGGTTCAGTAGTTTTTGAGTGAAAGAGCAACAAACACCCATACATCCTCACAAACTTTCACGTTTATAATATTAGTAGGATTACGTTAAGTCCTTTAGGATTTGATGCCTTTTCGCCGATTCCCGGATTAAGCAATTTGTAATTGGATTTTTCTGTCAGGAAATTCTTCCTAGATAGCGCCTGGCAGTCTCAGAAAGTAAATTATGTCTATAGTAAACAGTGGAAATACTTTCCCAGTAGGATTACCCAGATCTACAAGGAGGCTAGGAGCCAAGGAGGCTAGAGGTCCAAGGGGTCCAAGAGTTGGCAACACACAAGTGATACGCTTGTGCGATTGTATAGGCACCGGTTACTTCTTACCAGTGGTCGGGCCGTGATATGTTTTATACTTAGTTGAAAAAAAAAATACTAAAAACATTAATTGTTTACCAATTTGTTTTAGTCCAAAAGTCTTCCGTGAATGTTTATGGACTTTAGAATAGTGCCTTTCGTGAATGCTAAGGGACTTGACGAAAGTTGACGATTCATTTTTATACAAATAGACGATAAGCACAGAGCGTGATGATTATATTTGTAGTCGTGTCGGATACGTATCGTCAAGAATCTCAAATATGAAAGTATGAGTTTTAAAACGAAAACAAATGGCAGAGGCAACAAGTTTGGGGTTTTTCATATAAAAATTAAGATGAATTTGTCGGTGGTATCCAGGCGAGCGGATAGAATAGGAATGACATATTGTGTTAATTGTTTTTATGTGCATATATTTAGATTATGGCGTTGTACGAGTTCTTCCAAAGAACGTAAAATAATTGAGTACCATGTATTTGAGTTGTTCTTTTTCATAGACATTTGATTGTAATCTTGAGCATAAATATCCATTAATTAATCTATTTCTTTTATATAAAGGTTTTACGTATCACAAAAACTTAGATTTTTTATATTTTTACAAAATCTTCGCATTTTAATTCTTCGCACTTTGCCACTTTTGGTTACTAATGCTCCCATGCAATACATATCTATTCATTGATTCGTATTCAAGGGTCACAAAAAAATTTTGTAATTTAGAAAAAAGGAACAAAAATACAATAAATTCACAACAGATTGACAAGAGTTGTAACCAATTTAAATTGATATCAAAAGTTTGATTAGATATATAAATCTATACCGCTTGAAACTGTATTTAGATAAAAATTTATAAATTTATATGTCGGAGATCATGATTTTCTCGATTATAAAATAAGTCTCGATTGTATGTATCAAATAATCGATATGAGATATTGCACTGGCAACACTACGCGAACGCTCTGGTATGGCAACATTATATCGGTCAGTCAGTAGTGCGTTCATTCGAGGACATAATTCATTCATGATCATTCATGAACATGAACATGAACATGAAATTTTTATTCCTTGTTAATAAAAGTAAAAAAATTAAAAATTGAATTGTACATGTGAGAACTGTGTAGTCACAAGTATTATGTTAATTTTCTATGTTGCCTTGCAGCTCTGTGATGTTCTTTTCCATTTTAGAACAATATTAATTTATGTCACATTGTCCTTACATTAAAGTCGGCTTATAAGCAATGTAACAAATAATTTTGTAAAAAAAAACATGTTGGAAAAGAGTGTCCTTGGAGTTTCTTGCCTGTTCTTCTCCATAGCATCTACGTTTTGGAACAGGCAACTAGCTTCACGACCGACTTATACTGACTGACTCCTCCTGACAATTCAAAAATACCTATAATTGGTTTACTTGAAATAAATAATTTTGATTTTGATTTTGAACAAAATCTGTCTTAATCTGCGACATATACACATGCATACGATGAAATTTTATATTTCTTGCTAACGAGATATCTGGAATCGTTTTTTTTATACGTGTAGAGTACTTTAAAAAGTGCAGTTTAGGAAGCTAAATTAATTCAAACTACAGTTTTAAGTAACGCCAATTGTAAAGGATCTCTATTAACAAAATGTGACTGATGATGAACCGTTCGAAAACTGTAATTATAACTTAAGAACAAAATTAAAAAAAAAACTGTTTTCATTTATTTGTTCAATTGATTCTATATGCACTACAAAAAAACTATTAATCAGACCACTAAGCTGAAAACTTACTAAAAGTTATGAAACACTGCACGGTCTGCAATATCAGCACAACATCGCAAAATAAACAGTAGATACAATTATATTCCACAATATCTAACATATAACATTTTTGCAGTGTGCAACACTGTACACAGTTGCGCGGCAAAACGATATTGTTCGACATAAAATATTAGTACAGATTTATACCGCATGTTGTGCCGTATTAAATGTTTCTTGGTACGAGGAAATAAAAGATGTCATAAGAGCTAATATTGTTGTGTAAAGGTCGTAGGTTATTGGGGAAAACAACGATTACAGATTTTTTGAAATAGTGATCATGTGACTTATGTGGACGAGAATTTAGAGTTTCAGCTTTCGTTATTATTATTATTTATATAATGCATTAGCAGATCAATTGATCTGATTCATGCATATCGCGCTTTTGCAGCGCGTCGGGGATGTTCACGGCGAGAGCTGTGCCTGACTTTCATGATAATTCGATGTCGAATAGCATCCCTGATGCGGCGAGTGCCCGACGGCTCCATCACCCTGCTAGCTACTGTTGCGGACAGGACGGATAGTCCTATTATGTGGCATGCGATGACGACACATAGAGCGTCTTTTAAATATATTAAGTAAATTTATATATAAAACAACAATGTATTATATTGTGTATGGACTATGGTCTGATAATAAAGTTTATCATTATTATTTTTATATCACTGCACTTGTTTATGTTTGTTTTAAGTATTCATCAAGTCTATTTTTAAAACTGTTCACTGATTGTGCACTAATCACAGTTTCTGGTAAACTTTTCCACATGGTCACCACCCGATTTGATAAAGTGTCTTCTAGGATTGCTAGCAGACGAAGACCTGGCAAGCTTTAATGAGTGTCCTCTTAAATGTTAAGTTATATGATGAGTATTATTATTGGGTAATTGAATATGCTTTTGTCTTCCAACTCACCTGATGAAAAGTAATGATGAAGTCGAAGATGGCACGCGTCTATAGAGCGTCAAGAGAATAGATTGTAATATCGTTTAATATGGTTGAGCTGGACAATGGCTGGCACGTGCGTCATGCTCGTGAATGGTCGGGGCTGACCATCTCCGGATGCTATTACTTGAATACAGTAGTATTTTTGGGCGATGGTTTACATTTTAGATGTTACTTTGTCCTCACATTTAATTTGCGCTTATAAGCATTGTAACTGTAAAAAAAACATGTTGAAAAAGACTATCCTTGGAGTTTCTTGCCTGTTATTCTCCATAGGATCTACGTATTGGAACACAGCTTCACGACCGACTTATACTGACTGACTCCTACTCCTGACAATTCCAAAATACCAAATAGGTTAATTGAAATAATGATTTTGATTGATTTTGTGCCTAATAATAAATATTGGTATCGAATAATAACATTTTAATAAATTTTATAACCTGTTTCAGTTATATTGAGTAATTTGATTTTATTTCTGACATTCTAATTGGTATTGCTTTTGTTTATATTGCCTAATGTATTATATAACATGTTTTATAAACAAATGTAGTAGGTACCTTATGTTGCATGCCCAAACAGGCAGATGTTAGTTATGTACCTGTGCTCAGCAATTGAAATAAATGAAACTGAAGTTTTAGGAAGTTTTACTCCTCTCATGTGTATGTTGTTGAAACAGAAAGGATCTTCCTGAACAGTGATCTGTGAAAACCATTTGCGCCATTGTTGAGAATTTGCAGACAACAAAACTTGTCAACAAAACAATAAATGTTACTGTAGTTTTGAATAATGATGTATTAAAAACGTAGTTGTATGTGGTCCTACAATCCTATCATTAATGTTTTCACATTTCAATAATCAATGCACGCTTGTTTTATTGTTTTACCACCACCTATTTATTACAACTTATATTTTACGACATTAAATTGTAAACGGCTCTTTAAGCAAATAAAGTTAGTTTAGAAACCATTACCTCGTTTCAGTCAATAACTCCTAAACGAAGCAATAAGCCTAGATACAACATTGAACTGAAAGAGCTTCACAAACATCAACAAAGAAAGATTCTTCTTACCAAACTTCAACCATTACATTGAACGATGACCGGACGTCTCAATCGTTCACTCCACAATACATTCACTCGTTCACTCGTGAACGAACAACTGGAGCAATAAAACTTTGCCGCAGTTATTGTGAGTGGAAAAGTTGAACGGTTACGTTTATTGACTTGTACACATTGTGTTATTGTATCTCTTTTCTTGTGGCTCGGAAGAAAAGGGATAACATTACTATTACAAGTATTATTATACTCGTACTATGTTGCGGTCAACAATGGGAATATTAACTTAATTAACGATACTAAATAACGATGTCAATACTATCACTGGTTCGAGAAATAAACATACATGACATGTGCTTTATAACAAGTTCAGAAGTAGTCTATTCTATGCTGGTTTGATGTCCATATTGTCCCATTGCAAAGAAAACCTTTTGAATTTTGTTCTTCCTATGCCTTTCACGCTGTAGTTAGGTGCTAAACAGAAAACTTTATATTGTTAGTGTCAATATAGCGAATAGCTTTAACGCTCTTTGCTGAACACAGATATCTCACAGACCTTTTCACAATAAGCGGACCGCAACACTGACCAAATAATCAATCCAGCATATGCCACGACTAGCTCAAAACCTTAATATATATAGCGCATACGTCCATTATGCTAAAGACATTCGAAGAACTGTCCCACCCTCAATTAGAAACAACAAGCCTACCTACTGACCTTGAAATTGCTGACAGCGAAAGCTAAGTCGTCTACCGGAGTTCTTAAGTTAGAAAGCTCGTTGAAAGACTTAACCATATCACGTGGCCTTTACGGATCGAGTCTCAATACCAGACCCACAGATTAGAGTTTTTTCTTTAAACAATGGGATAAATCAGATGTTTACACAAACGGGAAAGGTTGCCTAGTGACCCCTTTTCCCTAATTTAGTCTAGGATACGCATTCGTTATATATGACTTATGAAATAAAAAGAACTTGGATTAGCCTTCTGCTTGTGTTACACATACGTAACGAATAATACAACTCACCTCTCCGTCTCTGTCACCATCAACTCAATTAATTTGAATATCGTTACACATTCTCCTGCAACAGGCACGGTATGTCCACGATGGGGTACATTTAGCACGCTGCACGAGCACTGCGGTTCGGTCTATGTACAGCTGACGTGTTCCGCCGCACGCTTGTAACGTGATGACCGCATACAATTTAGGATGCAGCGTGTTTCGAGAATGCGGCGCGTATTGTTTGCGGTGATGTTATGACCACATACATAAACACAAAGCTGTGTAGATCGACAGACGAATGCTATCGCGTATTTGCAATTTGATTTATTGGTTGACAATTTAAGAACAAGTAAAGTGATCGGTAAATCGATACAGTCATATAACTAATTCATTGTTTATGAAATGTATATAATATTTTTATTGAAAAAAGCAACCATTTATTTTATATATAACTGGCATAAGACTTTTAATTCTATATACATTATCACATACTACTTCAATTCCGAAAAACTCGAACTGGGCACTCCGCACAGCATTCTCAAGACAACCGTGCGACTTTAAACTTAGCTTTGTGACGATCTACCAAACACAATCTAGGACACGCGGAAATTGTACTTAGTAACAACTGATTCTGCACAATAAAAATTCCCAAGCCAATTCGTATCCCTATGTATGTGCTAGCGGAGAAGGTCCCCGGCTTCGCTCGTGTGCAAATTTTAAATCTGTAATATCTTTTAAAATATTCATTAAAATAATTTGCTCTAAAGAGCAAATTTGATCTACATTAAATAGGTACCTAAAGTAACTAATAAGTTTAATTGGATAAGGATTATTAATATTAAATGGGTAAAAAAGTTTTGCAAATACGACCCAGAAAATTTAACCAAACCCCCACCAGACACATTTTAAGTGTAATAAACTCCACTTTCGTCATAGTATAAAAGCTGAATTTTAAACATGGTACTTGGGTAACTATTAAAAGTTGTTTACCAAGTAGCCAGACACTTAGTTAGTTCCAATATACTGCTAGACAGAGTTGAAAGTCAGCACCAGGCGTGACGACTGAGGTGATATACATCATAACTAGGCCTGCCATCACTTAAATTGCCGACGCCGGACAAAAACTTAAAAAATCCGGACACATGGGTGAATTCGAGATTCTTTCCCGGACACCATAAAAAAGAACGCCGATTCCATTTAAATTTTTAGCTTGTTAACGATTCATCTAACAATTATAACTGCCGCTTGGCACAGAGTGTCCGGGTTTTACCCGGACACTTTTTAAAAACCACCGCCCGGACGCTCCCCGCACGCCCTCTAAACTAGGACAAATCCGGGAAAACCCGGACGGATAGCAGCCCTAATCATAACGAATGTGAATCAAGATGTTTTTTGGATTCCTTTCGATGCTTTTACTATATATTAGTTTTTAACTGAAAACTGAATTTACAAAAATATCTAAAATATCAGGGCGGTTGCCTCCATTCAAAGTATCTGGCAATGAATGACATGACTTCTAATATCATCCAGAAAATAATATAAAAACTTTACACTTCAAACTTTCACGAAACTAAGTCTCAATTTTTAAACGTCCAGTTCAGCGTTATAAATTGACGGCTCTTGGACGATTGCAGACTTTTTAGGTCTTTTTTAAATACACTATTCCGTAGCCTATTATTTTGATATATCTCGTAAAGTCTAATCAGTATTAGCAATAAACTTAAATAACCCAACCTAAAATATGTGCATACATTTCATAATATGCCTACATATAATTTTTTTTTAAGGTATAGTGGGCAAACGACCTCTCTAAAACACGTTTTTCAGAGTAAATTTCTTCTCCAGGCGTGTTATTCCAAGGTAAATATAAAACAACCTTCGACCAGAAGAAATCTTAACACTCACATGGTACTTCTTCAATAGTGTGAGCGTTTTGAATCTTTTCTTTCGTGAATAAAAGGAGTCAAAAACTAGATCTACGATATGGACTAGTTTGTAGTGCCTTAAACTTTAGGTCTAACTGCGACCCAAATATACAAAACTTAGGTCCTTGAGAACTCTCAAGAATTGGTAGACGTATTAACGGAAGCCACCACTACCTAGTGTTGGCTTCCGTTAATACGTCTTTCATCTAAGAACTTGTTGCATTTAGCCCTTAAGCTTTTAACACTATACGAAGTTCTACAAAATAAAAAACGTGCTTCGTAAAGTTTAAATTAATAAACATTACAAGTTTAATGGTGATTCATGAAATATCAGAAATTCTACCAACTGAAATAATATTTTAATAGGTAATCTAATTGTTCTAAAAATATTACTTTAACCTCGAAAAAGAGGCGAGACCAAGCGCGGTAATAATTGGATACTACAAAAAGTTTGTCATACACTGATTGACATAATATTATTGTGCCTTTAGAACTGCATAATTACACAACGGCCTTTTGATTGAACACTGACATAATTTTAAGCTATGGTCTAGGAACAAATGCTCTTTATTGTCAGCATTAAATAGGTGGATATAGTGATCCTCTTAATTATTGGTTCCGGATGTCGTAATAAAGCTGTTCCCGGATCCCTCCTACTTAAGGCGCAGTACGGCACACCGTGTGGTTTTAGTCGGTTCGATTCCGACACACCGCCCCACCGAAAACCCCGGTGAGGTGACGGCCCGAGGGGGTTTCCACACGCACAAAAAAAAAATCCTCTTAATTAAAAGCATACGTTTTAAGGAGAGTATTCACAGACAGAAATAGCGTGCAACAACCTCATACCATATTCATGATAACATTGTATAAATAAAATGTGGAGCAATGTATTGCCTCCTGTAAGCTTCATTGAATATATTATAAAAAATAACTTCATAACGTCATATAATGTTCTAGATATGTCAGGGGGTCTTTTCAAACTTAGTATGTACGTAGTAAGGACAAGATTCATTCACAATAGAATGTTACTTATGACCAAACCACTCCAAAGCTTCAACTATCAGTCTTTCTTGTTACAGCGAAAACTATGAAGTTTTATCGACACATTACACAGCGAAAGCATAGCATGTACTACAGGTTCTAGATCACCGATAAACATACTTAGATATACATTTCTCTTTGGAAATACATACAAATTATACACAGAAACATTCAGACCATTGCTTACTGAGACCCTCAATGTTACAGTAGAATGCTCTGCCGCCGCGCCACATACGTAGTTTATTAGTGAAATAATTTCATAGAACACATTTACATGTATGAATACATATTACGACTAATATTCCAAGAGCAATATTTGTTTGTCCATTGTTCGGGCACAGTATAAACATTCACAGACTGTAGAGATGAAGATGAGACTTTCTGACAGTTAAAATCCAATATAATAAAAATATATATATATATTCTGCGCCTTAGATTAATTTTTCAGACAAACGAACATATGAAATGCAAACTAATAATCTCTTATCGCTAGAGCAATCTCTTACAGACAACGTTATCAGAAGCAGACGGCAGCAATTTTTGTACAATACAACAAAATAAATATTTGATCGAAATTTTAAGACTCAACTAGAGAAATTTGAAACAGTGTCTTGTATTTCTGTTTTGCTCGGCTTCGTCGAAGAAAACAATTGGGAATTTGAGCTTTCTTTCCAATTGTTCGATGACGTTGAAGTTTCTATTGTGGCAGTTTTCTATGTATTAGAAATGTTATAATATAATGTAACATAAATAAAAGTAGAGATGCGAACGATAGATATAAAACCTGTTGAAATCTTCTTGAAGTGGAATGGAATTGTACATATTTTGTTTGTATTGTTGTCATGGAAGTGGACCGATTTCCACGGGACTTTCACTAGCAGATAGCTGGTTTTACAAGGAGTGACTTACGCCACTTTTATTTTAGAAAAAATTAGATATAAATATGTACACGCGAGCGAAGCCGCGCGGGAACTGCTAGTTTAATATAAATGTAATAGAAGCTGTCATTAAATAATAATTTAGAGTCATTCTTTACGAATCTCCTGTAAACCATTGGGCGAAATTAATTATTTGTATGTAATTATGTATTTTACACGGGAAATCACGAAAAGGTATCATTAGGTACATACTCGTACCTCTGAATTGCCTGACGTTAAGTGATTGCGTTAATTCCCGTGTAAATACATAATTAGATTGGAAGCGTCGGTAGCGTAATGGCTAAAGCGTCGGACTTGCGATCAAGAGGTCGCGGGTTCGAACCCCACCTAGTGCACTACCGACGTTGAACCCACTCCTAACACAAGCGTTAAGCTTAGCTGGAGGGGTTAACAAGAATATTAGTAATGTGTTACCCACGGTACTAAAATTCTTAAAAAAAAAATTACAAATCATGGGATGCGAAAGTTTAAAAGTAATTATTTCTACGGTTCTTTAAATAAAGACAGCACTACGTTAATCAAAAAACTTTTATATGTGCCCATCAAATTCACACTTCCCCATGTAAACACACACACACACACGCCGCCATCAACCCTATGATCGATTAGTTTGTACATTAACACATACGTCGCAGCTTCGTCCATAAACTTTCATTTCGGAGCTTCGATGACAAATTGTCGCCGACGAGAATTGCATCAGTATGGGTACTTTGTCATAAAACCGCAATTATGGGAAAAGAAGGGGATGATGTGAGATTGATAATGCTACCGAGGGAGTCAGAAGGACTCCTACCGGAAGTTTTTTGTGTTTTGATATTATGAAGGTTTTTGTAGTATATATTATAGCATACTGCACTCAATGGTGTGATGCGGTCGGCTTGCGTTTCCTACTTTTATGTGAGAGACGTCCGCTTTTAAATGTCAAATGATAGACTGAGAAAAAAGAATAATGACACGGGTTGAAGTTTGACTGCGGCTCGCGGTAGATATCCGAGACTCCAAATGAAGAGAATACATATGAGTTTATAGTAATGTGCATTATATACTGATAAGTATTACTGCTATATACAAATATAGATTTCGATTTATTTAATATCACCAAGCATATTGTAGTATATCACACCATACATTAGTACAAGTACCTGAATTCGATTCGAACAGTTATTTAAAATGTATAATTGATAGAATAAAAGAGGAGATTTTATTTTATCGACGGGTCCTACGTATACTGGTATAACCAGTAAAATGAGGAAAATTGTTTTTGAAGTGAAAACTTCTTTAGCGGCGTTGTTCACTTTTTGGGATGGGTAAAAAATGTTAAACTCGCGTCAGGACACGTGACCTGATCGAAAATTCGTAAGACGGAGCCGAGTTTCTTATATTTAAAAAAAAAAATTACGCCATCTGTGGATTCTGCGCGATACTACCGTAGTTTGATATATACTTATGTATTATATGGTATAGATCCACTAGAGGGCGCTAATCTAAACATTGAGTTTTGTCAGCTCCTTATTAATTAATCTTTGAAAAATGTGTTTTCACTTCTGACGTGCAGTCCTACGACTGACAGTTTTTTTTTTTGCATCAATAGCTGTAGCTTAACCTATTATTTATACACTGTGAAAAATTTTATTAGTTTCAAAGAAACAAATCAAAAATTTCTGTTTTATTAGTACAAAGTTACGAGTTTTAGAATCTTTGAATCGCTCTCCTGTAAAGTTACAATGTTGCAATGGTACCAGTATACGTAGGACCTATCGTTATGAGCATTTAATGGTAAATATATAAATAGGGGGCATTTAGTTTTTAATACCTGGTGTACAATAACGAGTATTATTATTAGCTTTTCGAAAAACATTTACCGCTAGTATTAATGTGAACGCTAAAATAACGCACATAATTAATAAATTAAAAAAAAAACGATTTTCTACTAACTCATGGACACTATACTCATGTCTTAGCGATGTACTTATCACTATTTGAAGTAATTTCTTTTTATTGTGTTAGAGTAAAAAAAATACTAAAATGCCTGCTTCAAGGAACTTTTTTACTTTTGATTTTTACTTCAAAATTTACTTATTTGATTGTTACTCACTAGAAATTTCAACTTCAACCACTTCAAACTGGTAAAAATATCAAAGCATCTCATTGCACACATATACACATAAATACAAACGAAAACAGCTAAAAGCTTATCTAATAACGACATGTTTACAAAGCGGTTTCACTTAAGTTCATTTATTCTAACACTGCGTAACACAGACGAGGCTAGACGCTTAGATGTATTACACGCGCCCTTTCTCAATGAATAAAATAAATCTTCAAATATCGAGCATAAACAACCAGACAATCCAATTTACCGAATCACAGAAAATACAAAAATAAATGCTTTAAGAAAATCCAATTTAGTTGACAATCTTGGGTGGGAGAACAGCTAAATTTAATATCAGCAAGCTGTCTATCGAATACAAACAGTTCGAAGTCCCGAAACGTACATAAAGTCTTACTACTTAAACTTTAGAGGCGAGGTGTAAAACTGAATATTTGAATAAAGGGGTGATCTACGAGTAAAGATATTGGCTAAAGCTTTTAAAGGTATTGCTTTTAAATGACTTTGGTGAGCCATCGAGGGAGAAATTGGATCCAAAGCTCCCAATTTTTTTGACGAGAGACAATAATCAGTACATACGTTTATGGGTATACCGACACAGCTTGTGTAACACTTATGAAGCTAACAGCTTCACAAGTGTTACAAGTGTTACTGACACAATTGACGAGTAAAATAATCCAGAAAGATTGATTTAAAAACATAAATTCATTATCATTATGGTATAAATAATCATTTTTCTTCTAATTTCTTTTTTGGTGATATTAGTCCATGAATTCTGTATGGAGATATTGGAGATTCAGCGTTCCTTGTCAGTAGACCAACCCTTAAAAGCAAAGATAATACGTCAGATATAGTGACGTACTGTTACAGGCTGTTTCACTTTAATGTCTTTGGGGCTTCCTTCAAGATTCAGATAACATTGTTATCGCGTTAATATAAGAGGAAAGTTTTGTTTGCAAAACATAAAGGCGAGCTATGAAATGTCTCCTATTCGATAACCTAGAACATCTAAGATTTAAAGCGACTGAGTCTGAAGATATGACCAGTAATAAACTTGGAATACAAAGTTCGTATTAAGTGTTCAACTTGATCAAAATGATTACAGAATTGATCAAGCAACTGATCTGGATCCGATTCGTTTATTAAAATTTTAAGATTAATAGCGACTTATATTTGGTTTTAGTCTATACAGGCTTAAGTATGCATGAGATCCTTACATATGAAATCAGCGATTCTTAATACTGGCTAGTAGGGTAAAGGAAGGTGTATTAGTGATGTAAGTAATTTAGTGATATCTCTTTCTTCGATATACTTTAGGAAGAATACGACATACCTATACAAGCACATACAAGAAACAGCGCTAGTACATGAGTTGACAGGCATAACTTACGCACTGCAGTACATCCTTCCTGCGTTCAGTAAACAAACTTTTTTCTTGATATCACTTAATTACATATATACAAATATCCTTTACCATATATGAAGATCGAGATATTCATTCTACTTAAGACATCAAATACATTAATTTTATACTTAGTAGTAGTTCTTTTAAAATAAATTTTCCAATCATTGTTCCGCCGTTCTCTCACCGGTCACTTTCTTTGATGTCGCTATTTCTGTGATCGTGAAAAAATGTTGGAATACGAGTTCCGTCGTGGTACCAATGCACCACAGACAAGTCTACACGTCCACAAATACTGCAAGTTAACGTCTACGTAATACGTTTGCATGCGTATAAACTGACTGAAAGACAACTAGGAAATCGCATCGTAGCTTGTCTTAACTTGTTCAATACACACAAATAAGGGGATTATGAGTTGGATTGTCACTTATAATAAAAAGTCGATCTTATATTCATGTATCCAGAAGACATCTTCCAATAACGTCCGTCGCACTGGTTGGGCTCCCCTGGTTCAAATAAAGTTCGGACAGGTCCAGAACTTTATCTCCAAGTCTAAATAAACTGCTTGTGAGTGTATAATGGACCTATGTCGACATTGTTCATTAAAGCTTTTTGCACCCTCAAATCCGATGAGCAGTGAAAAACAGCTATAATATTCCATGACGTCAGCAAAGACCATAAGCCACCACAGCTTGGTTTCAGAACGGTTCTTAGAACTATTACATGGTGATGTATTAAGGGTCAGTTATATAATAATAATAATAACTCCACATATCTCACAAACGGCCGTCTGATCCCAAACTAGGCAGAGCCTGTACTATGGTAACCAGACTGCTGATAAACATACTTGTATATTTCTAAATACATACATATTATAGATAAATTACACCCAGACACAACAAATTATCGTGCTCATCACACAATTATTTGTCCGGGTGGGAATCGAACCCACGACCTCTGGCTTAGCAATCAGGGTCACTAACCACTAGACCAACAGGCCAGTCGATGTATATGTATGTATGGTGTGTATGTATACGAACAAACAAGCTACATGTTCCTTCCTTGTTACTTGTATATAAGCTATCTATTGTCAGCCGATAAGAGATCTTAAATCAATGGTACCGAATGACCGATTTCGGTTTTATATCTTCTAACGCAATATCTTCAGTCTCACGAAAACGGCTTAGCCTATTATTAAGCCGCATTCTACACTTCAGCGGCTATTATCAAGCCGCATGCTGGGCTTTAGCACAGGCTGAGCAGAGGCGACAGTACAGTGATTTATAAATATAAGTGACTCGTTATTTGTATGGAGCCATAGCCCTGTTCTGCCCAATTTATATTGTATCTTCCTAAACAAAACACACAATATGCCAACAATAGTCTAAAAGATATTGTCAAAACCATTAAATTACTGTTTTACCGAAACTATTCTTCATAACGTTAATATGTGTACAGTAAACACGGCAATGGTTAGACTAAACATTCTGAGTTACTTTCTGGTGGGGGGTAACGGTCAAAGTTTTATCGTAGCCAAGTTTCATAGAGCGTGAAATTCTGAAATACGCTCAACTTAAAATTGTTCCGGCTCGTGCGCCTTTATCTCTGTGAAGCATTGTTCTTTGTACGTTATGTGGAACTTGGGACGTCATGGGGGTAGGCGAATTATGTTTAGGATAACTTTGTTTTGTTTATGACGAAATTCAGCGGAAGCTACAACTGGTTTTGCAAAAAAAAAATTAACTGTCCTTTATTATTTTCGGGAATAAAAGGGTTAGATATCTCCCGTATAGATATGGGTACAAATAGTAGCTAATGGTAGCTCATGAGGTAAAGCAATCATATTTATAACTGTTTTCGAGGTGTGTTAGTTAAAAATTACTTACAGTAGATTATAACTTTAAATGCGGTTATCGTCAGAAGAAGGCTGGAGGTTCGCAAAATTAAAGACACAGTCATAAAGGCATTAAAACTCCTTTTAGAAATCGTTTCAAGAACAAGACGTGTTCGCCCCCGGGTAAGACGGTAGATGACGGTTTATTCTTAAGTCTACGAGTATAGAAAGAAAGAAAGAAATTGTATTTATAACGACACTTAAAACTTCTATTACCAGTAAGAAACTAAAGAAAATAATTTAATACAAAGTTCTTTATCTAGAGTTTCTCATTATCATCACAAAAGCGTCAAAATGGCTATTGCAAAGTTGAGACGTGATTTAGTTTTAATAGCAACAATATGAAAACTTGGTACCGGTCATTCAAACTAGAATAAAACTTTGCGGATTGCTTTGCAGAGTAACTTGGGTTGCTTTGTGAATAAAAGAGGAATGTAAGTTGGAATTTGTAATTATTTTATCAATATAGTCCGTGGAAAATGTTACTTTACAGTAGATAGAGATCACTTCACACTCATCGCTGATAATCTCTACAGAAGTTATACCTATTATATTTTCAAATGTATACAGATATCTGCGCGTTCATTGTCATAGCAACATTAATAAAATTGTACACATCAGACGTTTAGAGGTTGGGTAGCTATCTCTTGGCATAAATGTACACTAAGCCATAGAACACACCTGATAGATACTGATCATTTAAAGAACAAAGTCTTGTTAAAATACTGATTCTAGCATAACGAAATTTCTTTCTTCCTATATTTTTTCTTTCTGCTGAAGTCGAGAGAAGCAAACAAGTATTTGTTGTTGTTTGTAGTGTAAGAGTAAACCTATTTTTGATTTTGTATTAATTATAGCATATAATTTTAGGCGACGCGATGACAATGTAGTTTTCAATCGGTTCTGGAAATTTGACCCATGGGTTTAATGTATGGGGTTGATGGTTCTGTTTTATTAAGAACATGTATCCAGCCCCGGGTTCGCACGGATTGCACAATTGCCAAAAAACCCAAAAAAAAAACTTAATCTAAATCGCTACTAAACTTCACAGGATCACCTGCTGAGTTAATCTGAAAATTGCCTGGAAATGTCATCAAAATCAGTCCAGCCGTTTTGGTGTCCATAGAGAACACATATAATGCACATCGATTTTTATATATATAGATAGATCTCGAAGACGCAGACACCTTCAATTGTCTTTGAGTATGTGCATTGTGCAATTGCAAAACAAATTATAAGGACAAACTTACCACAGTGATAGGATAGGCGGGGTTTATGATGGTGTACAGCAATATGTGGTTGGGGCGTGCCGGAGGCTCGCGTTTGCGCCGCGGCTCACCCGCCATGTAATTGTTGCCATTACTCTGTAACAAAAGAAAAAATAAATTTAATAAGTTTATGGTGTCAATTTTACAACAAACTTTTCGATGCAAGTTTAAACAAATTAGTTTTTTGTTTTAAGAATCATTGGCGTGCCATTAAAGCTATAGATATGACTACCAAAGAAATATATTTCCTTGGTAGTCATATCTATTTAACTGTGTGAGAGCCATGTTTCGGCACAAAAAATGTTAGATTGCCAATTACTAAGTAAAAAAATTGGTTGTCTGTAAAGTCGGTTTACGGACGATAATTTGATAGGGTCATAAGAAAATAGTGGAAGAGAGATAGATGCGTCACAAGCCGAACGCTTAGGCCGATCGTGCCTCTCTATCGCTTGTTCCGCGCTCTCGCTTGCACGCTCGGCTCAGGCGAAACGAGTCAATGAGTCATGCTTTTTCGTGCGTGCATCCGGCTTTCATTTATAAGACGTTATCGCGTCAAAAGTAAAAAAAATGTAATTTCATTATTTTTATTTAAATAAGCATTTTTTATGCTCATTGACATACATAAAGGCGTAAACTAGTACCAAATACAAAAGAAAACTTCCCACTGCGAATTGCTATGTAACATCAAAATACCCATTATCAATTCGCTTCCCGACAGAGCAGGAGAGCAATGTGATTCGCGCCCGCATATCTCATAGTATATTCTGGTAATGAGTACACAAATAACCGCCATTAGAATATCGCCGGCCCATTCATCATCAGCGACGTGCGGCGCAATTAGACGCCGGATGATGGTAAATCATTACTTCGCTTAGCAAGCAGGATGGGATGAGTGACTGCCCTTAGCTCGAGACGACATTTGCATACAGAAACGTCGGTGCATAATTAATTGAACTACGATTTGTTTACCTTAATATTGGCATGTAAAATACACTGTTTTGATTGATGAATATTGTTTATAAACAAGCTGATTCCTGGTCGAAATCAATCAAAAATACAAAAACAGCTATATAAAGAAGACACGACTTTTATGCCTGTGAATTGAACAAAACAACCCAGTGAAAAAGGGAACTTTCTTCATTTTTTCACTGAGCTAATAACGATGTTTTTACAGCTGACGTGAATGTAACATTTGCTATTCAATGCTATAAAAATTTTAAACGTACCTAACATGCGATATGACACTCTTTTTGCCGGGAGACGATTTTACATTACCGAATACCTGTAAAAAAAACGCGTGAAGTGTCTGGAATGAAGTTCCTATTTATTTATAAATATATTCAATGGATTGAATAAATTGTATCAAAATATAGTCAATATTGTAAAAAATATTTGGATAATTAGTATACAACCAACATCAAATTACAGTAGAATCGAGCAGAATCCACAGTCGCGGAATCCAGAGCTCACAGTCAGCATTTCTCGTTGCACTAACACTTTTTTCCGTCTCGCCTGAAGTATAACGTGCTATAAAGAACTCCGTTCCGAAAAATTTAATGCTGTTTTAAACTAATATTATAAATGCGAAAGTGAGTTTGTTTGTTACGCTTTTACGCCTTAACTACTCAACTGATCAGGGTTACCTACAGATAAATACATAAAATACCTTTTATCCTAAAAGAACTCAAATCAAATCAAAACCATTTATTTCAATTAAACCAATAATAGGTATTTTTGAATTGTCAGGAGTAGGAGTCAGTCAGTCGTGAAGCTAATTGCCTGTTACATAGATCCTGTGGAGAAGAGCAGGCAAGAAACTCCAAGGACACTCTTTTTCAAAATGTTTTTTACAAATTTCTGGTTGCATTGCATATGAGCGTAGAAATGTGAGGACAATGTAACATACCTATTATTCTAAAACATAAATAGACGCGATAATTACTACTATACATATTTAAGTAATAGCAGTCCGGAGATGACCAGCCCCGACCGACGGCACCCGTTCACGAGCGTGACGCACGCGCCAGCCATCGTACAGATCAACCATATTGAAGCCGAACGACCCGACATACTGTTCCTGTTACCTGAATTAATTGAAAAAATCTGTATTCACGTGGGCGAAGCCTCGGCGAAAAGCAAGTTACATATACAAGGCAGTAAGTCACAGCAGTGGCACGGCAGGTAGTAAAGGATAAACATGTTGCCAACTTAAGTATTTGATGTTGGCAACCCCACGGGATATTAGTTAACACGTTTGGAACCGGTGCCGAAAGTTGCCGAAACTATAATGGATCATAATACCCAGTTTAACTCGTTTTAAATGAGTTGGAAAGTTTTACGAAAGTAAGGATTTTGACGAAAATGTTTGCTGTAATTTAACTTACAACATTTGTATCTAATGTTATATTATTTGTTTATTTATTTTATTTATTTAAAGCTTTATGCACATTAAGTGCAGAGGCGGACTTAATGCCTTAGGGATTCTCTGCCAGTCAACCTTCATTCGGACAACATTCGGTGATGCAGAGAAAACAGGAAGCTTTCACTTCTGTCAGCAGTCCCATGACTGCCTATTTTTTTTAATACAACTAGCATAAAAAAAAAATAGGCAGTCATGGTACTGCTGACAGAAGTGAAAACTTAAACGAAACGACGAACTTAAAACCTCACATAGGCAGTCATGGTACTGCTGACAGAAGTGAAAACTTAAACGAAACGACGAACCTAAAACCTCACATAGGCAGTCATGGTACTGCTGACAGAAGTGAAAACTTAAACGAAACGACGAACTTAAAACCTCACATAGGCAGTCATGGTACTGCTGACAGAAGTGAAAACTTAAACGAAACGACGAACTTAAAACCTCACATTAGCAAGTTGGTAACATTAATTAATAAGGAGCTGACAGAACGCAATGTTTAGATTAGGCCCTCTAGTGGATCTATATATCTATGTATTATTAGCGTGACGGTCACGAGTTCAGTGCTTTTTTCCCATAGCAAAAGTGCATAAACGTGCCTAAAGAAGTTTTCACTTCAAAAATAATTTATTAGGTAAATATGTAAACTAAATTCGGTTAGAGTATAGCAGATTTCTGCTCGAATTGGAGTCACCCAACTGGTGAATACCCTTCAGGTGATCACTGTTACATAGCACTACCCGGTGTTTTTTTTTTTCTACTATGTAGCAGTGTCGTCAGAACTCTACGGGATATATGCTACTCGGGTTGCTAAAGCACAAATGACATTACTAGTGTAACATCTGGCCAGCCGTGTGCTTTATTACAATTTACTGGAATATAAAACATAACTAGGTATAGAATTATTTATTAATATGGGAATTAACGCGATCAATAGGTTTAACACATGCTGACTCAGCACGTGAGCGACGGCTGACTCGGCCTTTAACCAAGGCCAGTGCAACCTGATCGAAATGACAGATAATTCAAAGGTACGTCATACCTATTGATAAATAATTTAATTAATTCCATTAAAAATAAACAATTACACATTACCAGCAACCCGCCCCGGCTTCGCACGGGTAGCAAAGACATCTTCAACAATCATCATCATATTTCAATCAATTTTCACAAAACGTTAACAAATTATACATCTAAACCTTCTTCATGTATCACTCTGTCTATTGGTGAAAACCGCATGAAAATCCGTTCAGTAGTTTTTTAGTTTATCGCGAACAGATAGACAGACAGACGCGGCAGGGGACTTTATTTTATAATATGTAGTGATGTAACGCGAAAGTTTAAGCAGGAACAATATTACTTTATCATAGCATTCAGATGCATTGTAAAGAATTAATAACTGATAGTTTTGAGAACGCTTGTAAACACAGATAATCTACCATTAGCCCAGCCATGGAAAATTTAATGCTCAAGCATGTCTGATAGAACTTTAGGTTTCACGTTAAAAAGTAATCTCATTTCCAATGAGAAATTGATATCTCCTCTCTCTCTAATTACTTCAGAGCTTCTTTGAACAAATCAAGGCAATTTGTCACAAAGCACAACTAACTGAGAATCAAAATGGCGACTGTTGATATTAATAGCGACAAACAACTTGCGAGTAACGTTAAACAAACGTAATAACGCTCTGTATGAATATTCATCATCTACGCAAAGGACTCGTTTAATTCATTAGCTTTAGCGTTTCTAATTATAAGTTCTCTTTCTAAAGTAAAAGGCAGGATAAACTGATATCACTCTAAGTATCTAGATCTCCGAAGTGAAATAAAGTGCCTCACGCATTTTTAAGTTTTTATTTTGCATTTTTTTCATCTCAAAACCGTTGTTCAAGTCTCTGTTCTACCTTAGTTCCAAGCAGTCCATGGCAGCACTTATATTCATGGTAGAGTTGATTGCCATCTATGTCTTCTAAAGACTGTGTAGCGGTCATACTGTCGTTATACGTGTTGCTTCAGTGTATTGTACGATATACAAACAACACATTCTCCTGTAAGATCGCTTCCTTTCATCCCCTGTACCACACACAAGCTTCCCGATACCACCGGTGGGTGGCACCGAGTGTACTCGTGATTTAATTTAGTTAAATCCCTAATTTCACGTCTACCCGCACGAAATCTTAAGAAAGAGATTATCGGGTTAATCATATATGTACTTTAAGCTCTTCTAGTTTCGCAATTTATACACGATATTAAATTTTGAAGCTTTTAGTATGCTAACTGTATGTAGTAATTATATAAACATATAAATTAGCTAATTACGGGACCGAGGATCGAAGCCGTTACTGTCAATACCGGGGTGCTTCGACGACAGAGATACAGAGCGAGACTTGATCGGTTGGTTGTTTGTAATTTGTGATCTATACTAATATTATAAAGCTGAAGAGTTTGTTTGTCCGGTTGAAGGAGCTAATCTCAGGAACTACTGGTTCGAATTGAAAAATTAATTTAGTGGTAGATAGCCCATTTATCGCGGAAGGCTATAGGCTATATAAAAACACGCTACAACCAATAGGAGCAAAGCATCAATGAAAAATGCTGCAAAAATGGGGAAAATTTACAAACGCGGACGAAGTTGCGTGGCTCAGTTGGTTTTTTATAAACAAACATAGCAAACGAATAGAATATTGTATTTTGATCACTATATTAGTTCTCAGTACTCATGTGGTTACACTACAAATGAACGCACGGTTAGTCTCATTTAAAAAGTAGTCGCTATTACTGAGAGAATGGTAGGCGTGTTCAGCGGGAGGGTGACAATAACTTGAGTAGTTTAATTAATTGGAGAATACCTACTCTAAAAATTAGGGGCATGTATATAAAGGCCTTTGCGTCTTAAATAGATGATTCAATCATCGTAATTGTGACAGTCTTTTGAATGACTGTACAGTCCGATATAGGAGCGATAGTAGCATCCGCATGATTGGCATCTAAATTGGTCGTTTGATATTTGACTTGTTGAAACGACCCTGAACTCCACTTGTCTACCAGTTGTTGTGGTCGTCAGCTAGGTCTTCCCATTTGTTCCGCATGCCAAAGAAGCGGCGGAGAGGAAACGGGAGAAAACTAGTACTCTTCCGTCCCGCAGAAGACGCATAAGGCGTCGGAAAGTGCAAAACCATCTCCGGCCTCCATGAAGCGCTTGCCTGAGGGCGACGGACGGGGCTATCTCTATCTGTCGCCGTAGCAGAAGCAGGCCCGAGATGGTGGCTCGACGACTTCTGCGCGCAACTTTTTAAATTAGAAGAACAGCAAACAGCAAAAACATTTGCAGGCGGCCAAGTCTGCTGGGGTTCACAGGGATTTCCTATCTAGAGTACACCTGAGGCCCCGGCCATAATACCCGATGACAGAACACTGTGTGGTTTTAGTGGGTCCGAGTCCGGCATACCACCTTTGGACCCAGTGAGCTGATGACCCGTGAATTTTCCACACATAAAAAAAAAGGTCTTTGCATTTGTTGGGTCTGATCTCAAAAGGCACAATGTCGCGTTTTGTGCAGTCCTTGAAACATGGGTCTTCTCACATTTCTTTTGGCGAAAGCAACTTCGCTTTATAGTGCATGTCTGTCAACACTGCTCACTAGCCAAAATAATGCACGTGCTTTAATAACACACATTAACAGTAATTTAGCAACAAAAAAAGTTCTGTCGTAACAATCATTAATCTGAAACAAGATGTAACTAGGCAATAAAATGGTACAATTGTTCCCATGAATAATGCAAGTGGTTGTTTTGTACGAACAATATTTTGAAGGACTCGAATGGCATTAAAGCAGATTACTTGTTATTTATGATAATGTAGTACTGAACTGTTTAGCTTTCGATTGCTGAATTCCGATACCGATTACTGATGGAATTGTAATTCCGTTTTGATGGCCGATTAGCTTTATTAATGGTATTCGTTGCAGACGATGAATGTTTCCTTTGAAAATTGGCATGAAATAGCATTTCATGGATTCGTATTGTCTGCATTTAGCTCAAAAATAACAGTAATGCATTGGTATAAGCGATTAGAACGATTATATCAGCAACTGATTATATGCTATTTAAAAGAATAACACAAAATAACATTACCCAGTATAACGTGCTTCTGCTCCTAAGAACTTAAGACTTTAAGGCATAACTCTTGAAACTAAATATGTAAACAAAGTAAAATGGCTAACAACTCCTAAACCTATGAAAGTTAAGGATCGTTATCAAAGTCAACACACCACGAATTTAGCCACGCTGAAATTTGAATTTAAATCGCGAACGATAGAATACAGAAATTGCCACCAAACTATCCTAAGTTTCTCGAAACTTCGCCTTAACGAGAACTGCTTTACTTCCTATTTGAATTTCCCGCTTCAATGGTATTCTCCACCAATCTTACAATACGTTGATCGTGCAAAAGAAATATCGACCTTATGTCTTTTGTTTTACGACAGACTTCAATGTAAGTTTAACAACTTTATTTCTTGTAAATACATTCTACTTTATTTCAAACCAAACACAGTGTAATTTCCTTTGTACATATCGTTTTGTAATAGATGCTATGAGTCAAGATGTTTAAGGTTTTATTGCACTTCAAATAGAATCTATATTGTAATGTTGCATAACTCCATAATGTCAATTTGTGGAAGGGATTATAGTGATGGCATATAATGTTTCCAGTGAAATTTAATTTTAGTACTGACATTTTGTAAGCAGTTTATTACTATGTCTCGAGTTCTTAGCTCACAGGAGAGTCTTTTCGAATACATTTATTTCATGAAAAGTTTTACAGTGATTCAGTTCTATTATCACTTTTATATATCAAACCTTTTTGGGTGCGATGTGATATTTAAAAACATTGGTTGTTACGGCGGATATGATGTGTAAAGAACCACTGGAAATACCAAAAGTTGCCGACCCTCTCAAAAAGTTCCTTCTTCCCTAGAGTTATTGGTACTTTTCTGGTACTGTAACTTTACTAGTACAGAGATGAACGAAGAACCAAACGAAAAGTAACTATCCATTTTTACTAAAATAAAAATAAGTTCCATATCGGCAGGTGATCACAGCAATGGATGAAACTACAAAAATTCAAATTTAGCCTGTATATGACGTCGTTATTTTGCCCTTCATTGGATATTCAGCAGACCATATTTTAAATTAATTACTCAATATTTCACAGTAAGAGCCGAAAACCTCACATTTAAAAATATTTTGCACACTCAAAATTCGCTAAATTTACCAACTGAACTCCAAAATAAACAAGAGCGAAACAAACACGTCCATTAATTATATTCTGACAGTCCATTTACAATAAAAAATATGAACAAATATTATGTTAAAAATACCATTCACGAACAAATTATCGCAAACCGCGCGACAATTAAACAAAAAGGGTGAAGTCATGTGACATGGTCCAGTTCACCCTTTTATGCCCTCTTATAACCCTCATGTGGGTAGGGATCATGTGAAAAAGATATTTTTATTTTGATATTTTGAATAATATTTTAATTATCTTTGTGATGCGAAAATGGCGCCCTAGAATAACTTTTATGGACTAAATAAGGCACGTTCTACATATAAAAAGCCGGGGTAAGGCTATAAAGAAGAATGTATAAATAGGTGATGGATATAAAAGAATCATGACTGTACGTAAAGATGGAGCAAAGTGGATATATGGCTTGCGGTTATGTATTTTTTAATTGTTTTCTTTTTGGTTGGGGGGGCAAACGAGCAGACGGGTCACCTGATGGTAAATGACTACCGCCGCCCATGGGCACCTGCATCCCAAGAGTCACAAGTGCGTTGCTGCTCTTTAAGGTGGGAGTAGGGGAAGACGGGAGAGGGGAGGAGAGGGGGAGAGGGGGAGAGGGGAAGGACGGGAATTTGGGAGGGGGGAGAGGGAAGGGTTAGGGCCTCCGGTAACCTCACTCACGCGGCGAAAAGCAATGCAATAATTGCTTCACTGCCGGTTTTCTGTGAGGCCGTGGTATGGCTCTCCCACGAATAATTTGTTTTTAAACTTTCGCGACTTGTTTACATATTAGATTTGTAACTCGAAACTTAATCACAATAAGTCATAGGCACTAGCCTATGACCACCCGTAACTATTAGCAGCTGATGACTCGTATCCTTATAGAAGTTTGAGTTGAGTGAGCTTCTTTGGGTCAGTAGAGGTTCTATTTTATGTGCAGTCAGAGATCATTATGTTTCTATTACAACTTATGCATCAAATTACCTAGTAACGTCACTAGTATTCTCTACTACTTAATAAACATTGGGTTGAAATTGGTTATTTATAGGCTGCTTATACACTCGCGGGCGAAATGTGGGGTGGGGTGAGGTATCTCATTTCAGTGAGGGGCAGGGGCTGACCATTCTGTGCTGTACTACAATATTAGGTCGTGGGGAAGCTTTGATTGATTTCTATCAGAACAAAGGAGGATTCCTTTCCGAGGGCAAACACACCAGACTTCAAAAAAGGAGGAGGTTCTCAATTCGATTTTTCTCGATTCGATCGATTTTTTTTTATGTTTGTTACCTCAGAACTTTTGACTGGGTGAACTGATTTTAATGATTCTTTTTTTATTTGAAAGCTGGTGCTTCCCGTGTGGTCCCATTTCAATTTGGTCCAGTTCTGGCAATGGCATCCATGAGAAAACCATATATAAGTATTTTATGGAATAGTTTTTTTTGTTGGGGTCGGTTTTTTTTTGAAAGAATTATTAATCCTAATTTTTCTGCGAAATTTTCTCCTGCAGTAATATAATTCATCGTTGGTAATTATCCTAAAATACTACGTTATTTAAATCAAGCAAGTGACATAATGACAAGGATTTAAATATTTTACTAATAACTGTTGTGTTGCTAACAATGAGCCGGAAGCACAAAGAAAGTAGAATCACCCGACCCATTTAGTGTAGGTTTTGTTTTGTACTGACCTTGCTTTCCATAATAAAGACTATTTCTCTTATTCTATTATTTTATCTTTCTTAACATTACGTCATAAATATCTATTTTGTGACGAAGGTCAATGACAAATGAACACATTAAAAGAGTTACAAGAACTGCCTACGTCACTGCTTTAATAAATTCTTTAGCAAGCACTACAATACGAAACTGCACAAATAAACCATTCAGCAGAGTGAAAACTAATAACATACCGACGATTAAAAGTTAACTTCTTTGAACCGACTAACCTTCTTTTGAAAATACCTCAAAAACACTTTTAAAACTGAATTGAAGCCACAGTGTTTGAGTCCTGTATGCTGTTTAAATACAGCATACAGCTTCATTATTTTTGCTGATTTTTTAAATAAACTATGCAGTAATTAAATATGTTCTAACACCTAATATCTGTTAAATATTAGACACACTTCGTAGAAACAAATGTAATATTAAGAGGCAACAGAGTGTCGATTGTCCATCAATGAAAGTTGGCTAGAAAAGCAATAAGGCAGTCTTTCCTATCAGCTGACAATGATATTGGACAACGTCTGCTTCGGAATGTGGGTATAATTTAGACTAGGAGATAATATCTGATCTCACCACTGTGGAGGCTTTAGGACGGCACCCTTGTGAAGTATTCAACGTACGACTGGGTATTACGCACATAAACATTTATTTATTTATTGCAAATAACATTATATAAGCTTACAGTATACACCATATCGCTCATATGTTAGTTGAATAATGGAAAGAAAGAAAGAAAGAAAAACATTTATTCTGACATTCACAGGACTGCACACAATTATTACAATAAAAATCAATAAAACTAGGCAACTATTGCCCTGTGCAATGCCAGAAAAGGCACCTATCTCAGCATATTGCTACAGCCTGAGAGACTGCAGCGCTGGTATTATGATAGGGCCTGCGCCCGGTGACATCTCGTGTGAGCAGTATAGCGAGGTGTTTACAGCGGTGTGCGTAAGTACAATATAGGCAGTATTATAAAAAATGAAAAGTAAAAACAAATTAGATAAAAATAACATATAGGTATACACATACATTTAAATACACACATACATACCCACATATATATATATATATAATAACTCACATATAAATACAATTTCAAAATATTTAGGAAGATGAGAAATCTATACATATTTTTAACACAATTTCAATTATATTTTAGTTGTTGCTAAATAAATAAATTTTAGGTCGACCGATTTGCGGGCATAATAAAATAATACACAAAAACATTTTAATTATGTCGGCAAAGAATTGAGACATATAATTACATTCCCTGTCATCACGCCAAACCTTCTCAAAAAATATGTCAGCATTATGATTTTCTTGCAAAAACTTGTTAATCAATTGGAGAGCTCTGGTTGTAGGACTATTAGTAGTTGAACTTAAATGCCATGATAGTGGACAGGTAAGGAGTAGGTGTCTACGTTCAGCACCGCGATATATTGAACAGGGACGTATAATTGCACGCTCATCATCTATACCGTGCATGAGTGTGACGTTAAGTAGGCTGATCGAGAAACAAGAATTGCCTTACGTCCTTTAAAGTCTAAAGCCTATTAAAACAACTCGAAATGCCTTAAAACAATCTAGAAAACTAAACTCAAAAGTGGCAGTGTAAATAAACTTTGGTAATAATTTATTAATACTTTCTTTTCTTAAGCGATTTGAGCACATTGATATCTAAATACTTTCATAATCCATGTTGAATCTTTGGTTTTGTTCAACGACTTACGTATTATAATGTTGAACAACTTAACTTACTTGAGACATTTGAATATTTTTTAGTAACTAGAAATAGATTACCGTGTTTTGTACTTTTCTGATAACTTTTAGTGTTCCGTTGTTCTGCAAGTTTCTATATTTTTACCCGACTGGAGCACACCAAAAAGGAGGGTTATATGTGTGACCTGCACGTATATATTTACACCGATTTTGATGAATGATATGACGTTAGATTCGCCTTTATTGCGCGAGTGTCACTGTGTGTATGTTCAAATTATAAAAAATCTAAATTACGATTTTTGCCCCCAAACTGTAGATATATATTCAAAATTTTGTTTTCTCCCAAACCAATAGAGTGGGGTATAAAATGAAGCGTTTTAAAAGACGATTACAAAAATATATGGAGCTATATATGTTTTTTAGTTAGTATTTTTAAAGCAGAAGGGTTGTTTATTTTTTTTATTTATACCTACTTATTGATTTTTATTGTTCACTGTACAGGCAATAAAAGTTAAAACCCACACAGGTGTGACATTACATTTATTACTTTTACAACACAATTTTTTTTTGTTCGCCTATACGTGCAAAACGTGTTGTTACTACAAAAAGCAATAATTACATTGTAACACAATGATTATGACCCATGTTGTAACAAATAAACAAATCTGAAAGGGCCAAAATATTTAAGGTTTAATATCTCTTGGGACAATGTTAGAGATGTTTTACTCACGTGTGTACTTGGAGATGAACGACTGGTTACGAAAGGGCATCCCTTTAGCAAGGGGTTACAACCTACCCATATATTTTTAATTACTATACATATCAATCACGGAACTTTCTATTCTGAGATTGTTAAAGTTCAAGTAACATTAATTCATCGAAGGTGAGTAGTGTGCAAGCAGCACTATTTTATCGCAAATATGAAATGTATCAAAGACCTGAACGCAGAACATGAGAAATTACTTAGAGTTAACTCGTTAACTGCATAATGAAATACATATTTGACGCGAAATACGTTTTAAATATTTATACGTAGAACGTTTATAACGGTGATGTTTACGAAGTACGTTTAGAAGTGATATATGTAGTTTTAGTTTAAAAATTAAATAAAAATATGCTTTAGTAGAAAAAGAAAAATAGAGTTTCACTATCCACCTTCTGGCTCCATCATCAGACCACCGTTAATAAGCCCAATCTCTTGGACTCGTCAAAACTAATCACATCACACAAGCCCAAATTCGAGGAGTTTACTAGTAGCCATTGAAGTTCCACTATCCCCCTCC
Source organism: Euplagia quadripunctaria (assembly GCA_963859945.1). Lineage (NCBI taxonomy): Eukaryota > Metazoa > Arthropoda > Insecta > Lepidoptera > Erebidae > Euplagia > Euplagia quadripunctaria. Next base: position 2,811,176 of record OY982585.1, read on the forward strand.
TAGCCTATCAGATCCACAACAATATGCCAGTTAAAGCATTTTCAACCGAACTACATACATACAAAGTTTCATTTCGACGCGACAATTAGAAGTAGGTTAAAATTAACTTCCAAGATCTGTTTACATTAACAGTTTCAAATGGAACAAATAACAACGTGTTAATAAGGTAAGGTGTATAATAACAATAATAAATAATAATAACTTCACACATCTCACACACGGCAGTCTGATCCCAAACTAGGCAGAGCCTGTACTATGGTAACCAGACTGCTGATAAACATACTTATATATATATTTCTAAATACATACATTTTATAGATAAATTACACCCAGACACAGAACAAATGATCCTGCTCATCACACAATTATTTGCCCTGGGTGGGAATCGAACCCACGACCTCTGGCTCAGCAGTCAGGGTCATTAACCACCAGACCAACAAGGTCAGTCAATCATTGATTAATATCTAGTTACTAGCCCTACTGCAGAAACACTTTTACGTAAGGATTTCTTTCGATTTATAATTATTAGTTAAAACGGTTTATTTTCATGATTATGGGTAAATATGTTATCAAACTCGTGATAATACCATTGAATGTAACTTGCTTATTATAACAAATATACGTTGTAATATATGAGACGTATACGTGTCATATTTTACGTATTCTTTCTCTCTTCTATGATATGAGGGGCTCGTGACTAAGTGGTAACCGAGTAGGTTAGCACATTGCAAGGTTAAGTTACACTAGTCAGGTCAGGATTAAGATGGGTGATCATTCTTAACACGCACTCGGAGAGCACTTTAAGCCGTCGGTCCCGGTTGCCATACGAACATCTGTGGCATTTGTTACCGGTGGTTAAGCCCTAAAAAGTCCGACAACCTGGTCTAAATGCAGAACTTCGATTTCTTACTTGGGTGTGGAGGTCTAATGTCAGTCGCTTCACGTAAAATTTCGAAGTTCGCCCATATCGTAGTTAGACTGAAACCCGCGGAGGATGAGGATGATATCTCTCTATGATATCGATGAAATAGAAATGTTGATCTGTGTCAACGGTATGCAGTCACACGCTCCTAGGAGCCGTGTTATCAGTCGTTTCGATTTTAGCAACACACACGCTTTGTTTTGAGCCCCGTGGGGATTATTTTCGTTAAAAAGAGGCATATAAAAAGAAAAATACCATAGCATACCACAAACGAAATCCGAGTATCTCCCAACAAACACGATGTATTAATTAGAAATCCAACCCGGTCGGTGTTGACTGTTGACCTTTGGACGCCAAAAATGTATTCGCAAATTCCGCGTATTTTATTAAAAGCCGCAGGTTTTAGGGTTACGGAATGTTTGTGATAATTTTTTTCTCATAATCATTAATTCCGGTCCTTTTTGTGGAAGGAAAGTAGTAAAGGAGCACCCTCTTCTCGTAGAATTTTATTTTATGTGTAATCCCACTAATATTATAAATGTGAAAGTTTGGATGGATGTATGGATGGATGGATGGATGGATGGATGGATGTTTGTTACTCTTTCACGCAAAAAGCACTGAACCGATTGCGATGAAACTTGGTATGTAGATAGCTGGATACCTGAATTAATGCATAGGCTACTTTTTATCCCGATATTCCCACGGGATCGGGACTTACGCGGGTGAAACCGCGGGGCGCTGCTAGTATAAACATAGAAAGAAGCGTTTAATGGCCCGGCATGCATTGCCACTAAGCAAACAAAGGTTTTTACGATAAAATAGCTTACGTATTACACCACACCGCCACTGAAAATATAGGAGAATGGAAAAGGGAAATTATCAAAACCTGCAATGATAATAATCCTTTAATCCAACACGATTAGAATGTCCAGAAATAAAATTGGCTGCGGCTTGTGTAATTACAACCGACGAATAATATTGAGCTGTTTATACGACACAAATATATTTTTGGGATTAAGATTATTTATTTCGTGTTTTTCGTTACAATAATATAATAAGTTTATTGATAGGAGATACCAGAATAATACATACAATTTCTTAACCTACATTTCTTAACTTAACTGCAGTAACTGGATGTTTACAATACTCCATGATCCCGAATGTCTAAACTAGGCCGAGCCTGTATCTTAGACGTTAGTTGCTTCCAATGAATTAAGTATGATACTAGTAATATAAAACTATAGCTAGGTACACAGTAATAAAATGTGGGTATACTTCACATAGCATAAAGTAGGTAGGAATCTATGGAAGGTAGATACAGACCAAGGTTGGAAGGAAGAAAATATGAACTAAAAGTCTGACATACGGCTGAGGCAATTGCCAATTATTAAATTAAACTAATTGTAAATATTATGTGAAAGTATTCTATTTGCCTGCTTTGTTACTTTTACTTGATAAACATCTGAACGGATTCTAATAAAACTATGAAAATAAATAGCCTTAGAGCGCAAATTGAAATGAAATCACATTACATTAGTCGTCAGTTTCCCTTCATAAAATATAATTTTACTATTCATAATACATAAATGCATATTAATATGAAACCTAAGAAGAAATAATGTCGTGATGAAAATAAAATATTACACGAATAGCTATCAATAAACATCAAAACGAGCACATTTAGTTGATGCAGAACTAATACGACGCAGATTTCAATATTTACTTCCCATGGCCAATATGTTTGTCGTCAGACAATCGGGAATAGCTTCGACGACAACCCAACGACCATACGACTTAACGATATTACTCGTCCAATCTGAACCATTCCTAAATTATCATTATTGGTGTTACATGGTACAATAGAATACCTACGATAGTAGGGTTGTCGAAATTAAATATTTTTATTAATTCGGTTTTCTTATTTTTTTAGTTAATTTCTTTAATGTACATATATATTACAGGCCTATTGGTTCTAGTAGTTAGTGATCTTGATTGCTAAGTCAGAGGTCGTGGGTTCGATTCCCATCCAAGACAAATAATTGTGCGATGAGAATTTGTTTTGTTTCCGGGTGTAATTTATCTATTAATTGTACATATTTAATATTAAGTATGTTTATCAGCAGTCTGTTCAGTACAGGCTCTGCCCAGTTTAGGATCAGACGACGACCGCGTGTGAGATCTCTCAAGTTTTTTATTATTATTATATTCAAAAGTTATAAGCAAAAAAATAAAAAAACTTAACGTATTTACCGATGAATCTAATATCTATTCATTATCTACTGTACAAAATGGTACAGTAAGTATGTAATAAACAAAGATCTTAATCATCATCGTCATTATCATCATCAATATTTCAGCCACAGGACGTCGACTGGAGGAATATTACAATACTTACTCCCAAACCCTTTGGTTTAAACCGCAATAAATTTCTATATTTATTGTTAATTCCTATGGTTATGATGTTAGATGGCCAATGATTTTCTCAAAAATAGGATAGTCTATGTTGAGGTAGTTGTAACATTGATCTATACTTAACCAATTTACTATGAAATGTATCAGAATATGCGTAAAAAATGTGAAATATTTTTATTAGCTTGTGTATATGTGTATTTATAATTATTTTTCTACATGGAATCAATGTAATTAATTGAAAATAGAATATTCTACTGCCTTTAGTATTAAGTTTAGATTATATAATTTCCCTACATTGCAACATTCAAAGCCTTGTTATTCAAGTCCTTTAATGTTGCAACCCTACCCACGCAAGGTTAGAACTAAATTATAATTTTCTTCCGAGAAAGTTTGAGAGCGATGACGCAAAAGCAATAGGACTGTCGCAACCTCATTTGGATTTATTTATTTATTCTTTTGCAGAATGCAGATTTTTGGCTTCTATTTTTTTATTCGACTCAGTTGTGTTGAGTATATGTTATGAGTATATGTTTGTTTTGATATTATTTCCGATTTTTAAATACAAATTAAATATAAATGGAATGATACCACTTAATTTACAAGAAGCAATAATTAAGGATGTACTAAATATTTTAAAAGTATTATTCTTCCTTCACACTAGCCCAGGCTTCGCACGGGTACCAATATTTTTTTTTGTCGTAGTGTCGTATTGGCCCGTTCCGTAGAATAGAATAATCGTTATGTTACACCACCGACATAAGTTATTATTTTAAGTTACATGCGTGGAGCATGTAACTTAAAAAGAAAATCAAACACAAACTTGTAATAAAATAAAAATGACCCGAAATGTTGGTGATAGAGACAGTTTTAAAATAGATGAAATATAGAATGCGATAAATTAATTAATTATTTAGTAGTTAGAAATTTCTTTCGTGTTCACAGGATACAACATACTGTATACCTGTATAAATATTTTTTTGATGTCGTTAGATGTGCGTATTAGGTACGTACTTATCACATAAATGAAACGCCATTGTTAGTAACTCTTAGGGGCTCTGAGACGGGGAACGATCGCTCGTTCTGCGTTGATTGATTTTGGGTTGGAATGTCGCCTGTGCGAGAATGAACACCTGATTGCGTGGCTCAAAGCTCGTCCCTTATATACTTTGCCCGTGGTTTCGCTTGCGTTAACGTAGATGATGTATACCAACTATTTAAGTTATTTTTCTATCTCTCTAGAAGAGCTGTTTTTTCTGGATTAAAGGTAGGTCATTTTCTGCACCCTCAAGGGTTGAGTAGTTAAGGCGTTAAAGCGTAACAAATAAACAAACACTACACTAAACAACACAACCAGCTACAGTTCAAAACCGGCTACAGCCTTCAATTCTTGACCGATTCTCAATTTTTTTTTTCCACATAATCTTGAGATGATTGTCAACAAACGTTCTTTGCCCATTTTCTCATTTCCGAATTACTGACCTAACCTCAAATGTCGAAAATGAAATGAATGAATAATAATAACTTCACACATCTCACACACGGCCGTCTGGTCCTAAACTAGGCAAAGCCTGTACTATGGTAAACGGACTGCTGATAAACATACTTATATATTTCTAAATACATACATATTATACATAAATTACACTCAGACACAGAACAAATGATCATGCTCATCACACAATTATTTGTCCTGGGTGGGAATCGAACCCACGACCTCTGGCTCAGCAGTCAGGGTCACTAACTACTAGACAGGCCAGTCAATGAAAATGTATGATCATTTAAAAATTACAAAAAAAAAATACAATTGATCGCAATAGGTTACGAACCTTGATAGCGCTTGAGTTCTGCGTAAAATAAAAAAAAATCTCCTTGTGAATGACCTTCCTCGAAAAAAATGAGCAACAAAAAATTTATTCGCATTCATAATATTAGTTAGGTTAAGAAAACTGAAGAGTACAAAAAGTGTTTCAAAAGAGTTGATGGTGTTGTAAATACAAAGTTAAACATTTCTATTATTTACAAATATGCGTAGTGATCACTGACCTCTATTATACAAGGTAGTGATAGTTCGTAGGGGTGTGTATCTACTTTATTCATGTGGTGCGTAAATCATGAACATCTAATAGCTTAATAACTTTGTAGGAAAAGCGCATTTTACAAAAAAAAACACGCGTATAAGCAGCTAAAACTGTATGTTTTTAAATTTCAACAAATCATTGAATGCAATATTCTAAAACTTATTTCATGCCTATAGCTAATAAATAAAATTCATATGTCTAGAAATATATATAAGACTGCACGGATGGCACAATGGTTTAACTACGCCACGCCGAGTGGGTGGAGTCCCACAGGGTCAAATATTAATGCGATCAACAAATACTTGGCCCGAGTCTGGAACCTGGGAGTTCTTTGTGTCCGTTGTTTCATAATTAAGGAATAATTCCTATTGTGGAAGTTGTTTTTAAAAACTGAACTGAAAATTACTGCACGCACAGCAGAAGCAGCGATCCACTCCCGCACTAGGCGTAAGCTAGTATTACGGGTAGTTGGGACACGGTCTATGCCGCGCATGCAAAACAATATGAAATGATATGTAGAAAGAAAATAGTAGTGAGTTATAAAAGAGTTCTACTCTCCACCTCCTGGCTCCATCATCAGATCAGCTCTAAGATGCCAAATGATAGTATTGTCATCCAAACTACATATACATACAAAGTTTCATTTCCATACGACAATTAGAAGTAGCTTAAAATTAATTTCCAAGATTCGTTTACATAGTTACAACTTTACAAGTGATGCTAACAAACGCGTGTTAATTACCATTAATTAACTTTTTTTTTTTCAACAACTAATACGATTATCCCTTTACACATAACAACCCTGCAGTCCCACCCAGTCCTAGGCGTTATGTCGTATTAGTCTAAAAATAAATTCTGAAAAAAATATCACAAAAAGGACTTCCAAAAACAAGTATCCTCCATGAAAAATCAAGTTAGTGCGTCCATAATAACATAAAAATGTTAGACTCAAGACGGATTACAAGGTCCCGGTCCGACCATGAGTACGGTCACCACGAGAGAGGTAAATACAGATGGACAGTGTTTCTTTTATACGAGACTTAAAATTTTCCAGGGATTTGGAGACAGTACGCTTGAAGGTGCTCTTGTGTATCCGGGTATTATATCCGGTTGGCTCGCACCTGCGATGAAGGTAAATCCTGCCGGATTTCAGTGTCTTTCTGTTATTTATTTTATTTTTAAAGGGGTAAATTGTAATGCTTTTATCTTTTAACACAGATGTGGTCAAAATAACTGACCCAATGAGTATTGAGTTTCAGCAATTTTCTGCATAAATAGTGATCTTAATTCTTTATATAGAGGAAAAAACCGAGTTCATAATATGGACTGTGTTATTATTATTTTGTGCCTGAAACATGAATAAATGGACACATACGTATTATTATTAATAACTAACTGGAAGGTGCACAAGATTACGGGGTAATGAAGCCAATAACACGCGACTTTTAGCGCGACTCGCAAATGACTTACGCGATTTGTGACTATAGAGTAAACGGGTTGAAAAGATTGTTCAAATACCCTCAATATTAACACCTACACACAACACACCACATTTAAAACTTACCGGCGTATGCGAAAAAAAACTAAGAATGTCTTGTAACTTTCACCCGTTATTAGGAGATCTCGACTATTCGGAAATATGTTTTAAAATATGTATGTACAAATCTTGTTCTCAATTAAAAACGTTTACGAAATTATTGATGTACTCTTACTAATTAAGCAACCATTTAACTACTTTTATTGCATGTCAAAAAATCAACTGTCCTACTCGTGAAATTCATGGTGACACTAGTGTAGTTCATTTGGTATTTCACATGAAACCCCGGAGGGATGGTCACTTGGAAACTTCGTGTGTCATTGATCGGGCCCCTCCATTTCTTATTGCGTTTTTGACCCTTTCATCGGGCCGATTTAATAATAGAACCGTATACTTTGTTTAACGTAGTTTAAAATTATTTTGTTATGGTTCTAGTTATAGGTATGAACCATTTATGTCCGTCTTCTCTGTTGAGTACTGGGCAACTGAGCCCAGTGTAAATCCCCATGGATTGGTACTGACGAATCCATGGAAATATTGATGAATAGTGGGGTTATAAAAGGGTAGGAATGTATTATAAGTGGATAACAATTACTTGAGTGCAGAGATAGATACGAACAACATGGCAGTTACTGTTAGTTAGTGATTTTCATAGTTTATTAACGAGGTCAAGCATAACTTACCTAAACACCATATAAAAAAAGTTTCACTGTTTTTCTTACTCGTAAAAACCTATCAATCATTTCCGTTGTAAATATTATCTAAATTAATTACAGCCTGACAGTTTTGACAGCTCATCACTCGTAAATGATCTTCTATTATTGTTGTACACCCAAAGCGATGTAGGCCACGGGCTAAAATTTCAGATAATACCGTACCGACAAAACAATGAAACTGTTTGACAGGTGTGTCGAAGGCCTATTATCGTAGCCAGGGTTGCCACAAATTGAACATTCCAAACATCACAAAAGCCGTGTTTTTTTTTTATTAAATATTAGCTTTATTAGGTAATTTCCTAAATTACTAGTTAAGTAAATGCTGAATTTGACACTGAAAAGTAAAAAAAAACTAGAGTTAAATAGAGAACTATTGTATTTTGCCATAATAATGTAGGCATATGACGGTACCTTATTTATAGATTACTGTGTAGAGTTAAAAAAAACATGCTTTTAAAACTGTATATCAACGCTTAAAATTTCTTGTAGTGTCTACGAGTCTTAAAGTTCAACTCTGATACAAAGGCGTCAACTTAAGAATAAGCTGCTGAGAATACAAGAGGATTATTTGTTGTTTCGTTCAAGTGTTCTAGCGAGTAAGAAAGCTTTCATGCGAATAAGGCTTTAAGGATATGTTATAAAGAAATATTTATTACTTTTTGGATCGATGGTACTAAAGGCTCATTTAAATGACCTGGCTAGTACAGGAAGTAAACTGCGACTACCAACCACTTGTTCGTGGGAGAGCCATGTAACATATTAGATGGCTCTCTGGCCGGCTCGACCGGAGTGATACCAGGGCCTCAAAGAAAACCGGCAGTGAAGTAATGCTAGTGAAGTAAAGTAATGAACCGGAGGCCCTAACCCTTCCCTCTCTCTATCTCTCCTCCTCGCCCCTTATTCTCCCCTTTCCCTACTCCCACCTTAAAGGCCGGTAACGCACTTGTGACTATTGAGTCGCAGGTGCTCATGGGCGGCGGTAATCATTTACCATCAGGTGAGCCGTCTGCACGTTTGCCCCCTATATCATACAAAAAAAAAAACTAGCACTTAGTGGACTAGGGTTGTATAGCAGAATTTTAGTCAGATCCCGCATAAACTATGTTCAACTACTTACTGTCTTGAGTAAAGAATCTCGACTAGATATTTAATATTACGGAACTGTCTCTAAAACTCAATCAATCGAAACGTTAGTTGAGTAGAGATTAACAAAACTCAAGTGATAAAAAAAACACTGAGTCAGCACTTAAATATACATATATGTATAAATCACAAACGTCATTACCAAAGTGACAATAGACTAATGCCGCGTTCCAATAAACAAGAAACAATTCGTTTTGCTTACGGACGGTATAATTTCGTTGAATTTCCAATCAAAATTTTACCGTCCGTAAGCAAAACGAATCGTTTCTTGTTTATTGGAACGCGGCAATAGAGATGTACTTTATTGCATAAAACTGTGTAACAGTAGATGTTTAGCGTAAATAGACAGTTACACAACTTCAGATATTGCAACATTTCATTAGTATTTAATGACAACATCAGATACAATTTAAAATCAAGCTAAAATACTATGTAAAAAAGTAAAAAATAGATAGGTCAGGACGTTAAAAATTAAACATGAAATAAAATATTACGCCTCTACACTCAGGTTATTCTTGATTAACTTCAGAGTTTCGTTTCGTTTCCTACTTAAGTAGGTTTCTAAAATTCAAACTCCGTCTGAATCTAAACTTAAAAGTTTCTTGAAACCTCAGTGAGCCTCTATAATAAAGTCACTAAGCGCTCTGTATAATTGGATAATGAAAATCGAGCTTAAATAAATGCATGTTTATATGAGAACGATCAGAGTAATCATAGTTACAGACATATAGCTCTGCAGTCAAGGTCTTGTAGCTCTGCAGTCATTTCTTTAAGGAAATATTGATTTAAAATAAAGAAATATATATCATATGCTTCCGTAGAGAAATACGAATTGCATTCCGTATCTTTTTACTTTATAGTCTATAAAAATAAACACATTTTACGGCTCTTGTGAATGGGATAAGACAAGGGCTGACACTATGTGAGAAATTTACAGATGGTATTTTTTTTTGGATGAAAAATGTGTTTTTTTAGGGACGTATGTGTGTATATAATTCGTACAGAACCATATTGGGGTGGATAAGTGAAGGTTCTAAAGCGTTCTATAAAAAGTGAATTTAGCTTTTTCTACAGTAGCGTAAAATATATTTTAAATTTGAGATGAACATTATCCTAGTTATTTGAGATTACTAATGAGTACTTTAATAATAAATATTTTTTATGTCACTTACTTATCCTAAAAAAAATTACCTCCTTACAAAACAAGTTTATCTACCAACTACACTAAATTTCATGTTGATTTACAATTTGTAATAAATAAATATGAAATTAATATAAAGTCAAGTTAATATAAAATATGATCCGTTCATAATATTAATATAAATGATAATTAATAAAAAAATATTTTTAATTGAATAGATAGTAATATCTTCACAAGAAATTTACCTATTTACAGTGTCTGACATTGACAAAAAGGGAGTATCGGTTGATTGAATATTTCGCAAGAATAAATAATGCTATCTATCGGGTTTCATTAGCAACTTAAATCACCCAATTTATACAGAAAATTGAAATTTCTACAAACATGTTATTCTGACCTTCAAAGCCCTCAACAATCAGATCTTTCAAAATAACTAAACACAGTAAAAGCTCAAAATTTTATATGAGACAAAGCCATCTAATTCTCAAACAGACTCCCAACAAAGGAGCGAATTTCGAAAATAGAGAATGTTTAACAGCCCTAGCCTAAGGCGGTCCGAGCGCGTTGAATGCGTTCATTACCGTTTACAGGGTTGTCAAAAGACGGGAAATTGACGGCGGCGCGAGTCGGATATACACGAGAGTAATAAAACATTAGCGTTATGTTTGCTTTCAAAGATATAGGGAATGGAACAAAGTATTATAGTGTTGGAAGTTTATAAAGAACACTTTGTTGTTTTGTGTTCAAGATTTAAGATTGACATTAACTTTATTTATTATTTAGTTTTGCACAATAGGGCTCCTTACCATAACATTATTTATAGTTATTAAACTACAAATAATGGAAAGTAGAGTATGATGTACAATAAAACAAAGATTAATTATTATTATTTATTCTTTGTGTATGTGTGTGTGTGATGTGTTTGAGATTATTTTTGACGGGTTTCATTACATTTATTATAAACTAAGGGACTTCTTACAAAAATCTAAAAAAAACTCTGAACATAGTAGTACATAAGTACCTTACAAATAAAACAAGAAACAAAACCTACCACAAAAACAAAACACAAATCCAATTCATTCAAATCTATTCTTCATCTCAGCGTAACCAGAAATCACACCGTGTTTCATGATCTAAAATAATTACGGCCCAAAAATTTTATGATGCCCCTAATAAGAGCTAACGATGTGATTCAACCTCCAGTGGAACCAGGTCGAGTAAAAATGAAAAAAGTAACCCTCCATTCTTCCTTTCGCTCGTTCTAAGGGTTGAATACAAAACGGAAATTGAGAATTCTGTTTCATTGATTTAAAAGTTGATTTATATAAAGGAATGCGATTTAATGACCTATGACAACAAAGGAGACCAATTAATATACGTTATTTGGGGAGTCAAGCAAAAGAAACACAATTTGTAATTTTCACGTCATTGAAATATCAGTCGTACGTAAATTATTAATAAATTATTAAACTTTTCCATGTTCTAGTAAATATTAATAATTTAATTTTCGATAATTTAATTAAAAATCAAAAATTAACAAAAAAGTTAAAATAAAATACAGTGAGATGTATATTTTTGCAAACAGGAACCCTGAATAACAAGAACCGACATCTGTATTGTTTATTTCTCTTACAAATGTGTACCCAAATAATTTCAATCTTTGTTTGAGGGTATAACTCCGTTCATTCAGTAAATTCATTCACAGACTGCCTCTCAATGGATTCTTTTAACTCTCAGCAATAAAATAATACAATTCTGTGCGAGTTGAGTTATGTAATATTACCCAATTTGCATTTTAACAATAAGTCGAGTACGAATTGGGCTTGTGTTTTTGAATGAAAAAATGTCTTTAACATTTTAAGAAGGAAAATGAGGTTAAATTTACATAAGTAAGATGTAAAAGAAGTAAAATGCGAAAATTTGTGTTGAGTAATAGTCGTGAGGAACTGTGAGCAAAAATGTAATGTTGTATTAATTGATTTTTTGACTCACACACTAAATTATTTAACTATATTTATAGTTAAACTAGCAATCCGCCCCGGCTTTGCACGGGTAGCAGAGACATCTTCAACAATTATCTACATATTTCAATAAATTTTCACAAAATCTTTACAAACTAAATCATAATAAAATCAAAATAATTTTTTTTTTCACAAAAATAAAAATAAATGTTTAGTAGCCTTATCATTTAGGGGTATGAAAAATAGATGTTGACCGATTCTCAGACCTACCCGATATGCACACAAAATTTCATAAAAATCGGTCCAGCCGTATCGGAGGAGTTTGACAACAAACACCGCGACACGAGAATTTTATAAATTAGAGATAATTTAGTGTACACAATAAGTATAATGAAAAATTGTAGAATAAAAAGGCATGATTTGTCAAGATCTGAAATTATTATTTCCCGATTATTCATAACGAAATCCACTTTAATTATGAGCCTGTGTGACGTGTCGATTAACTACAATTAAGGCAAGTATCTAATGTCATACGTCATCATTAAAACATTGAAAATTCATTAAATAATATACCTATCGCTAAAATATCCACTTATTACGTTGTCGATCCAAAGTATTTAGTACGAAATATCAAGTGCTTCATGAAGTGGCAAAGGCCAGACATTCATATATTAAGGAAAACCGACCACGCACTGGAAACTACTAAAAAACTACTCACGACCTGGCCAGGTCGCAGGGAACCTTTGGATGGAAGCAGCTTGACTTAAAGGATTCTATTAAGAGTCACTGTTTAACTGTGGACATCCGATATCTCATATGACAACATAAAGTTTTTTAAGTATGCGTTGCTTAGTGCAGAAAACATGTTGATTACATATTTTCTGCACTAAGCATGTACGAAAAACAGTCCCGTTTTTTATTGAAGGAATAACAATAAATTTCACCATATCTGTTCCCCTATACGAATATCTATAAACATAAGATGTATAAGAATATGAGATAAACATATAATATACTAGCAACCCGCCACGGCATTGCATGGGTAGCAGAGCATATTATTATATATATAATTTTTTCATTATTGTCTGTTAATCTTAGAAGATAAACATATAGCTTTGCTATATTTTAATAGATATTACTAAGAGAAATAACTCTGTAATACATTGTATTCATAAAAGTATTGGCTTACGACGCTCACACCGGTAAAGCTCCCAGTCTGCATGATTTGTTCCGACATCTTCAACAATCGTCTTCATATTTCAGTAAATTTATACAAAACCTTAATGAATTATAGCCTAAACCTTTCAATTATGTATTTATACGGGAATTAAGGCGATCACGATATTACATACCTCTAAATTGCCTGCAACCTCGACCAGTGCAACTAAATCGAAACGTCAGGCAATTCAGAGGTATGTAATACCTATTTCGTGATGGCATTTATTCTCGTATAAATACATAATTATATCAGGGAACGCAAAAGTTTAACAGTTAGTAAACCTAAACCTGATTCATGAATCATTCTCTCTGTTGGTAAAAATCGTATGAAAATCCGTTCGGTACTTTTGGAGTTTATCGCGTTCAGACAGACAGACAGAAACGGCGGCCGTTATAATATATAGTGATAGTGAAGATAATAAATTAATAAAAGCTGTTCCCGGATCCCTTCTACTTAAGGCGCAGTACGCCACACCGTGTGGTTTTAGTCGGTTCGATTCCGACACACCGCCCCACCGAAAACCCCGAAGGGGTGACGGCCCTGAGGGGGTTCCACACGTACAAAAAAAAAAAAGGTCATCGAAAACATATACCGAAGCTAAAAAGGTTTAACACACACGTAAATAACCGATGAAAGATCTGGATACTTTCTCGATTTACAGTGGGGTTTCACTGTCTTATATAATGGTAGAAGGATGTTTAGAAGAAGTATTCGCAGAAAAGACAACCAAAAAATGCGAGTAACAAAAAGTGCACACAGCAAAATGTTTTGTAACCTTGCCTTAGTGAGGCATGCTTGTTCTGTACCGACTCACGGTTTAAAAAATAGGAGGTTGACAATTTTATATCATTATCACTTCATCACTACATACTATAAAACAAAGTTCCCCGCCACGTCAGTCTGTTCGCGATAATCTCAAAAACTACTGAACGGATTTCATACAGTTTTCACCAATAGATAGAGCGATTCATGAGAAAGGTTTATGAATATAATTTGTTCAGGTTTTGTGTAAATTGGTTGAAATATGATAATCTTTATTGAAGATGTCTCTGCTACTCGTGCGAAGCCGGGGCGGGTTGCTAGTTAAAGATGAATAAAAGTGGCAAAACAGTCCACCGTAGCGGTAGTGGACGCAATTTGCCACAAAAACACTAAAACGGAATGTTCTGTAGTCTGTTGTCAAACGATTTACTTTAAATTGAACAGTGAAAATGTAAAGAATCTAATTTGTCAGTCTTATAACACTTAACTTACTAAGAGCTGTTAAATAATTTATTTTAAGTATAGCAAACTACCCCATAATGGATTATACCGTGTACAGAGACAATAAAAGCCTTCTATTATAGAACATTTCCCCTATAGCAGGGCACTTTACGGAAATAAACGAGTTATTGGGTTAATGTTTGGGTTGGGTCTATAATTTTATTTGTGTCGATCATTTAAGGGTGATTTTTTGTATGTATTTTGAATAATACAAAGCAGCTTTAAAAATGTATGATACAAGTACCCTCATGTTATAAACAGTATCACAACCACTGATATAAAATATGAAAATCACTAACTAACAGTAACTGCCAAGTTGTTCGTACCACTATTCGCACTCAATACCATGTTCTGAACTTATTCCTACCCTTTTTATAACCCCACTATTCATTATATGTATCAATCGACCAATAGCATTGCGTTACCGGTATAACCAGTCAAAATAATGTCATTTAACTTATTCCTATTAAATAGTGAACTATGTTATTATCTATTTTAGTTTGTCCCTATTTTTAATAAAATAAATAAGAGTTTTTGATGTGGCGACGACACTCATATATACATATTCATAACTAATGTCTAGTTTACTATGTTTTTACTAATTGTACCAACAAACAACTGATAATAAAACATGAAGAAAATATTTACTTTGACATTCATCGACAATTGTTGCTGAACGAATTACCGGAACATTTTCCTGTTAACCCATACCATTTAAATTAGGCAATTTATTACTGAATCAACACTTGTCATTTGGTTGAAATATAATAAAATCTCTATCCATATATTACAGTGGTGTAATTATTTATTTTGGGTGAGTATTTGAACGATTCCGACTATCGGTGCAAGAGCTTTATTTACTACTAGCTGTGCCCGCGACTTCGTCCGCGTGAAATAGTGTATTTATATCGACTCAACAGCCTAAAAAATAAGTTTAGCTCTAAATATGATACTTCCATACAACTTATCATCCTCACTTTTCAACCCCTTACACCCCTTTTTCGCATTAAAAAGTAGCCTATGTCCTTTCTCAGGCTCTAGACTATCTGTGTACCAATTTCATTTAAATCGGTTCAGTAGTTTTGGCGTGAAAGGGCGACAGACAGACAGAGAGAGTTACTTTCGCATTTATAATATTAGTAAGGATTAACATAGTTTGGAAAGGAAATCGGAATTACTAACTGAATAATTATAACATAATAACTTGTCAGAAGTGTGTCGGGGCAGAAACGCGGCCTCGATTTGAAATAACTAAATTAACATGTGGAAGATGATAATTTTTAGGAATGACTACATACATATTTACAATAAAAAAGTCTTTTTTTGTCCTAGAACACTAAAAGAATATTAAAATTAGTTTAAAAAAATAAAATGACTCCTATAACAGCTCCTTTTACGCCAAAACAGTTCTATAACTTTTTTTTATATAACTTCACACATCTCACACACGGCCCAAACTAAGCAGAGCCTGTACTATGGTAACCAGACTGCTGATAAACATACTTATATATTTCTAAATACATACATATTATATATAAATTACACCCAGACACAGAACAAATGATCATGCTCATCACACAATCATTTGTCCTGGGTGGGAATCGAACCCACAACCTCTGGCTCAGCAGTCAGGGTCACTAACCACTAGACCAACAGGGCAGTCATGTTTACCGTTGTTAAACCAATATTAGAAATTGCCTATGAAAATTTGCTTTAAGCGATAATCTCCGCTTGGTGCATTGCTTGTAAGTATTTTTTATTGGTGTACAATAAAATTTATTGCTATTCCATTCTAAAATACTCTTAAGCAACTAATTAAATAACAAAGTTGTTTCACAGTTAAACGAGTTGTGTTGCACAGTAAGATCGATGTGACCAAAACAGTAGCTGGTTAACACGTAGTCTGTCGGAGACAGTACTCAACATCTTCTCACCCTAGTCCTAAATAATTTGGGGTCGGAACAATGTGTTCTATTCTTCTACTCTCTCTTCTAGTCATATCCTCTTTCACGCAGTCCATCCATCTTTTCTTTAGTAGTCCTCTACTCTTTTAGACGATGTTCAGGGTTTAATCTAATACTAGTCTTCGTATGCGTGCCCATATGTTATGTTAATCAAGGGCACAATCTGTCTGTGTCGAAATTCGTGCAAATCCCTTCATTGGTTAGGCGTGATTAAATTCAGTTTCGCCTTTAAATTAATCAGTACATTCAGAATTGAAAATTTGCTCGTAGTGGTTGCGGCACCAGCGACTTAGTAACAAGCATTTAGTAGTTTATAGAAGACTAGCAGCGCCCCGCGGTTTCGCGTAAGTCTTTATCCTGTGTGAATATCGGGCTAAAAAGTAGCCTATGTGTTAATCCAGGTCTCCAGCTATCTGCATACATATTTCATAGCAATCGGTTCAGTAGTTTTTTCGTGAAAGAGTAACAAACATCCATACATCCATACATCCTCACAAACTTTTACGTTTATAATATTAGTAGGACTAGTAACCCGCCCCGGCTTCGCACTGGTAGCAGAGGCATCTTCAACAATCATCAACATATTTCAATCAATTTATACAAAATCTTAACAAATAATACACCTAAACCTTCCTCATGAATCACTCTGTCTATTAGTGAAAACCGCATGAAAATCCGTTCAGTAGTCTTTCAGTTTTTCAGACAGACAGACGCGGCGGGGGGTCTTGTTTTATAATATGTAGTGACAATAAAGTTACAGCGACTTTCATTGGTTTTTAACAAGCATTTATTGACTTCAGTTTTAACTATGTAAGCAAATCTTGAAAGTTAATTTTAACCTACTTTTAATTATCGTATCGAAATGAAACTTTGTATGTATATGTAGTTCGGATGACAATACTATAGTTTTGCATCTTAGAACGGACTAGCTGACCCGCACAACTTCGTCTGCGTTTCTAAATTTTCCCCGTTTTTACAACAGTTGTTATTGATGCTCCGCTCCTATTAGCAGCGTGATATTATATAACCTATAACCTTCCTTGATAAATGGGCTATACAACACTAAAATATTTTTTCAATTCGAACTAGTAGTTCCTGAGATTAGCGCGTTCAATCAACTCTTCAGCTTTATGTATAGATTTCATGATGGAGCTTGGAAGTAGATAGTTAAACTCTTCAATGGCTATTAGAAAACTCCTCGAGTTTGGGCTCATATGATTCGTTTTGACTAGTTCTTCAAATTGAGCTTAGTAACGGTGGTCTGGTAATGGAGCCACGAGGTGGAACTCTTTTTACTCTAATTTGTTTCGCTATTAAAGAGTTGTTTTTTATTTGCCAACTCTTCTTGTTTGCATGCAATTTGTTACAAAATAAAGAATTACTTGTGACATAAGTTAATGATAAGAAAAGTACTTACGTAACTCATACATACATAAATTAATTCGAAAGAAAGAAACAACACCACAGAATAACGAACGCATGTCTATAAAAGAGACCATAGTATAAGTTCAACATCTTTAACACGCGTAGAAACGTTTTTGTGTGACTTTCCTATTAGTAAGTAATTGGACAAGTCGGTGAGAGGTCGACCTCGAAAAACATTAATTGGTATTATTCTGAAAAAAGATCAGGTCAGAATAATCCGAAACTGAAGAAGTATAAGAAAGAGGAAACTCGAGGAATACAAAGCAAATTGACAAATGGACGTCGCCGTCTATTAATTAAAAAAAAAACCCACAATTTTTTTCCGCAAATGAACTCTTTGTAGTCCATATATCATACCACGAAAACATTACAAGTTAATTTTCGATATACCGTATGAACCCACATGTTTCAAAGGACATCAATTTCTCTAGAGTCATTCTTTAGCAGGCATGGGCCGGCTCGACCGGAGTGATACCAAAGTCTCACAGAAAATAAGGAAGGAGGCCCGACCTTGGGAGGGGGAGACTGGGAGGGGTACCATCCTTTCCTTATCTCTACCATAAAGGCCGGTAACGCACTTGTGACTCTTGCGTTGCAAGTGTCCATGGGCGGTGGTAGTCACTTACCATCAGGTGACCCGTCTGCTCGTTTTGCATCCCGTAAAAAAAAATACAGCCTGAATCTTAAAAATTAATTATCTCAAAAGTAAATCTGTGTGGATACTTTTCGACGACATCCAAATGTGATCTTAAATGCCGCGTTCCCATAATCAAGAAACGATTCGTTTTGCTTACGGACGGTAAAATTTCTTTGAATTTTCCGTCCGTAAGCAAAACGAATCGTTTCTTGATTATACTAACGCGGCATTAAAGCCTCCAAAGAATAAAGTCGTCAGTTTATGTACATATGTGTACGTTCCCGTTCATGTACTCTCTTTACTAGTATTCTTACACACTATAATTTTGAAATAAAAAATGATTGCAACTCCGGTATGACGTCATAACGAAAAGCGTTATCGCTCATTCCGAAATCCACAGATCCAACGTCCACGTGTAGGAAAATAAAGGGCAAACATGTGTTATAACAAAATTCAGAGGAATAAAACTGACCGATTGTCGCGCAGCTTGCACCTGTGCAGCGCTTTGTAAAAGAATTTACCCATTAAGGTTGTCACGAGGCAGTTTATTTGTATTTTAAGTATCATTTGTTTCTTTTTTTCTTGTTGTAATATTCGGGTAAAATGTTTTCCTTTAAAATTGAATACAACATCAACAGTTTATTAAGATTAAATTATTTTTAACTTCATTTAGTACTTTTATATTCAGATTTAAGGTGAGAGGTAGGTTTTAACAAAAAGACTTAATATTTATTGCTCATTTGAACATGTTAGAATCTCAAACTAGCATAACATGGAGTGTCGTTAAAACTGCTAATAGTTTATATTTCATTTTATCACTTTATAATACATGTAGCACCCACAAGCATTATATATAGAAAAAAATGCATGTTGTATTACAGCGCATGGAGTAGAACTTATCTCACTTCGTCAGCGGTTGAGAATCAACACCAACATTAATGAAACACTTCCTGAATGTAAAGTGACAACACTTTACAGAAAATGCATTTATTTATTAAACTCCTTTAACATAATATTTCGTGTGCATACACTGTCAACTAAACTCCTAACGTGATATTTGAAAACATTCATTCAAAATTCAGACGTTCACGTTTCGGTTTTCATCAAGTGAAATTGGCAGGGGAGATAAAAGAAATTTAAATAAATATATTTTTAAGCTCTTTAGACGATCCATCATCACGCGAAAATATGCCGAAAATATATTTACTTTGAGAAAACTTAAGGCCTACATTTATATATGTGTGTATTGGATAGAATATGCATTAAGGAAGGTTATTGACCCTGAAACATCACGCTACGACCTTTAGGAGCGAAGCAGTGACCATAAACGCAGATGAAAATGCCGCTAACGGCTAGTTTTTATATATATATATATTTTTTTTACATTGAGAGTGCGTGATTCAGCAACTCCCAACTCCTGAATGGTTTATCTTGTTATAAGCTCTAAGCACGACCAGCGCATCATGATCAAAACAATATAGAAATCACAGCCCTAGCAAACTTTATCGCCATCATCAATATAGCGGTAAAATTGTATTACATCATTTTAATGAATACAGCGAGTATATGAATGTAAAATGATGGGATGAATTAATGAGTTGGCAATGGGTTAATATATTTTTTTTTTTTTAATTTTTTTTTTTAAAAGACGACTCCCGCATTAGGAATATTCCTGTGTCGCGGGGAGCTTCACAAACATTCAAACAACGGACACAAAGAACACCCAGACTCGGGACAAATATTTGTGGATCTTACGCGGGTGAAACCGCGGGGCGCAGCTAGTACAAAATAATAATTTATTGACCGACAGCGTCCAAATTCTATTAGAAAAATATCAATATGATAACAACAAGCATGCCAACATTCCGTCTAAATATAATAATGAAAGACTTAAAGACGGGCCTGTAGGTCTAGTGGTCAGTGATCCTGCTGAGCCAGGACATATTTTATTATTGTGTGATGAGCACGATCATTTCTTCTGTGTCTGGGTGTAATTTATCTATAATATGTATGTATTTTTAGTAATATATAAGTACGTTTATCAGCAGTCTGGTTACCATGGTACATGTTCTACCTAGTTTAGGATCAGGCGGCCGTAGGTCTCTCCAGTTATTATTATTATAATTGTGTCATTTCCTTAGTTAAAAATAGAAAGTTTAATATTTCCTACTATCAAAGTGCCAATGGGAAGTGGTTACCGGTGGATATTTGCAATCGTAAATGGTCCTACCCGTAGAGTAATTGCGACGCCGCGCGTCGCTCCTTAGGAGAAACACGACAATATGCAAGAAGTAGGCCTGCCATCACTTAAATTACAGCCGCCCGACAAAAACTTCAAAAACCCCGGACACAGGTGTGAAATCACGATTTTTTCCCGGACACCCTAATTTTTTTTTTATAAAAACGCATTTTCCATTAACAGCTTGTTGGTTCATCTAACAACTATAACGTTCTTCTTACACAAAGTGTCCGTGTTTATCCCGGACACCTCTTGGAAACCCCGTCCGGACGCTCCCCGGACGCCCTCTAAACTAGGACAAATCCGGGGAAACCCGGACGGATGGCAGCCTTAGCAAGAAGCAATGTTTAACACTGATCTTTTGTAGGTTGTCGGTTGGTTTTGAAGAGTCGGGCACCACGGGTCCAGTTTACATTACTATATCCTACTTCAATGAAAATTTGTATTTTTGGGTCGAAATCCATCTATTGCAGGTTCAAAGACAATTGGCATCATTTTTTTCTGAGATTGTCAAAGAATTCTAAAATTTGTCAAGAAAAATTAAATCCCATTTAATTAAATGTGCTGCCGTGAATGCGGACTAGAGCATTACTGTTGAAGACGGTGGGACCCGAACAGCTGCAAAATGAAATTACTTACCTGCCGTTGTCTAAATAATGTCGTCTTTGAAACATCCTAAAATCTATAGGTACAAAATGGATTCTCTGAGATACAACGGAGCGTGGCAGGGCTGAAGTGATTGTTTATTTGAATGTGGTATTTTCAGATTCTAATAGCCCGATTTGAAAAAAAATGTTTTTGTTAGATAGCTCGTTTATTGAGAAAGGCTAGATACAGGCAATATTAGTAGTAGTCACTTTTGAAATGTGACGCGTGTAAGTTTTAAGACACGGCAAATTTTACACTAGTAGATATGTAGGTACCTGAATGCACAATATAGTCTATGGATTAAAAAAAAAAGAAAAGATGTGAATTTTACGGAAAATAGGGGCTATCAATTTGTAGCTTAGAAAACTGACTACAAAAAACATGGCATTACTTTTTTTCATGTAGACAATTTTCTATGCTACTTTAATAACCGCTATTTTTCGATAACGGTGACCGCTATTACTTGTGAGAAAAATCCCTTGATTGCGAATAACCGTATTTTTTAACGGCGCACGGATCGATGGGGACTTTTAGGAGTTTGTTTAGAACCACAAAAAAGGCTTCATTTAAAAATTCAGCTTTCCCCAAACTTTTTTGTGTTATGTCTTTATTCTCCGTAATAAATAGTGTGGTCCAAAAATGCAAACAAAATATAAACCACAAAGCGAAATGTCAAAATGGTCCTAACAAGAGTTATTACTATTCAAAGCAATACCTAACTGCCCACAACCGCTTTTATCCGGTTCAAAGCGCTTTTTATGGTTAACAAAATCTTATTATACGAATATTGCTATGGACATATTCAGCGCCGCGGTTTTGCTCACTATACGTAATAATTTGATTAATACGAGCAGGGTCAGCAACAAAAGTGGATTGAAAGTGTCAGTTGGTTTATTATTGTAGGTATAGTCCAATAATAGCACAAGGTATTTTTTTTTATCTACAAAGTTATTTTTCATGGCGACAAAAGATTTAAAACTCTGTAATTTCATGTACCTTGTTCAAAGGTACGAAATAACTTTAGTTTTTGAGCATGAAAATGTACTGATATGTATATTGTAACTATTAGACGAATTCGAAAACGAAAAATAGGTTCCTAACAAAAAAATTAAAATAATTCACTTGCAATCTCGCATGCCACTCTAAGGGATTGTTCATTAATCACGTGAGGCTCGAAAGGGGGATTGTCACAGCATTAAAACAAGAGGTGAGGGGGGGAGGGGGTGTAGTGGTTCTAAATACTTTAACAGAGTTTTTGATAAAATTCTTTTTATTCTTCAACGTACTCTAATTCAACTGCAATACAGTCCCTCCAACGTTGCTTTGCGTGCGTGCAACGTTAGCAAACGGGGCACCTATTTGGCAAAAAGCTTTTTCATAGCCAAATTTTGATGTAAAATAGTGAAAACACTGCCAGTTGAAATCTTTACTATCTCGTGCACTTTTAGCTTCCGAGTCACTGCTTCATTTGAGTATTAACGACCAGGTTTAGACAGAGCAGATTCCGGATAACATTTTATAAGCCATTGCTGTACTTGAAGGGTGTTTTCTTTTTTTAAATTAAAAATAATGTTTTATCAATACAAGAAACTCGTTTTTTTTTCAATGTTTTCGAAATTACAAAAGTAGCGTCACCTATCTGGGGTTCAATATTTTCAAAAAAATTGATACAAATCATTTGATGGCCAGTAAAAATAAAAAAAAATAAAAAATAAATTTAAACACTTTAGAAGTGAAAACTTCTTTAAGTACGTTTGTGCACTTTTGCTATGGGGAAAAAGCACTAAACTCGTGACCGTCACAGTAATAATACATATACAGATCCACTAAAGGGCGCTAATCTAAATATTGAGTTCTGTCCGCTCCTTAATAATTAATGTCACCAACCTGCTAATGTGACGTTTTAAGTTCGTCGTTTCGTTTAAGTTTTCACTTCTGTCGGTAGTTCCATGACTGCCTATTTTTTCTTTTAAAATCTATATTGATCTAGTTTATCCATTTTTAAGTAAATACATACATATTATACATAAGAACACCTCGACCAATGCAAATACACATAAACATTCATAAACAAATATTTATACTGAGCGGGAATCGAACTCGCGACCCTCGGCGTGGCAGTCGAATGTAGTGCATTCGCCGCGCCACAGAGGTCGTCGGTACGGCGGAGTTAGTCGAAAATTGGCTTAAAATTGATATTTAATCCGCCCTTTGTTGCAAACGGTACAAAAGCTAGCCCGTTCCATTTAGTGCGGCGGTTTTATTCGCGGTGAAAACTCACTATAACGGCTTTATTTAGCTTAATTATGTCCGGTTTTCTCAGTAATTTGAAAGTGATAACGGCGGATTTAATTTTAATTGTATGCCGGTCATTTTGTGTTCGGCTATAATTGGTAGTATTGTTGGAATTAGTCCCCAAAATCGTTGCCGTAAACGGAATTTAGTAGTCATTATATGTAAATAAATGTGTAATGATTAAATTCACCTGTAGTTTTCTCCCGCTATAGCTTTTAACTACATATTTCCTTTGTTTTATTATTTTTACTTTATTGATCTTATCGAAATATTTAATAGAAGTGGTTCACTGAAGAGTACTACTCAAAATTGGGTTTATTTCAACTAATATTCATTGCAAAGCTTTATAATCGCAGAGTGTAATAATAGAGGCTAATTGTTACCATTGTAAGCAGGCCCCTCTCCTCTCCTCAACTATGTATTTGTTTATACTGCCCCCACTCCACCAACGCATTCGTTATAAAAGCAGGGTCAGTATACCTGCATCTCGTTCCAACCCGATGAAAATGATAGTAAGCGTGTTCCACGCGCGCGTCTCTAAAACGGTGGCGTAAGCCAAGGTCCGTAGGGGTTCCCGGAGCTTTCCTTCTTAAGCTATACCCGGGTCCCTTGCAATAGACAGACTAGCGATGGAACATCGTGTGGTTTTAGTCGGTTCGGTTCCGACATACCACTTCACCGTTAGCTCCGGTGAGATGATGACTCGTGGGGGTTTCCAGTAAAAAAAAAACATTTGGTATTCCAAACACTGATTAAAAAATACTGTTATATGTAGACAATAAACAATACAAGACAGTAAGCAAATATTTTAACGAATTAAGCATTGAATAATTTAATAAGAAATCAACCCTTATCTTATAATAGGTTCGCATAGCCACACTAATAGAAAAGGCAATAAGGGTTGACTATGTTATGTAATTCATGCCTTTTACACCACACGATTCGTAATAAATTATTTGACCTACCATGACGTACTATTTTAATAGTCAATTTTATGCTATAAAATAGCTAACCATACGTTTAATTTCTATAAATTACAGATAAGACTAACGTTTAAAAACTACACAAGTAATTCTACTTTATGCTAAGTACTTTTAATTTTATAAAAAAAATGAAAAAATCTGTCAAGACCGCAGGTGCTTCAGATACCTAACGCCCTAACCTCTAGTTTTTTTATAACGCATTTTTTTAAACCTTTAATTTTAAGTTTAAATCTTAAGTTTCCCTTTAAGTTTAATAGATTTCGCAACATGCTGCGATGGAAGACACAGCAGAATTCTGCTTAAATTAGCGTCGCCGATGAGGGAGTAACAGCATCGCTACAGGTAGTAGCATAATACCATTCTTGGCTCATACAGAAGTATTTATTTTTATTCCTTAATTTTACAATACATATTTGTTATTTGCTTTTGTGTGCACTCATAAATGTGGTTTCTTCTTTTTTCTGGTGTTGCAATTGAGTGATGCGACAGATACCATCAACCGCTTTCCATCAGGCGGCAATGTGTGCTTCTTTGTTGCATTTAATTGTGAAAAGAAACTTACAGTAAAAGAACTAAAACCACAATGAAATACACGAATTGTAGACGACAGTGACGACGACAGACAGTGATTTAGAAAGAGAGACATTAAATTTCTCAACATTTTATCGATTACAGCCTGTTATTTCCAACTAAGAAATGGACTGAATAATATACCAAAGAAGTTATACATGACTGCTAAGTGCTAATATGCTATTTCAGATGCCGAACTTCTATCGTTTAAACTAACACATTATCATAAATGGAAGCTCGAATAATACGTAACCATTTTAGTTGTATTGTTAAGAATATTAAAATAAATAACACAGAAATCCGTGTCTAATATCTAAATATTCAAGTCAATGAATATAACACTTAAATCTCATTGTCCCATTTTGGATCTCGTCGGTTAGACAGAAGATAACATTACCATTTACGTAACAATGTTCAACCGAAATCGTTGACGCACAATAACGATTTATATTTACGCATTGAGGCAAAGTCGTTCACTCATCATGTACCTACTATTACCGAAATTCGTCCCAAAAAAATTAATACAGTTTTTTTTTGGTTCGTATCGTTCTCGTGCCGTATGACAAAAATATCACCACACATTGTGGCACTTGTGCTGTATAGTCATTGCTAATATGAAATGAAACTCATCTTTCTTTTGTTTTTATCGTCCACGACTATTTTCTACAATAGAAAAGCGGACTGCCAACAAAGAAAATAGACATCAAAAATCTAGATTTGTTGTTTTGAAAAAGCAAGAAATCCTTAAAAGCATTGAAAATGAACAATTTGAGAACCATAGTCCTATATAATATTGCAGAGTAATTAGTTTAATGTATTTTTTATTTAGGTAGAAAAGTAATTTTTGCATCATTATGTCCCTAATGTCTCAGGTATTGTTATTGTTGGTGTCTATTAAAAAATTTGTTCATTTTCAGCAAGAGAGCGCGAATTTTCTTAAAAGATGTGCACAATAACATAACCTCACTTCAACTCCACTTACCAGATAAGCTTTAGTCCTTTTATCTCTACACTTGAAGCTAATTATAGCGAATAAGCAAAGTTTTTTTTTCATTTTAAAGATATTTTTCAATGTTTACTTCGTTGAATCAGCAACTGATTTATAGAGTGACGTCACTTTACGCTGATTGGTGTTTACTTATAATTGAAATGTTTCAAAAATTAATAGTCTTAGAATAAATCTTTCAGTAATGCACTTTAACGACAATCTTTATTTTTATGGGATAGAGGTAAAACGAGCAGACGGGTCACCTGATGGTAAGTGACTACCGCCGCCCATGGGCACCTGCAACTCTTGTCGGCCTTTAGGGTGGGGTTAGGGGTAAAGGGGGAAGAGGAAGGGTTAGGGCTTCCAGTAACCTAACTCACTTAGCGAAACACAACGAATCATTGCTTCACTGCTGGTTTTCTGTGAGGACATGGTATCACTGCGGTCGAGCCCATAAGTGCCCAAGCATGGCTCTCCCAAGATGTAGGTACACTAATATACCAAAGATTTACTAATTTGCTGACTATTTTACTCTGAATTACTCATTACGTGGGAGAGCCATGCTTCGGCACGTATGGGCCGGCCCGACTCCGCTCGATAGCACGGCCTTACAGAAAACCGGCAGTGAAGCAATGATTGCATTGCGTTTCGCTGCGTGAGTGAGGTTACCGGAGGCCCTAACCCTTCCCTCTCCACTATTCCCATCCTTCCCCTCTCCCCTCTCTTCCCCCCTCCCCCTCTTCTCCAACTCCCACGTTAAGGGGCGGCAACGCACTTGTGACTCTCGAGTTACAGGTGCCCATGGGCGGCGGTAGTCATTTACCATCAGGTGACCCGTCTGCTCGTTTACACTCTATAACAAAAAAAAAAAATTAGGGATATACAGTAACTATTTGGGTCTCGTACATGAGACGGACTGAGCCATTAAAGTTTCTGGACGTTAGCTGGTAGCTAAGTCACTCACACTGGCTCACACTCCACGTAGACTTCAATTAAAGCACTTTTGAATGAAGTTTGTAAACTAAATGTTACAAGTTGAGAAATCCCACTTCCCACTAAGATTATAAATGTGAAAGTTTAGATGGATGGATGGATGGATGTTTGTTACTCTTTAGGCTACTTTTTATCCCGATATTCCCACGGGATCGGCACTTACGCGGTTTAAACTGGTGCTGCTAGTATAAATGTATGTTAAAGAATATCTCAATTAAAGTTGAAATTAAGGTTTCCATTCAAACTTGAATGCACCCGAGTTATCTTAATCGTGTAAACGAAGTACCAGTATAGAACTAAAGTTTCTAAAGGTACGTATCTAAAGGTTGTCTGTAAGATATAGATGTCGATAAGACCGCCGTTTGAACCATTATTTGTTTTTATTTATTTTTAAATATTGTTAACTATTTTATGATGTACAATAAAGCATATTGTATTGTATTGTACTTTAACGTTCATTTTGTTATCGACTCAACTTAAAAAGTTGTACAGTCAAGAAACTAAAATGTCTGAATCTTATCTTTCTTCTCTTCTCCTTTCTAAGTTCTTGAAAGCTTTTAATATTAACAAAACAAACTTATCTCGGAGATCTTATAGTAAATAGGTATAAGGCCGTATTTTATTTATTTACACTTTATGCACATTTGGTACATAGGCGGACTTAATGCCTAAGGCATTCTCTACCAGTCAATCATTGGGTGATGCAGAGAAAACAGGAAGTAGGTGCGTTTTAACTAAAAGTAGTTTATAAAACAAAATATTATCTATCACACTAAACATACTACGTAATATATTACCACTTATATAAATACCATACACATATATACCAGTATATGTATTCTCAACGTCTACGTTACCGATTAAAAATTCACCATTATTTTAAGTTATTAACCCATTTCCTGCTCACGCATGATCGTTTCGACCACACTTTTCGCTATAACCATAACTTTATGCAAGCAAATAACAAATTCTTAACCGTTTTCGATTATGACCGTCCATAATGTTTATCTTAAGTTTGCAAGACGTTTCGGTTACACGTAACGATGTGGACTCTTTATACTATATATATATATATATGGCCTTGTTTGTTTTGGACCGTCTTGGAACACGCTGATGGTTGTCTTATGTGAATGGCTTTACAAAGTTTAACTACAGTTAGTTTCCTAGTAAATTAAATCATTGCGTTTTATTACACATTTTATATCAATAACTCACTGAGTTAGTCCACTTGCAGGAAAACTAAGTGGTATATGAAGCAGCTGGACGATAGCTGGCGTGTGCGTTATTCTCGTGAACGAGTGCCATTGGTCGGGGCTGGTTATCACCACCGAGATATTATGTACTATAGAAGCCACTCGGAGCAAAATACATGTTCCATTTTTATTTGAATTAAAACTAAAAAGCGCTGCAGCGCTAAAACAATAATTTGTAGTCAAATCCATACAGTATTAACAAGCAGCGCTCGATCGTTTTTGAGTTGTAGTTTTCTCGCGAGCGTAAGGTCCTAAGTGATTTTCGTGGCGTTTACGCGTGTTGCCCAACGAACTGCTACAAAGATTTGATTTCACTGCGGTGCAGGGACCGCAGTTCGCGTTACAAACTTTTTCTTCGCAGTGTCTACTCTATACGTTAGTAATAATAACTCAATGGTTATCTCCAGTGTACAACTACTTGAATATAGTAGTCATTTTGCATTATTGTTTGTTTTTTAGAACAATGTATTACTTTGCCCTTACATTTAATTTGCACTTATGAGCAATGTAACAAGTAACTTGTAAAAAAAACATGTTGAAAAAGAGTGTCCTTGGAGTTTCTGGCTTGTTATTCTCCATAGGATCTACGTATTGGAACAGGCAAATAGCTTCACGACCGACTTATACTGTCTGACTCCTGCTCCTGACAATTCAAAAATACCAATAATTGGTTTAATTGAAATAAATAATTTTGATTTTGGTATTGCAACTACGACGTGCTTAGCGAAATCACCTGTTATTGGTGCACCCTGCGCAACCTAATTGGCAACCCCTTTCTGCTTCTGCTTAGTGTTCGCAGAAGCTAGTGGTCCACATTTAGGTAGGTACTGCTATTCGATATTTCAAAGTATCTTTGTTCCAGCTAATAGAAGGCACAATTAAGAAATCGCGAGGAGCCGGGAGGTATGTCGACATTTTTTTTTTTTATTGCAGCAGTTTCGGACACGGAGGAGTGTGATACATATTTGGAATACATAAAGTTTACAGCTATAGAAAAACGGCAGAAAGCTAAAATTTTTAATTAATATGTGTTATAAAGTTAAAAATTATATTAAAAAGGCTACAAGAAGCAAAGGGCTCTCAAACGGAAAGTCAGTTCAAATTATACAGGCATAAAACTCCACCACCAGGCAGTCTCTAGTTATATTAAAATTATACCTAAGGTATTTTTTCATAAACCAGCTAAAATTGCGAACGCGTCTTAAAAGTAAATAGTTACATTTTTAATCATCTCTTTAAATCTCTAAGGATAAATTATCTTAATTTTTTATAGGTATTTGAACAACCTAATTAGATACGGTTCCAACCAGTAGACCAAATTCGTAATTATTTTAACACCAGGTAAGGGATATTGGCAATCAATTTTATTGGCTCGTCACCCACGTTCATATCGCCTACGCGGTCCTTTTACAGTTCTGAGAATGTTTCTTATTTAGAAGTAAAGATCTATGACTTTCAAGTGACGTCATGATGGCGTAAAATGAAGCCAAAGGAAGTAGGACAAAACAGTTTTATTCGAGCACTACCATACACTACATGTATACATGGATGTATTTTTGCTGCTTCTCAGTGGGTAGTTACTACGTAGCAGGGATGTTACGGATATGACATTTCGGATCTGGATCCATATCCAGACCACTATTTATACCGGTTTCAGATACGGTTACGGATATGAAATTATTTCGAATTATCCGATAGTTTTGGATAGTTTCAGTTACTGATTGTAAAAGGAAAATACAAATAGATAATGAATTAGGTAACTTTTTTCTAGGTTATGTTATATGCTTTTATAGGTAATGTTATGTTAATGGCACATTCGCCATTACTAGGCAACAACATTTAAATTCGTGTTACGGCGGCGGCCTGGACGGCGCACGGACATAAAGCGGGCGAAATGTTGCAGCACTTCGACCACGCGCTTGCTGCGAAGACTGCATTGCTTTCTGTAATTTAAAGCGTAGTTGCCAAAAAATCTATATACGTATTTTGCCGTAACAACGTGGCCTCTAGAAAGACACACGCCGAAGCCGCTTGTGTCGGGTTGGTGAGAACGAATTGGTTTCAAATAAACGCGCCCGAACATCGCGTTAAAATGCGTACATCATAATTATTTTGAAAGAAGAAGAAAGAAAGAAAAACCATTTATTTTGCACAAACATTGGACGCACACAAGACATATTAAACAAAGAACATGTATACAAGAAAAAAAGCAAATGACAAAATAAAAAATCAAAGAGCCTTATCTCTGGTCGGATAAAAAAGCCTGTACTCTGTGGTAATCTGTAGGCGTGCCCACAGACGGGCATATAGATTATTATCTATTGCCATAAATATGGAAAAAAAACAATATCGTATTTTTGTTTGTCGTTTTTCAATTTACATATTGCTATGTGCGTCACGTATGTGTAAAAACAAGTATATGCTCAGCATTGCTGTGGCGTCAACCACAAAGGAACTATTTGACACCTTATTACAGCAAAAGAAACAAAAACGCGTTCCCTAATATTTGGTATCGTCTCTCAATATTTCCACTATTTTCTACCCTTCTAATTGACAGTCGACTCCATAACAGGAACCCGCCCATTTTCCTTTCATGTAGCGGTTAACAGCTTTCATACAGATCGGATCTACTATAATTCAGTTCGTTTGGGTGGGCGTAACTCAATCCCGTGTCTGCTGATACAGCCCACTGACCAACAGGGACAAAAAGAGATGACAAAAAAGATTATAAAGCCAGGATTGCGAATGTCTTTGTCAGTTTTTTATTTGGGTGATCAGAAAATGATTTGTTTTGTTATATGGCGACGTGGGGTGGGTGACGATTGGTGTGAGACATAATGGTCTATTTGTTTTTTTTTTACTAACGGTAAGCCTATAACGGTATCACTGAGTTTTTTTTTTTTTGTTTGTACGTTATCTTTTGGAGCATTTCAATAAATTGAAATTCAGATCGCAACAGCTTGCATCCTGTTTACCTTTCATGTAACACTAATACCATTGTACCTGAAGATCTGACGTTTAAAAAGAGTGGCCATGAGTTTCTTTGCCAGTATTCTTCTCATAAGGCTCTACGCATTTTGGAAACTGGAAGTTATAGATCGACACAAGCAGGCAGTAGATTTTGGTGTTTTCACCTGATTTACCTCGACAATCCAGTACATGCTGTGGCGTCTGTTGCGTCGATCTATGATTTTTAACAGTAGCTTCAATTTAACGTTCATTAATGTCACTTAGTGTCTTAATTGAATAAAATATTGAATTAAAATTTTGAATTACAATTTGAATTCGTACTTATACGTATATTATTAACTATCATCGACCTAATAATAAGTATTGAAATAAAAAAGTCTAATGTCGAAATTTATTGGACTCGCTAGAAGTTGTAGATAGAAACTAACTTAAAATCATACAATAATTTCTTCAAAGTAATAAAACAATAATAGGTCAAAGTTTTTCTTCTTAGTAACATATTCTGAGCAATAAAACGATAACCAAAGTCATGTTTTTTGAACAAACAGTTCCTAAGTCGACCAAAACAAATTTATTACGAGTATAAAGCTTAACTAAATAGACACAATTCACGTAATAGTGTAATAAATATAACACAATAACATTATAATCTTCTTAGTATAATTCTAAACAATACCTGTCTAACTCTTAAATGCGGCGCCTAAAGGGTTTGTTAGGGTCGCTTCACACTTTACCGCGACAAGTCCCATGGTGCGGCGGAAGTTATGGCCCACTTGGGTTGTGCTTGGGACGAAAAATACGTGCAAGGTTTAAGTTTAGGGGAAATAGACGAGATAAGTGATGTCGTAGACTGTAGAAAGGTTGAGTTTTGATAGATATGATTATATTGTTTTAATCTTTGTTTTGGACAAAAACTTAATTTTTACATACTTTTATTGTATGTTATAGTATGGCATGGAAGGCAGATAGTTACTGCAATCTATGACCATGATGATGGTATTGTCGTTACTGATCCTGCTGAAATCCATTAAAATATTTAATGGATGTTTTGGGAACCTGCGTAAAGATGGTATGGCTCTTGGTTTTCTTTCCCAAGAGCGATAGTAAAAAAAGGGAAAGAGAATTAATGTGAATAAAAGGCAGTCATTGTAGTTTTCTACGTACTATCATAATTTAGGCTAAGGTATGATTAATCTCCTAAATATTATATAGCTGTAGTAACCAAAGATAAATTGTTAATATTAAAAACTGAACGTAAAACCGCTTACCCCCATTATGTCAACGATCACAACAGCCAAGGCTAAACCTCAAAGTATTTCGATGGATCGAGAAACTGCATTCCGTCAACAAGTGCGACTTTCCAAAGTTAAAATTTTTATTAAACAATAGATTTTAGCTAAGAACCTCTTAACTCCATTGATAGTCGTACACAACGAAATCGGATGCATGCTTGCCTTACCAGGAAGTGTGAAAGTGCCTTAACACGACCAATGGTTTAATACCAAAGCAGGATTACAGTTGGAAGTTTAATTCCCTATTGTTTGAGAAATTTGAGTAAGGTAAACTTTAACTCCTTAAGATAACGGTTTATTTATGGGGTGAATATATAAGGCACTGTGCTGTGTAGTCAGTAGTGTATTTAAAACATTTGCTTATAAATACAACAATTTAAATACGACAAAATATTTTGACGGCATCAGTCCCATAAATGACCTGCCTTACTTCTACGCGAGGGGTTAGACTATGTCCCATCTCTGGCAATATGCGGATAGGCCGAATTTACAAACCTTTGAGAACTTTATAGAGAACGTTCAGATATTATAAGTACTTTAAGTGTTATATTGCAAGAAGAAGCATTAATTAGAGCCCCTGACTGGAGAAAAACCTACTCCTTACATAAGACCACAGCTCGCCAGCATTACTATCATGGTATTTTATTTCTGCTAGCTAATAATGTTAAAAGAGCTCCAATAAGGGTTGACAAAGCGCAAGTGACACAACAAGTGTAAAGAGCATTTATAGTTGTGGCAACATTCACACAACATAACGACACCTACTTTAGTGCCATACCTAGAGAACGCAAGCCGAACTACATAATAACTACTAACCTTGTATCGCGTAATTAAAGTTCTCGCACCGAACAGTATTTATTATAGGGGGCAAATGAGCATACGGGTCACCTGATAGTAAGTGACTACCGTCGCCCATGGACACCTGCAACTCAAGAGTCACAAGTGCGTTGACGGCCTTTCAGGTGGAAGTAGGGGAAGGGTGGAAGAGGTTAGGGGGGGAGGGAATGGTTAGGTTCTCCGGTAACCTCACTCACTCGGCGAAATACAATGAAAACATTGCTAAACTGCCGGTTTTCTGTGAGGCTGTGGTGTCACTCCGGTCGAGCCGGCCCATACGTGCCGAAACATGGCTCTCACACAGTTAAATAGATAGACTACCAAGGAAATATATTTCTTTGGTAGTCATATCTATAGCTTTAATGGCACGCCAATGGTTCTTAAAACAAAAAACTAATTTGTTTAAACTTGCATCAAAATGTTTGTTGTAAACTGCAACTCAAGAGTCACAAGTGCGTTGCCGGCCTTTGACTATATAAACAACTGCTTCATATCAACTGTTGGGCATGATCGCCTGGGCGTAAGATGGCCTCTTATCGTGTTGGAGAGACATCACACAGCGTTCAAAGAAGACCACTCACCATCAGGTGCTTATTTGCACACAAAATGGTAACGATATGGAGAATTCCCAATTATTTTGTTAGATCAAGAAATCATTAAATTTTAATGTGCAAATAAACCTCGAAACGTGGTAGGTGCGTGCAGGAGATTGAACTAGAAACAGCGAATTGATGGCAATAGTTAGACCATTCGGGTGCCACAGATCTATTATAGCTCTGGTAATAGTGAGGCGAATCCCGAGTGGTGAATTTGCTCTCTCGCTTTGACTGTCCAATTGATGCGAGTTCCAGTTGTCAGCAATACCTCTTTTTACCATTTATTTTCTGCTTTAAATCAAGTACTTTAACTGCCGAAACTAAAGTCTGAATATCAGGTAAACTTGTCCATTATTAATTATAATAGGGTAGCAATCAATGTTGACATAAGCGAAAAGTTTACAAACCACGGTGACCGCAGGACCGTTAGCTTTCGATATTAATTACTGTTCACTGTGGGGCTGACGTTTATTATTATTAATTATCTTAAATGTTTAATGAAAGACGTAGACACGTCATTACTCAGCCTTACATATGGCCTTATCGAGTTGGCTGGCTTACCCTTAGCCATACTCAAATCAAGGGAAATTCGCGAGCTCGCTATTTTATTTTCTTCTAATCCCTTTAAAAGGGACCCTTGAGAGGTCATCCACGCCCTTGAACGTTCTCTTGTGTTTTTTATGAACCTTATTGAATTTGGCTACAAAAATCTTTTTCTTTTTAATACACTCATAAGAAAGAAAGAAATAAAATCCTTTTACTTTGCACAAACATTAGACGCACACAAGACATATTAAACAAAGAACATTTATACAAGAAAAAAAAACAAATGACAAAAATAAAAAACGAAATGAGCATTATCTATGGTCCATAAAAAAGTCTGTACTCTGTGGTACAATACAATACAATACAATATTCTTTATTGTACACCATAAAACAATTTACAATAATTTAAAACAAAACAAATAATGGTACAAACGGCGGTCTTATCGCTAGTTGCGATTTTTTACAGACAACCTTTAGATGGACAGATGCAATGGACTTCTGTATAGGGTAGGTGGTAATATGTGGGTTCTCTGTCTACGAATAATAGCTATTGTCAAAAATATGGAAAAAACAATAACGTATTTTTGTTTGTTGTTTTTCAATTTACATGTCTCTACGTGCGTTGAACATTAGAGTGAGGAGTATTAAATATATACGCCTCTCCCAAAATTCATGAAATTAAAATATGGTGACGATATGTTTCATGGCAAAAACAGTCATATTGAAACAAATGCATAAGGCGCCTATTAGTTTCCCAATGTTATGTAGTAGGTTCCCATGTAATTTTTCTTTTTTTAGTTCTCAAAAAATGGTATTAGTGCATGTACTAAATTATTTTAGTAAAATAACCCAGACATAAATGTGCTTATAAAGAATTAATTAATTAAAAAATTCATAAAATAATGCCACTAAAAAAATCTCATAAATTTCAAGATTAAAAAATAGCGGAGCTGGCTTTTAAGTAAGACGCTCCTTTATGAAAACAAACGTAACTATGAATTGTTACTTAGGTACCTTTTCTCTTTAGCCTCGCTCGAGGCAGAATATTCCTTTACAGAGTGGACTTACCTGTGAAAAAGAATAAAGTAATGAGTAAAGAACAAGGGTATCAATATTTATAAGGCTTCTAGATTTAATATTCTGAATACATTTATATTAGAAAGAAAATTTCTAAATTAAGTATGGTTTTCATTAGCGTTGTAGTACTAAATATTTTGTAAGAGGGCTTGGACTGCGACAACCAGTTCAAGTTACAAAATAAAATAAAGTTATTAAAAAAAAAATTCCCATCGTGACCTGCTCGAGCTATTGCTTACGTAACTCAATCCATAGGTATAAAGCAATATATCCCTTCCCTTCTTACCTACTTATCCTTTTCAATATACTCCCAATTTGCCCAGTGCCTATAAACAACTTACAAGACCTATGGTGTTCCAGTACTACATTTTAATTATACTAGCATAGATTAGTCATCATAAAATATGTATTTTATGCAAAATATTGTAAAATGAGTTGCTTGTTTACTTAATAATGAATAAATTTAAAAAAAATGCGTCAATGTCAAAAAAAAAGGTAACGACAACGGCCCCTGTTTTACATAATTGGGTATATTTTCTAGTTGGCAAAATGTTAATGTTTAACACAAACGTGAGTGTGTGTGAACCTACTCTGGACAACCGACTAAACACTGAGTAGGTAACATGGACGCGTCCGGTGTGAAGTTATGCTGCTCCCGGACTGTAAGCGTATTAATGACAACCATTCCGGGTCCGGACAACTACCGATCGATGGCAATCACTGTAAAAGTGCTATCGAGTGGTGTGATTGGACACCTATCAATGCGCATACGACTCAAGGTATATTTATCTTATGCCAGCGTGTTGGCCCGCGATCTATAATGAACTAAATTCATTTGCAAATAGAGTTGCTGTTTATTTATACAATGTACCTTTTTTTATTTAAGTAAAAAAAAGAGAAAAGTATATTTAACTAGTAACCCGCCCCGGCTTCGCACGGGTAGCAGAGACATCTTCAACAATCATCATCATATTTCAACCAATTTACACAAAACCTTAACAAATTATATACCTAAACCTTCCTCATGAACCGCATCTATTGGTGATAACCGTATGGAAATCCGTTCAGTGGTTTTTGAGATTATCGCGAACAGACAGACAGACAGACGCGGCGGGGTCTAATATACTAGCAATCCGCCCCGGCTTTGCACGGGTACAAATTATACACCTAAACCTTCCTCTTGAATCACTCTGTCTATTAGTGAAAACCGCATGAAAATCCGTTCAGTAGTTTTTCAGTTTATCGCGAACAGACAGACAGACGGACAGAGAGACGCGGTGGGGGACTTTGTTTTATAATATGTGGTGATAGTGATAATATATAGTGATAGTGATTAAGGATCCCTTCGTTGGGTAAAGGCCCATCTGTTATTTTTTTCTCATTCATGAGCTTTGTCAAGCCAGTCTTAGCCAGCCGTTATAATAATTTTATCTGCTCATCTTTCTTGCGGGCAGCCCTGCTTTCTTTTTCGATCCTGTCCATGTTGTTGACCTTTTAGTCCACCTGGAATCTGTGGAGCGTGCTACGTAGCCTGTCCATTTCTATTTGAGCACTTGTGAGTGCTTTTATGTATCTATCATTTTTAATTTTTTATCTGATATCGGTACGTTTACGGTTTATTGATTACTTTGATATTTAATATTAATAATGAACAGTAAATAGCGAAACTTAAAACTTAAGCATGCACTTTGAAACGATACTGATGAAAAAGACTGCGTGTGTGTATGTATGGTTTAAGGTTGTTGTAAAAAAGTCGTTAAATCTTTATATTATTATTATATCTTTATATTATTATTGTTATTTTTTGTATCTATACACAGGCAGGGTGTTTTAGGTAATTAGAATTACCTTACTCGTAACTGGTACTCTGTGCACACTATAAACATATTTGCATTGTCTTGAGATATTGCGCAATGTTGTGATCTCGCGACAACGCTACACCCTCAAGTTTGTAAAAATGACGCGCTCACGCGATAGCAGTCGAACAGTGCGGTGTATGCGGGAAAGGGACAGAAAATTATAAGTCAAAGTGGTTTCGATTTAATTTGTTATATAATTTTATGACTAACGCTTGTTTTAGACTAGTCATACGTGGTTGTTTTTATCTGTGTCTTTAATAACTTGAATTTATCTTAAAGTTATTGGAATGCACACCACGCCATTTGCATTATTTTTTTCTTTTCAATATTTAACCTTTATGTTGTGGTTTTGGTCTTAGCTTCTCGTTCTGTGCGTCACTTGGGGTTAATACGGAAGACCAGCGCTGTGTTGTGGCCTGCGTCACAGCCAGCATTAAGCTGAGTATTAACCTCGTTGCCACACCTGCGGGCGTGCAATGGCAATGCAACGTGATCCTAGTTTTAAGTAACATTTTATTTTGATTGCGCATTGCGCGACTGTATTGTGAGGCAATAAATGGTTCTTTCTTTTCTTTCTTTCTTAAAATTCAAAATCGATGATTAAAAATTCATTTTTTTCTGACAAGCTGTTCTCCACCGGGTTAATGGGGGACTTCAAAAACCTTCTCCCAAAACCATTAACAAAAACAACTTTCTTCAGAGGTCAGAAATATAGTCCTTTAAAACGTCCCTGCAACAATCTTAACAAACATACTACAAGAACATTCTATAATATCACTAGTATAGTTTGCCCTCGTATGCCAGCTACACAGTACACCCCACACATACATACAAAACACAACCATATCAGTACATGTACATATTAGTTAGCAAGTTAATAAGCGACAAAACGTAAGCTTGTTCAAACAACGCCGAGGTTTGGGCGCAACACTTAATTAAACGGACCTAGTAGATTGAGATCATTGATATACTGGAAATGACACATATTTTAATATCGTAATATAATTTGACTCGTTTAAGAAATATATTACAGTAGAATATTAACTTTCCTCTTTTTATCTTTTCAACGGGCAGACGGGTCATCTAATGGTAAGTGATTACCGTCGCCCATGGGCACCTGCAACTCAAGAGTTACAAGTGCTTTGCTTTCAGGTGGGAGTAGGGGAAGGGTGAGACTAGGGGTGGTTATGACCTCCGGTAAACTCACTTAGGGTCTGCACTCAATCGGCGAAATGCAACGAAAGCATTGCTTCACGCCGGTTTTCTGTGAGGCTGTGTTATCCCTCCGGTCAAGCGTGCATAGATATACATACGGTACTACTAACGTTTGTATTTCGGGGATGCCCGACCAATTTTGGATTCGACGGGGGCGCCCTTTATCGAGTAATGAGCATCGCTAGCTAGCTATACTAGCAACACAACTTCGCACACCCTAGTAAAGACATCTTCAACAATCATCATCATATTTCAACCAATTTCAACAAAACGTTAACAAATTTTACACTTAAACTTTCCTCATGAATCACTCTGTCTATTGGTGAAAACCACATAAAAATCCGTTGAGTAGTTTTTTAGTTTATGACGCGGCGGGGGACTTTGTTTTATAATATGTAGTGATTTGAATATAAATATTAACATTATCATCAGAACAAAGGAAACCGTCTCGTGTAGGAGTTTGACTCACAAGTCTTCAATGCGCACCAAGATCGCGCCGTAGATCTCTACGTTTTTGTAGCACCTTTCTAGATCAACCACGAAAACGTCGTAGCGTAGTTACTTTGTTGTAGTTGTTTGCTACGCAGATAGGTCTACGAGTTTACAGTTTGTTACAAGTTATGTGCAGCCATAAGCTTACTGTCTCTTAATTATATATTTATTCATTTTCCCGTCTTTATCTTAAAAAACACTGTCCTAAAAAGCATTAAATAAAAAAATAATTGACTCTTAATTCTGCCGTCATACGGTGAATGGCCGTAATTACTTTAAAGTGAAGTTTCAAGCACTGTCGATATTCGTTACTTAACTTATTTTATACGAGAATTTGTAAAAAAAACATATTTTATTACATATGGTTTTAATTATTTATTGAATCAAATAAGCAATATAGAAATTGTGGCTTTTCATCGTAGAAAACATCGTTTTCGGAGCTAAATAACGACTTTTTTTTAAAGTGTATCTGTAGCTACGAGCGACTGAGAGCTTTATTACCTAGACAGAAAGGTAGAGAATTTCTTGCTGAATCCGAATCAATTTTAACTCATTTTTGATAAAAATGTTAGTTACACCGTATGACGGCAGAATTGAGTTCATGTTGTGCTTTCGAGACCGAGTACACAAGCAGAGCATGAAGCTGAAGATGAATGCGGGGCCAGATCGCTCTTTGTCTCAAAATCTTTAAGAAAAGGTTGAATTTAGTAGTTAACCCATCATAGTTTGATATGCTGACAGTGTGCTGAACTCTATATTTTTTAATTCAACATAACATAAGACCAAATCTAGATTTTCTGTTTAAACCACGCTTTAACGGCCATATCTAGTAACGAACAATATCTTTGTAATTTGTAAAGGGTAGGGTTGCAATTTGCATCTAACTTTACAAAAGGGACGATTCATATGACTAAGTCAATTCGGCATAAGCCAATTTATAACAATGGGGGAAATGTCATTACTTTGAGATTTGGAATTAAGGATACATATAATAATATGTACAAGTTGTTATTTCTTAATCCCACTAATATTATAAATGTGAAAGTTTGGATGGATGGATGTTTGTTACTCTTTAACTACTAAACCGATTGCGATGAAACTTGGTATGTAGATAGCTGGATACCTGGATTAACGCATAGGCGCATTTTTATCCCGATATTCCCACAGGATCGGGACTTACGCGGGTGAAACCGCGGGGCGCTGCTAGTCTACACTATGATATAATAAAGTCGAAGAGTTTGTTTGGTTGAACGCGCTAATCTCAGGAACTACTGGTTCGAATTGAAAACTTCTTTTAGTGTTGGATAGCCCATTTATCTAGGGAGGCTATAGGCTATATAACATCACGCTACGACCAATAGAAGCGGAGCATCAATGAAAAATGTTGCAAAATCTAGTATTAAATACCAGTATTAATTTTGGAGGTTACTCTTCAGCTACTGAGTTTCTATTTTTCTTTTTGCTGATGAAAACCACAATTTATTGATGACGAGACTATTGGTCTAGTGATTAACGATCCTAACTGCTGAGCCAAAAGTCTTGGGTTTCATTCCCACCCAGGACAAATAATTACAGTTTTATAGTTTTTAAAAGCAACTCCCGCATTAGAAATGGCTCCTGTGTCGCGGGGAACTTTCCAAACATACAAACAACGGACACAAAGAACACCCAGACCCGTGTGGGAAACGAACCCACGACCTATGGGCGTAGCAGTCAGGGTCACTAACCACTAGGCCAATAGGCTATTGTGTGATGAGCATGATCACTTATGTGTCAGGTTGTAATTCATTCAGAATAGAATATGTATTTAGTAATATATAAGTATGTTTATCAGTAGTCT
This sequence comes from Euplagia quadripunctaria, assembly GCA_963859945.1. NCBI lineage: Eukaryota > Metazoa > Arthropoda > Insecta > Lepidoptera > Erebidae > Euplagia > Euplagia quadripunctaria. Next base: position 2,852,287 of record OY982585.1, read on the forward strand.
GGTTACCACAGTGCAGGCTCTGCCTAGTTTGGAATCAAACGGCCGTGTGTGAGGTGTCTTAAGTTATTATTATTATTCTTGCACTCAGAAATATTAAGTCAGTAATTTAGTCAGATAACTCAATCATTTAACATTTCTGAGTGCGCTAGTTAATGTATTAAAATACATATTTAATGGAGAACCGCGGTAAGTACATAAGAATGTCGTGTTTTTTTTAGACAGTATAGAAAGTAATTACACCGTAGTTCACAGCCTATATTGGAACATTATCTCAAAGTAAGCTTATTTTTGCGTGCATTACGAGACCGTTATCAGAAAAGAAGGGAAATTGTTCTTCCCAAGTAGAACGGTTTACATTCTAGCAGAAATCTGTTGTTTATTTATTTATGGTTTGCTTACCGTTGCAATATTTTTACTTTTGTATTTTTAACCGACTTCAAAAAATGAGGAGGTTCTCAATTCGACTGTATGTTTTTTTTTTGTTTTTATGTTTGTTACCTCAGAACTTTCGACTGGCTGAACCGATTTTGATGATTCTTTTTTTAATTGAAAGCTGGTGCTTCCCGTGTGGTCCCATTTCAATGGTCCAGGTCTGACAATGGCATCCATGATAAAACCATATATAAGTCTTTTATGGAATAGTTTTTTTTGTTGAAGCCGGTTTTTTTTTGAAAGAATTATTTTTAACCAACAAAAATAACAAATTATATTTTGTAGAACTTAGGGTAACCGAGTTTGTTTCAAATTGGTTTTGCACTCACTAAACATGCACATACATGGTCCAGGTTAACAAAACTGAAAGAGAAAACGTATATTTTGTTCTTAATCTTAGTTCTTTTTTTTAATTTCATATTTTTCATCTATATAAAAAAGTGAATACCTACTGCTTGTTGGTATGCTGTATCGATTTCAATTTTAGAATGTTCGGAATATTCCTGAATAAAGGTTTTTTTTTAATTTGAAAAAATGATAATTTGCTTTTCTCTGTGCGAGTTTATATGTTTGTTAGTCAATTCGAGGATGTGTTTGATTAGTAAACATTTTCATTCCCTCGAAGGGATTTATATTAAAATTGGTAGATAAACATATATACTTTATCTTGGATAATTTGGATTTATGCGAGCAGCTCCGCAGAAGGAAGCTTGTCAGGAAATAGGTTCTCATTAAAGTAATATGTATCAGTTATGCGCCGAATTAATACATCCCGGTCAAAGTTCAGTGAAAACAATTTAATTATCTAACCATAAATAAATAAAAATAAACAAATGGTAAACAAGGCATCATGCAAAAATATCATTTGTATAGGGGAGACGTACATGATTCGCACTCGACTCGGCCTCAATCAACCGTGGTGATAAAGGTCGCCCTAATTAGAGACCTGTTCACTACGGACCAATTAGCAGACTACACTGAGACATTGTGTGTAGTGTCCATAGCTATTTGTTGCTATATGACTGAGTGTGGGGAATATCTTTAGATACCCAATCACTTCACTTCACTTAATGATAAGCATAATTATAATGTAGTAGTAACAACACTACAACACACACAGCGCAGAGGAAACGCAACCGCCTTCACGCACGTTTCCAAAGACATAAGAGCCGGTGGCAACGTCGCCAATCCAGTGTGACGTCTGACACAGTCGCGGCAGGACGCTTCACTCTTTGAAACAGGACCCCCATGGGGTCCGCAACTACTACACACGTGAGTAAAACCATGTGTCTGAATGTCTTTAATAAATATGTGTGTATTAAAAAATATTTTTAAAAGTGTGGTCTCATGGTGGTGTGGGCGCAACGGAAGATAGATGAAGAAGACGAAGACGAATATGATGAGTTTTTGTTTTACTGCAATATTCTGTAAAAATGTATTCCCGTGCTATCTCCATGGCCAACGCCCTTTAAAAAGCATTACTATATTTCTATCACACACATTTCTCTTCTTACTTTACTTCTTCTTTGACACCTATGTTTTTGTTCCCAAGCACTAGTCCAAATTCCATTCTGATACTGAGAATATCTTAACTGACAAATCCAATAACCCAAAATCTCTGATCCAGCAAAGATGCGAAATAACACATATTAGAGCAATAGATCCTAAGAAACATTGAACAAAACATTTAATTAGGTAAACCACAAATAAATTTGAAATCATTTTACGATTTAAGATTTACAACTAAAACTACCATGGCCGATTTAAGAGTATGGCTGCGTTTCCAGCAGAGATGTGCTAGGTAGCTTAGCGGTGCGAGGATGCGTAACGAAGCTGTGAAACGATGTGAGCGTTTCCACCAGAACATCTCTGGTGGAAACGCTCACATCGTTTCACAGCTAATGCTAGGCCGTACGAGGATGCGTAGCGACGCTGTGAAACTTCACACATCCATCCAATGAGCGGTGCGAGGATGTGTACAATTACACATCGACCTCTAACTAACACTGTCTAGCACACATCGCTCGCACACATCCCTCGCTTGTTTTCTACGTACAAAAATTTCGTTCCACTAAGCAGTTTCCACAGGAGCTTCGCTGAGCGAGGCTAGGTAAATGAAGTGATTCTATTGGTTCTTAACAAACACATCCCTCGCTACGCATCCTCGCACATCTCGGGTGGAAACGCAGCCTATTAACTCAAACAAAAATAAACAGTAAACAGATGTAATTAATATCCATTTGAATTTACAAAACAACGGCGAGAAAATAACTCCATTAACTGCTTAAGCCCATTCTTTAACGAGCCTAGAACCATTAACATATCAAGAAAATACGTAACCACTAGTTTTGGGGCTAAATATAAATATAGGGTATTTCGGTCCAGTTAACATTATAATATATTTTTAGAAATAAAAAGTGTTTCATTTTGGAAGAATGTTTGGTAATAGGTTTGTTTAAAAAAAAGTAAATATTTAAGTTGACCGCGAATTCGTTCGCGTGGAAATTCAAATACGAGTATATCCTATGGGAAGCGTACATTTTTCAGAATAAAAAGCCAGTTCAGCCGTTCTGGCGTGATCGAGTAACACACATCCATCCATCCAAACATAATAGTTGTAAGATTATAACGCTTTTATAAACAGTACCTGGTAGACCGAGTTTCGCTCGGTACTTTTTGTAAAATTGCGTTTTTACAGGAAATACAACTATGCAGTTGAACTTAAAATGCAAAACTGTATTTGTTTACAAAATTTCATCAAAATCGTTAGAGCCATTTCCGAGATACCCGAAATATAAATACATACATACAAGAATTGCTCGTTTAAAGTAATAAAATAAGGCTATCAGGAAAGAGGTTGCTGATGCCTCATCAGCCATATTTATTAAAGATACGATTTTACTCACGTGTGTATTTCGCGAATGTCCGACTAGTCTCGAAGCTGAAGAGGGTCCTTTATCAAGGGGTGAAGCTACCTTTCGCTTGGTGTTAGGCGCCACACTCCAAAATGCACAAGAGTAAAATCGTATATGAAATCAGTCATGTCACTCGTAGTTCATAACCCCATACTCCATCCTATAGGACTCTGGCAACCCTATCCGCGAGCAGAATAAAAACACTTCACTGGCATTACTGCTAGACCGCAGTGTTTATTTATTTACTTAATACTTATTTTCTCGTTGCACCATAACTTACTCGGTTTATATTAAAGAAATATACTTCTAGTGTTCTGATGCCTTTGCCAGTTTACGAATCTTTAAACGATAGGCGACTAGGTACCATTCTGATTTCCTACGGTAGGGCGTTCCAGAGAAGGACAGACTGAATAATGAAAGAAGAATTCACACATGCCGCAGAATGACTGAGAATGAACAAAAATACTCGAGGATGGAGGTAAGATATGACATGTAGAAGAAGTGGTTCTGTAGGATAAAGTTTTCCGAGGAGAGGAATCTAATGTTTTTGTAGTATAGCATGCATTTTAACATTTAAATTTTACTACATTTTGGTAAAGTAAAAACTTCAATTAAAGATATGCATTCTCAATACCAGGAGCTCATAAACCAACGGATTTGCTTCAACTAAACACGTAAACTAAACCATAGAAATTCTCGAACATCTCATAACACAAGTAACAACTCCCGGTAGCCATACCCATACGACACAATGTGCATATTATATGGTATATTAAATTCTTAGACGTTATCCGTTCTTATGAGTGTGCTTATACCTTATATAACAAAAGGGACGACGAATTAAATGCAGTGGATGAATTCTTTGATAACTGGCACTGTCTCGAAGTTTTGCGGTTTCGATATGAAAGGGGTTAAGTTCTTTGCGAGTCTTTTAATATAAAAGCGGAATTTAATCGTTCTAAATAATACATCTATAAATTGTATAAAATGCCATCAGCCGTTTTTCAGTCCTTAAGGATTTAAGGCTGTCCTTTGCGCCGACTTAAGGGTTTAAGCTAACCGCTAACAGGACATTTTAATAAGAAATATTACTTAACAAAGAAATAAATGCTAAATCCTTTAATTTTATTAATGATTTAAGTTAAATTTGGAAAATAATACTCGTAGTAGTTAAAGCACGTCAAATGTATTTCGAAAAGGCAACCGGATGGTGAGTGATAATCTGGGCCTTGGAGTGGTACAGAGCCCCCTCGTAACGGCCGAATTGACCCAAAGTGGACTGGGGTTTTTTTTATATTTATTTATCTCTTTATTGTACACCTTTTAAATGAGATATAATACAAAAACAATGTAAACATTCAGGTATATCAATTGGCGGTCTTATCGCTCACGGCGATCTCTTCCAGACAACCTTTGTACGGATATTAACAAATATATTTCAGGGTAGTCTGTGGTGTACTGAGATTGGTTAATGTTGATTATAATATATACTTAGAATACTATACTTATTTTACCATAAACATACTACATACATACATACATAAATATATATATACAGGTATAAAAAATAAGATAACCGCTTATAATGACAAGTAATAGTCCTTGACCAGTGGCTTGTCGAATTGACACAGGTAAGTTATTCCATAGCCTAACCGCTTGCCGAAAAGGACTTGTCTGTAAATTGTGTGGTATGTCTAGGTATTTCTAACTTCAAATTCTCTGATGATCTCAGGTCCCGGCAATGTGTGCTGTGTAAGAACTTAAATCGTTCTTTGAGATAAGAGGGCGTGTGTGGACGGAACAGAGTACTATACAAGAGAGAAAGAATATGAACATACACATTTTAACGAAGCAACCGGATAAAAATGCGGTTACTTAAAAGGTACCTTAATTATATAATAAAACTTTTTTTGCCAGCCGAAACATGCGGGCGGTTTAAATAAAAAAAGTTGTGAGGCAACCGCTTCAAAATTGGTGAGCATACTAATTGACACCACGTTATCGTTTCACCTTTCAAGAATTTCAAGAAGTATGTGTAGCGTATGGCACTATTGTAAGATTAATTGTGAAGATGACGAAAATATTGGAGCATAACCGAACGCTGCGACTAGTGAAACATAATGAAATTTTAATTCTTTGTTCTCAGTTCTTGAAAGTGAATGACACTTGTGAAATTCGAGTCAGTTTCGTCAGTGTATTTAGAAGGCTGTTGTCTTTGGAGTGCTTAATAATGAAAAGGTTAAGCGACGAAAATTAAATAGGAATTTATTAAATTAGGACTGATAAATGTATTTCACATTTATATTGTACATTATATAATAGATTTATTACTGTTGACTACTTTTCTGATCAAATGGGTTTTTAACCCCCGACGCAAAAACGACGGGGTGTTATAAGTTTGACGTGTCTGTGTGGCATCATAGCTCCCAAACGGATGAACCGATTTGAGTGCAGTTTTTTTTTGTTTGAAAGGTGACTTGATCGAGAGTGTTCTTAGATATTATTCAAGACAATCTGTTGAGCTGTTCGAAGATCATCAGCTCTTTTGTAATCGTTAAAGGGATTTTCGTGTCGGGGGTATTTTAAACTTTTAATTTATAGTTATTGTAATATGTTAGTTTTAATATTCGTCTACAAACATGACTTGTATCTTTCAGCGATTCCAATGATTGAGTCAGGCGTTACAAGGTCAAGAGCTAGGAATATCACAAAGACGCCACCCCGAATGCGTGCGTGCGACTTGCGTGTCGCGACCTCAGTCATTGTAAGGAGTAAATCGATCGTTCTTAAGAAAAAAGTTCTCATGGACAGTGATACGGCATATAATAGACAGCGCGTAGCAAATAAATGTTACATACGGAATGCCGAGCGAGCTAAAAAGCCCTTTATTGCTTGTGTTCGTGGGTGTCTATTTATAGAGTGAGTGGCTCACTCTACTGTATATAAGTACATTTATCTACTCTGTAATAATATGCTACTCTACGCTGACACAAAGTTGAAACTTCATGAGTTGTCACATGCTAGACAACACATATTCTACACAAAGCATCCAGATGTCAAACGGTTCTGACTGATGGCTTTTGTTTTTAATTTGTTAAGGCAAAGGTTTATGGTTTTAACTCTCTTTAAAGAATATTTCAAGGTCATATATTTTGTAATATAAAAAATCGCAAAATAAGTAAAAAACCATTTAAATTATTATAAGAATTCACAAGCGGTTGTGTAGAAATATACTTTTACATGTTTAATTAACGCTTATCGCATTTTCGACATTGTAAGCAAAATTAAAAAAAAAAACAGCCGTACGGCTTATTTTTTTAATCTCACCAGTTTTAGAAATAAGAAATAAGTATTTTTTTTTGTTTTATCATGGAGGGATTCTCTTCAATCATCATTTTATTAATTAAATCGAAACGAACCTTGAATGATCTAAACAAATAATATAAAATATACAAAGAAGGATAGATTCCAGTTACTATCGTGCTGTAAATCTCTCAGCACATCTTTGAAATTACATCTTATCAAGTTGTATTTCAGCTGAAATTGTTTGTGTTCTCAATAATATGTAGTAATGATTTAATGTATGCTTGAAAGAGATATTCAAATAGGCGATGAAATCAATATCTATTATTGGCAAGGAATACGCACACGTGTATAATACATTCACAGCCTGGATCCACATCATAGGAACGCGATTTACGCAACTTCTGACAATAAATATTCAATACTGAATGCTTGAATATGTTTATACTAGCGCAGTTTCACCGCGTTTATGGTCACAGCTCCGCTCCTATTGGTTGTAGCGTGATGTTATATAGCCTATAGCCTTCCTCGATAAATGGGCGATCCAACACTAAAATAATTTTTCAATTCCAACCAACAGTTCCCAAGATTAGCGCGTTCAACCAAACAAACAAACTCAGTTTTATAAATATTAGTATAGATGCATAATAATAATAACTTGGACACATCTCACACACGGCCGTCTGATCCCAAACTAGGCAGAGTCTGTACTATGGTAACCAGACCGCTGGTAAACATATATTATTACAAAATACATACATATATTATAGATAAATTACACCCAGACACAGTACAAATGATCGTGCTCATCACACAATTATTTGTCCTGGGTGGGAATCGAACCCACGACCTCTATCTCAGCCGTCAGGATCACTATTATACACTAGACCAACAGGCCCGCCTGTATGTATTTACAAAAGCAAATGTACATATCTAAGTATGTTTATACGTGTACTAGAACGTATAATAGAATTTTAGATTAAGCACTGTAATACGTCCCTGAATAATTTAAGTATTTACTTTTGTAATTTTTTTTTTTAATTTCAAAAGAGTTATTCTGGCAGAAGCCGGGGATGTGCCACGACCTTGTCAAGTTTCAATCACTCACAATGTACCGAATCAGGAAGTCTATCTATGGCTACACAGAAGTTATTTAAAATATTGTTTTTTAAATTGAGGTTGATGCATTGTAACCTACATCTTGTTTAACATAATTAATTAATTAATAATATTAAAACACATATCTAATCACTAAATCATTAACGAGCATTGAGAGCTTATTTGTTGCACGTTTTACACAGTGACGTATTTACACTTGATTACATTAAAGCTTGTGTTTTTGTAGCCACACTACCATTTCATAGTCATCATAATAATTTTAAAATAAATGTAAAAGAACTTTATTCAAAAGTCACTATATTTTTTTACATATTAAATACTATGTTGCATTAATCGTACACTGCAACTTCTCATGTCATCCTTAATCTTTCTCTTCATCCAATAGTTGCATGGATCGCAAATCGCGACAAGACCGCCAATGGTACAAGTTTTTCTTCTTCTTTAAACAAATTTTCTCTTTGGTATACAATAAAGCTTTTTTCCGAAAGCGTAGCCTTTCACTCGATTTTAGTTATACGCATCACTACATATTATAAAACAAAGTCCCCCGCCGTGTCTGTCTGTCTGTCTGTTCGCGATAAACTGAAAAACTACTGAACGGATTTTCATGCGGTTTTCACTAATAGACAGAGTGATTCATGAGGAAGGTTTCGTATATAATTTGTACCCGTGCGAAGCCGGGGCGGGTTGCTAGTTGATGATAATAAAAAAAGGATTCTGAATGCTTCTATTGACAATTTATTTATCTAATATGCACGAATCTGTTGGAGTTGTTTACATTTTTCACACGAGCGTAGTTTATCAAAGAAACCGAATTAAATCCGTGTTTCTCAAATTGCGCACGTGTAAATACTTAACCGGCAAGATCCATTGAAAGGCAAAAACGATTCTCGGTTACCACTTTACGCACACACAATCGAAATCTTCGTTTTCAATCTCACCCTTTTACAAAACAATGTTTATTTATCATCTTCTTGAATGTTTACTTCAAACACGATTTGATGTGGTGACAAGCAAGCTGGCGAGTTTGTCGAGGAAGGAATATATATAGGTTAAATAAACTGTTGTAAGGGAAAATGTGTTTCTTGATGGGTAATCTTATTAACTAACAAAAGGGCATTGAATTAAGGTAGAGTGTGGTAGAAGGGTAGGTGAAGGGTAGAAGAGGGGGGGAAGGGTTAGGGCCTCCGGTAACCTCACTCAGTCAGCGAAAAGCAATGTGTTATCACTCCGGTTGAGCGGGCCCATACGTGCGAAGCATGTCTCTTCCACGGTGATCCTGATTTTTTTGTAGAAAGGATATAAAAAAAAGTAGAGGATTGTCCTGCAATAAGGCCAAATGAAGTCCCTGTGTGCCTGAACATCGTTCTGTTAGTCGACGGAGTCTACTTGCCACCTTGTGTGGTAGCGCTGTGGAACCGTTGAGAAACATACCTGCTGCTGCTGCGATATCCCGGTGAGGTTCGATATACGACGGAGGTTTCCACACGAGAGAAAAAGAAGGGGTTCGAAGCTACTCTGAAGTAAAGCAAAATCGCAACTAATGTAACTCAGCGTTGTATTTTTACCAAAGATTGTTTTTTTTTTTTAATTTTCTTAGGTAATTACTTACGAAGTCCCTAGTAGGGCGCCAAAAAATTCGGTCCGTTATCCATATAGCTTAATCATTTCATTTTAAACTGCACACAATTAACGCAATGCTACTCACAATATTATAATATGCAGCGTACCGCTCAAATGGCTCGTATGTATGGAAATTTCGACACATGCCGCAAACGATACGCTGCAGATCCGCTCTAATGACCGCTACCATAACTATTCCTTATGACGTCATACATAGTAGCTGCTTCGAGTGGTTTATAATATTATATCAATACTTTAGTACATTTAGAACCATTTATGTAAACACATTGTAATTTGAGAGAAAAGATGTATCAGTTGTTAAGAGTTAGATTTTTGTCAACTTCAGTAAGAAAACTTAATTTTCTTTTAATACATTCCATAGAGTATGAATCAAACATTCTTGTGCACATGGTGACGTACAACACAGCACATCTGTTATACAAATAGTTTTTTTTATTATTATGGCTTCAGATATAGGTACAACCACGACCCCAACGCAATTCATTTGTTTTTGTTGTTAGACGGATAGGTGAAAAAACATTCAAAATAAAAATTACAAAATCCTCTAAAAACTACTGAAACTACTCGTACAAAGTGCATTTATAATATAATATAATTTTTGAATAATATTATTATAAAAGTTAAAAACCAGGTAAGTACCTATATGAACGAGTGGCTTTTTCACCCACAACACGCGACGGATTAGCGTAGGAGAATTGACCATTCCCGGTTTACATTAAGTAGGTATAACAATCCCTTGACCCATTTTTATTACTAAAAAGAGTGTGTTACGAGTATATTAATACCAGAAAGATACAATGGCACTTTGAACTGGAAGGTCAACAAAACACCCGTTTGCGCACTAAAGCTGACCGTACGTGAGGTGAGAAAAGCGTACATAACCTTTGATCTAAACCTTCGCAGACTCACGAGGGTTAATATGAAAAAAGTTAAAAATTCTGGATAAAACTGTCTTTAAGGAAATGAAGGAAAATAATACTTCCCTCATTATATATTAGACTTTTTATATCAATTACATCTACATTACTCAGTTATTATTTATGAGTTAATTGAAAGAAGGGCCTCGTAGTAGTAAGTAATACAAGCCAGGTCAGTGTTAGAATGGGTGACCATTCTTAACACATTGAGACTCCTCCGTGCCTCTGTCTCCGTCCGGAGAGCACGTTAAGCCGGTCCCGGTTGCCATACGCACATCTGTGGCATTCGTAACGGGTAGTTGGAGTCTTAAAAAGGCCGACAGCCTGGTCTAACTACAGAACTTCGATATCGCCTAGTACGTGGGTTGTGGAGGTCGCTTCACGTAAAATATCGAAGTTAGACTGAAAGCCGACCCCAATTTAGTTGGGACAAAGCGCTGAGGATGATGATTGAAAGGTGGCCAATATTTGAACATTTTATTCGTGTGGAAAATCTAGTATTGGATATTATTCCTACAAGTTGTCGAAGGCACGATAACATAGTTTACTGTAGCTAAAGCTTGAATCCAGTTACTTGTGTATTTTTTTTAATCACTTCATTATTTTCATTTCCTCTACTTCATATTAAGGCAGTTTAACGGAGCAGAGTTGTAGTCTATAGCAAACAATCTAATGTCTTCAGGAACTTTAGTGATTTATACCACTTATAGTAAGTATCACCATTGCCTGTGTCGAGAGTTGCTGATATAATTTCACCATAATATAAATATTGTAGGATAAGCATGCTGAAGTTGCAATGGGCTGGTATGCCGAATGGAGTTGCCGTTGGAACAGACAGGTCCTAGAGTGGAGACTGCGAATCGGTAAATGGAAGGTAGGACGTCCCCCAGCCAGATGGACCGACGAACTGAAAAAAGTAGCAGGGATGGACTGGATGCGGAAGGTGGAGGACCGGGTACTGTGGCGCACATTGAGAAAGGCCTATTTCCAGCAGTGGACAATGATAGGCTGATTGATTGATTCATTGATAAATATTGTTATGATTCTTGTTATTTTCCAGTGAGATTAATTTCTAATGGCAAAAAAAATGCGTCAAAATTGTTTTTTGTAATAAAAAAACATCAATTAAGGTCTTATTTTAACGTATAGCAATCTATATGTGTAAGTAATAGTGTGTGTTCAAAGTTATGCGTATATCTATTACATTATGAAAACCAAATTATTTTGAATAATTTCAAATATTATATTTTATTTTTATCTTATCCAAAGGTTGATTAGTAGAGATTGTTTGATTGTTGTCCTGGACAGTGTACAAATTGTTCATTAAGTTTCAAATAAATCTGGAATTCGTACATGTCGCAATCTAATCACTTGAAAAACGTTACAGTCCAATATAATATCATCACACCTCACAAACCGGACAAGTCCTTCAAAATTTGAAAGTATGGCTACCCTACTCACGTCAGATTCAACCGAGTCCTAAATAAATATAGAGTATACACAATAGCTCAGGTATTCTTAAAACGCGACCTGCGACACCGTGAAACACTTTGTTGACAGAGTCGGGCAGCATTAAGGGAGGGAGACGGGGATACATATTTGACTTTATTTACTGACGACAATTTCGTAGCTTTGATATAAAGAGCTTCGGTTTATATAAACAAAACAGTGTATATTTACATTATATTATGCAAAATGCGCGTGTATTGGTATATGAAGACATTTTGTGAGATATTTCAATGTGACTTTGGTCACAGAATATTCAGGTACAGAAGGCTTACTTTCTGAAGCCACTCAACTTAATAGCTCTTCTCGCAACCACGCAAAGTAAATAATACGAACATAAATAAATAATCATAGGCTATTCATTATGTTTTTTTTTATATTATAGGGGGCAAACGAGCAGACGGGTCACCTGATGGTAAGTGACTACCGTCGCCCATGGACACCTGCAACTTAAAAGTCACAAGTGCGTTGCCGGCCTTTGAGATAGGAGTACGCTCTTTTCTTGAAGGTTTGAAGGTCGTTTCGGTCCGGAAATACCGCAGGCGACAATTTGTTCCAGAGATTGGTTGTGATGTGTCTTCTAATGTAACATACGGGTTTAAAATATTGGTCACAATTACACCCAAATTTAGTTAAAACCAAGTATTTTTTTAAATATTTTTATAAGAGGCTTGCTTCGGTAGCTTATTTAGCTTAAACAGATCAATTTAAAAATACAAAACAAAGGATTTCAAGAAGAGAAGGGTAAGAATAAAGTGCACTGCTTTAGGAAAGAATATGAGAGAAAATGTGCTATGCTTCATCTCTCGTGTGTCGAAATAACTTTTAGATAACTAGAGATGGTCCATTTTGACTCCAACTGTATAATTAATTACTGATATGTTAGTAAAACTAAAAAATACGCTTTAATTTAAGTTAAAAAGAGTTTCAGTATCCTCCTCCACCTCCTAGCTTCATCATCAGACTATCGTTATCAACTCCAATTAATCTGTTGGACTCGTCAAAACGAATCATGTAACCCCAAACTCGAGGAGTTTACTAGGAGCCACTAAAGAGTTTCACTATCCACCTCCCGGCTCCATCGTCAGATCAGCTCCAAGATGCCAAATTATAGTATTGTCATCCAAACTACATATACATACAACATTTCATTTCGATACAATATTTAGAAGTAGGTTAAAATTAACTTTCAAGATTTGTTTAAAAAAGCAATACAATAATAAATAGACCCGAAACCAAAATAGGTAAGAACTTTAGCTTAGAGTACGAAAATCTTGATGGTGAATAAGAAATTAGTGCTTAATAACGCAAAGGCCCAACTCAAGATTAAATTAGACCCCAAATGGATACTTCCCGCGAAGATTTTTAATTGTAATGTTTATAAATATTTATGAAGTACATCTGCACGTTCATTTGCATATTTTACAAACTCATCATCGAAAAGGCCGGATATTGCGCCGAAATGAGGCTGAAATGTTGGATTTTAGATTATATTATCTTGTTGTAGCCCATTACCCATTTAAAAGGGAGCGTATTATCAGAGAAATACCAACATTGGCTAGTAGGCTAAAGAAGAATGGCGAGCGCATATTTTCCCAATCGCAGATTGTCACATTATACCGTCCAATTATAATAAAATGCGATAAAAAATAACAGGAAGAATTTCCTATTACGCGATTTGTCAGCGGTGGATGTAAGTCTTGCACACATCTCTGTTTGTCTACTGTACCTTCTGCTCTGCTTCTAATCAGAGCCATCAGAGGAACAAGTGGAGAAACAGAACAGCCCAAAATGTAGGCTTCTCCCGCCTAAGCTAAACAGTAATCGCAAGCAGCAACGTCTTCTCTCCTCTTTTCAAGAAAAATATTCCGTATGGATATACGGAAACCCTATTTCTATCTACAACTCGTTTATACATATATGCATAGCAATCTCCTAGGGTTCATCGCCATTTTTGTTCAATAACTTTTGATACAAAACTCTAAATCTTTATAAACCTAATTCAAAACATTTC